>OZ005741.1:60769334-61164388 GCA_963930735.1 Dioctria linearis
GAATTGTCGTCACTCTATCGAATTTTACCCGTTGCCAACATTTAATTTGTAAATTCTTAATAGATTTAGAATATTTTTTGAACAATTTTTAAATAATTTTTAATTATTTTTTGCAATAAAGCATGGGTCTCCTCTGCATCTTAATAGCGATCTTAAATCACTGCAGTTTTTATGTATGTTTTAACGTAAAGCAATCTAAATGCCCCGACTATTTAAAGATCATTCTCTACGCATAGAGTCGTCCATAAATTCAAAATTCCTCTGGTAAATGAAGAGAATACTACACGGGGCTTTGTGGCAACATTAGAAGGGCGTGCTCATTAAAAAATTATTTTTACAACAATTTAACTTCATCACACACCTTTAGAGAGAGGAGATAAGCAGCAGCAAAAGTGTGAAATTCTATGAAATTCTGTCAGTCATGCGAAATTATAAAGCGCGCACTTAACTTCTTTACATGCGCGAACATTTATTGGTCAGTGCCACGCCATTCTTGGCCCTCACGAGATATAAGAAGATGCTTAAAACCTAGATCCCGTTGAATGTCAGATGAACGATGCAACGAAAATTCTATAGGTGATCGCGACCGATGATTCGAGGATGATGGTAATGGTAAGGTGCGCGCATACCTTGAATGATTGCTGACGATCTTTTCCGCATAGAAAATAATAAATTTTACTTAATCACCTTCGTTCGAATGCACTTGCAGCCACAATATAAATTCTGTTGCTAATCAAATTATTTTGGGCTGGATGGAATTTATTAGGAAACTAACAACTTTTGCAGAGAGAAAAAATTGAGTCATTTCAAAAAATTGGTATATAATACATGTACACCTCGCAGTGCGATTTATTTAATTAAGTAACTGAATGGAGACAATCTCGTATAATGCAGGTGCCAACTTGAACCAATGTCATACGTTTCTAGGATTTCACATAAGCTCATATTAACTAGGTAAGCTGTAGTAGAATTAGTTATAGCCGCCGGCAAGTCGCCACTCACTTTGTCGAAACATTTATGTGCGCCATTCCCTTGCAGATTGCGAAAATCGCAATGAAATCGCGGACCTATACTTAACTGTGGAATTTATTGGTGATTATACCTGACGGGAAGATGTGCCCATTTGGTGTGGTGTATTGGTTACAACAAAAAATTCCTTAGCTCACCAGCATTTTTCTCCGTAATTTATGAACTCTCCTTCATTCACAGGATCAGCGCTACTCTGCATGAACTCCGCGAGTTTAGGTAAGACTTATAAAAAGGTGAAGGGAAAGAAGAAATTCATCGCCTCCCAATGAAATAATATCTAAAAGATGCCGTGGATAAAATGTGACTGGTGCGGGTTCAAAGCCAACACCGGCATAACAAATTGTCAAATTGTTTGGAGCTGTTTCGTTTTTTAATTGCCGCAAATCCAATAATTTCTGGTTTCCGTGTCCAGTGTTGTCTAATTACACTTCTCTTAACTCTTATTTGATATCGATTTGAATTTTTATGTGCTGAATTTATGTAGACAACTTATGTGAAATTTTTATAAGAGCGCATATTATATCTGCAAAAGGAAATTTACATTTTTGCTAAGAATCGATAAAAAAAACTATAAAATTATCGCTTCTGGTAAAGATGATAGAAAATGGTAGGAATGCTGGATATAATTGATCCTTGAGATCGTCTTACAGCCACTTGGTGTTACTTTCGAAGAAGAAAAAAAAACACGAATGTGCCGAAAGTGTCTGTCTTTTATAGCTTAACTTTTCCTTGTCATAACTTATAGCGTATACATGTAACAGAGTTTTCCTTCTAAAACAGGCAACAAACTTCACATAAAACATCTGTGAATGTCATGCGTAGAAAATTTTCGAAGTGAAAAGAAGACAACAGTGGTGATGTGCTCTTAAGAAGCATTAAATTGATTTGTTCTTGCTTAACAGTGTGAAATTGTTTGCTGTTTATACTGTTTTTTTTCTTCTTTAGAAGGATATGAATCAAAGTGAGGAGAGGATATTCCACGAAATTGAAATGAATTTTATGTATTAGATCTGCGTCTCGGGTTGCCATTTAATTTGAACTTCTTAAGATAGATGGTGTAATTACCCAATATTTTCTTAATGATAAAAGTCAGAAATCTTTTCTGTTGCATTTCAAAAGTATCCTTGATCTTCATCGAATTAGTAAATCGGCTTAAACTGAAACCTGCAGTCCTCGTATATATACATAGATCCCTACTCAACTTATTAGTATTACCTTGAATTGTGATAATGAAATATTATTTCCCTTGAATGCAGGCGGTGCAAAGGGTTAGTGAAGCGCAGAGCTGCCAGGGGAGAATAACTGGATGTGAAAATCCATATATGTGCACCGTGCTTCGTGTGCTGATAAGACATAGACATCTAATTACTGATGATTGTGCGTGTACCTAGTGAAGCCTAGCGCATATATGACCTAGTATACACGCTTGGTATTTGTACCTTGGTTTGCTATAAGACTACTGGCTGTAGTCTCAAGCCTCTCCTAGCCTAAAGGGTGGATCATAACCTTCTCGTGGTCCACTTCTGTTACTTATGTAAGTGTTAATATGATTAAGCTCGAACGGAGGTACCAGTAACTTTTAAGGATCTGCATGAAGGTCCATTGGGAGTACTCATGATCATATGATCATGTTATACGAAGCCATACCAATTGGGTAGCCGACATTGCTAACTTGGTACTACGGGGTTGAGGAGCCCCGAATAGAGCTGCATTTAGTAGCAATATTCGCCTCAACTTGGGATGGCCCCCTTGTGGGATCGTCGCAGTGGTTGTGGTAGCCCATATGCGGGCAGAGAGAGATTTTCTGAGTCTGCATGACTTAGGCGAACATTCTTCTCTAAACAGAATAGTTTGCTCTTTTGTATAATTGCATACTGGTTCTATACATCTTAAAGCAGTGTATAGACTGATTGTATAGACACTAGAAATGTGAATAAGGTTTCTATTGCCGTGACTGTGGTCCTGGTGTTTCAGCTATGAAGAATACCATAAACGTTGGTACCTAGGACTGCTCAGAAAGGATTGCAATGATCCGAGCGCTGCTTCAGTTTATATAGCCAGGTGGCTAGGTCCAAAGCCTACTTGAGATGCAACAAAATATCTCGGGTAGCCTCGGTAACGATTCTATTGATTCTAATTGAATTGATGTACGACTGTTATTATTGGTGATTTTGAATTTAAGCATGTATGCCATCCAGTGTTGGGCAAAATGTAATCTGATTAATGATTAACAATTACAATTAACCATGTAATCTGTAATCAGATTACTTTGTAACAGATTACTAATATAATCCATTTCCATAATTACATAATGTAATCGATTAACGTGTAATGTGATTACAAGTTAATCTGATTACACATTAATCGATTACAAGTTAATCCCACTACATGTTAATCTAATTAATGTGATTACATTTAAGACATTTAAGATATTTAAGATTTTTGTATTCTAATTCTTCATAAAACTCCCTAAAACTAATTTCGTACGAGAACAATACCATTTTCTTTCGATTCATTTCATTATATTATTAATTACTTTTAAGTAATCTACAAAGTAATCTGTTACAATGTAATTAGATTACAAAATAATCTAATTATATTGTAACAGATTACACATTTGATAGATTACATATTCTCTCATAAGTAATCTGACTGATATGTAATCGAATACAATTTAATTAGATTACTTTGTAATTTGACTAAACTGTAATGGAATTATTAATTAAATTACACTGCAATCAGATTACGCCCAACACTGATGCCATCAAACTGACTTCCTATCTGAAGTGATCCATTATCTTCATGGAAAGTATGTTCAATTGGTAACTAAAACTATATATAACCCTGGCTGCCTATGGTTTTCTCCTAGAATTATGAGCCTCATTTGTCGCAGGAATAGAGCATTTGACATGTGGAAACGATATCGAGCTGCCACACTCTGGGATGACTATCGTGTTCTTCGTAATAGAACAACATTTTAAATTAAAATTGCCAACATGAGGTATTTTTTTTCATTGCTCAATCACCAACAAAGTATGAAAAAACTTACGTTCTGCCGGCGTAGTTTGTTCAACTAAAAATTATATCGACATTGATCCGGAAAAACTCAACCAGAAATTCCTTATGGTACCTGCAATAACTTCGAGTTCCCAAAGCAGCCCTGAAACACCTAATCCTAGAATTCCTCGCAACTTTTCACCAATTAATTTTACCCGAGTAACAGGTAATGACGTTCTCATGGCTTTTTGTGAAATTAAATCTGACAGCACGGGATGTGATGGTTTAAACCCGAAATTTGTCAAAATGCTCCTGCTTTATATTCTTTCTCCTCTTGCACACATTTATAATACGTGTTTTACGTCATCTCAGTTTCCGAAACAGTGGAAGTTCTCAAAGGTCATATCTGTTCCGAAAAACTCATCTAATACCGATTTCAGGTCTATTAGTATTGTTACGTGTAATAGAAAGAGACAACTGGTGACATCTACTGACAATGGAGAGTAAACGACTTCAGGTTCGGAGAATTGATTATGGAATCTACAGGAAGGTTCAGGAATAGAATGAATAGAATGAATAGAACAGTCAAGAAGCTACTGGAATAGAACACTCCAGAATAATCCGGAGAGTTTCTAGGGTATAAATATAACAGTTGTCACCGCCAGAAAAAGAGTCTTGTCTTAGACGTTGTAGTGTTAACAAGCGACAGTAATAAAGAAGCGATAGTGTGTAATTAGATTGCGATAATTGAAAGTACAGTGTTAGCGATAATTAGAGTTGAGTTGATTAAATGAATGTTTTGTGAATTTTATATGATTAAAGTGAAATAAAGAAGTTGTATATTAATTATTTAATATTGTGTTTTAAATAACGAACCAAAGGCCACGCTCGCAACAGTATCTTACCCTTTTTATCTTAAGTACATAATTGAAAAAATTATGTCTGCCCAGATAAATAGATACATTGCATATCATAATTTACTAAATAAAGAACAATCAGGCTTTAGAGCTGAGCATAACTGTATTATTGCTCTTCTTAAAATAAACAATGATATAAGGATTGCTATTGACATGGATGAGTTCTCCATGTTAGTGCTCTTAGATTTCTCTAAGCTTTGTAGAAAACTGATAATGCAGTTTCATTTCTCTACCCAAGCTGCAAACCTTATCGGTAGTTACTTGAAGGATCGGTATCAAGCTGTGTATTCTAAAAATTTATATTCCTCTTTCCAATTGGTATCTTCAGGAGTGCCCCAAGGATCTATATTGGGTCCTTTGTTGTTCCCTCTTTTCATCATTGATTTATTTCATTGTGTTAAGTACAGAAAACTGCATCTTTATGCAGATGATGCTCAATTGTATGTACATCTCAACACCAATTGGATTAGCTGAAGACAACATTCTACACTTGAACCCTACAAAAACTAAATGCTTAATTATATACAAAACAATTTAAGATACTTCTTGTTCTCACCTGTTGTAATCAAATTCCAATTGTTGATTCCGTTTCTAACTTGAGAATTATCTTCAATAAAATTTTTTCCTGGGGCCATCAAATTAATGCTCTAATTAGAAAAGTATATGGTCGGCTTCGTTCACTCTGGGCGACTGGTAATTTTACTCTATCGAAACCCCATTTAAAGCTAGCTATGACGCTTCTTGTCTCTCTTTTTACGTATGGGTGCGAAATATTTGCTTGTCTTGACTACAAGTCTATTCGAAAGCTAAATGCTGCATTCAACGCTACTATAAGGTATATTTTGGTCTCCGTCGTTTTGGCTATGTCTCTCCTTACGCCACATCCATCCTTGGTTGCAGTCTTATGATCTATTTTAAATATCGCGCTGTTATTTTATTGGCTGGGACTCTTAAGTCTCGGAACTCCAGCTACTTGTATAATATACCTACTTTAGATTGCGAGATCAAGTCGAGTTACTACTTTAATAGTGCTTAGACATAATTGTCTAACATCTAAGTGTCAATTCTTCATTCAGTCCATTATTATTTGGAATTCTCTGCCAATAAATTTGAGATTGTTGTTTCAGTCAGGTATGTCTGGTAATTTTAAATGTTAAGTTCTCAAGCACTTGAAATCAGTCTAGCTTTTAGTTTTGCATTGCAAATAAGTATAAGCTTAATAATTTTTTTTTCTCCTTTTGTATCTTAGTTCTAATTAACTAATTAATTTCTTATTAGTCTAGTTTTTTATAATATTAGTTATTGGATAATGTACCTATTAATCTTGTACTAAAATAAGGATTTATATCTTTTTGTAAAATGCCACCTATAAAAGAATAAATGAAAATTAAAATTAAATTTGACCTACATACCAAAAACTCGAGTTTATTTAGGGTTCATACTAGAATTGAGAAAAACGCCGATAAGTAAACGAAAATACTTGATTATTAGAAAGAAAAAAAATATACCACAAATCTAAGACATAAAAATGTCATAAGGGCTTCAATTGCAAACCCCTATTAGTTGCCCAACTCGTAACATTCTTTAAGTTAGAATATAATCATTCAATACAATCCTTGACTAGCTCAATTAGTTTACCAATATATATGTATACATATCTACCATATATAGCTGAACATCGGCAGCATATTGATGAATTTTACAGAATCCATCATAAACCTCGGGAGAATCTCAGTGATATACATGCTAAAGTACAAAGAACCCAAAATAGACCTCTGCGGTTCACCACAGGTATCAGAGAACAGCGCACACTTCCAGACAAAGACTGACGATAAGAGATACTTGCGATCGATTGAATATGAAATTGGAAATTAGTTGATAGCTTTTCAAGTAATTCGAAGTAGCTTACTCAATCAAAAATCATACAGAACAAGGACTCATAGTTTATCTTTATATCGTATATCGGTTGTAACTCTTAAAAGAGCGGTTTCGCAACTATGTATGAGATTTACGTAAACTAGATTTTCTTTAGTAATTTTCTAGATATTCCTGGTCAATAAGTTTTTTATGACTTTGGCTAGACGGCATTTATGTTATTAGAGCCAGCCGCCTCAGAGATAATAACTGTCACAACGTCACAGAACCAAAACAAAAAGCCACACAACAACATCAACACATCTAAAGAATACGGACAGATTATCCGCATTATTGTCCGATAGATTTTCGTTAGAATTGGTGTCTTGTTCATCCTGGGAAATCTGTTGTTGTTGTTTAGTTTATAAATTGTTTTCATCTTCGCTAACAACATTTTCATCATAAGTTGCAAAAGCAATGATGAATCCATTAACCTGATACCAAGAGAAAATATCCATTTATAATTTTAATTCTTTAATCTAATAAAATTTAATCTTAATCTAACCAAAACGCAATATTACCTGAGCGCATCCAAAGTATGTAATTAAAGATGAAAGTTCATGGAAAGTCGACAAAGGTATGTCATCCTCAATATCCAAACCAAAGTCTTCTGCACGAACTCTAGCATTAGCAATGAAACTAGCTTTCGGAATACAGTTTGCTATTGATTCCTTTGAAACTTGATTCCAAGCCGCTTCTGCTCATATTATGGCATATGGAACACTCAATGACTTGTACAATTCTGTTATAGAAGACACCGTATCTTGTTGAGTTAGTATGTGTTTCAAAAATAGCTTCCTGGAATAAACGTTAAAGATGTTCATAACCCCCTGGTCAAGAGGTCATACTGGCACACTGTAAAATAGTTATGCGTTCCGTTGACGCTTTCCTCCACAACAAGTTTCACTCTTGAAACAGTAAGTTTTGCTTGAGGGAACTCTAAAGAACAACCCAGTTCCGTCTGCGTTCTAAACATCAATTTTATCCAAAATTGCAACAAATATGCCTTAATCTCTCTTTCCAGCGTTCGACCTTTCTCGGATTCACATCTGCAGCCTTACTGAAAATTAATCGAAAAGAAATGTTGTGTCCCTTTTCGAACCACTGTAACCAACCATTTGAAGCTTTATATTCACTAATGTTACAATTCTTAGCAATTTAAATGTTTTTTGTTAGATAAGGGCGCCAGATAGCGGAAGAGATTTTGCACGAACTTTTCTGAAACAAGCCAATGTCCCTTCATCAGTACGTTGTGTGCGTTGATCATTAAAAAGAACTTTTTCCTGTTCTGGTTATATTCATGCCAAGCTTTTACGTATTTCTCCTTTTTCTTCAAAATGTTGGTTACACAAAAAAAAACACAAATAGTTCTGAGCGCACTGAGGGGAGGACGAACGGGACCGGTCTTCCTCCAGAATGTCAGTTTTCTGAACATAATTTACAAATTACGTATAAAATGTGGTCTGTATATTATTACAAAGCGCGATAAAATAAAATAAAACCTTTTAATCTTCAATAGCAGTCCTTAAGTGCTCAGATGGGTGCAGGAGGCCACTTTAGAGCCCTATTTTTCCGACTCGTTAGGACTTTGGACACCTATGGTGCCCCCCCCCCCCCTCCCAAAGCCAAATCCTGGGTGCGTTACTGGTTCTGGGTACCGTTAATATCTGAAAACTCCACAATAAATCCATTCGTTTAGTAGTATTTTGGCGGTGTGGGCGAATTCTTGGTAACTACCGAGTCGAGTGTCTTCCACAAAGCGGATATGGCACTTCTGTCTGTTGGACAAAGCTGTACTCCTGGGGACCAGCTACTGTCTCGAAAAAGCTCTTCAACGCGACAGCGAAAGTATCTGCTTATGAATTGGAGGCTCGTGCAGCTGAGGCACAACCTCAATATGTCGTGATCCCCTGGAATTAATTGATCAAATGTCCGCTGAATAATCAGATTACAGGCCTTAACAGGTCAACGCGAAATCGCGGTAGCAGGAGCGGGACTCGAGACAATGGCGGGATAAACAAGTAAATTAAGTTTTTTTCGTAAAAAGTCTTAACTGATTCGGTCCCTGCTTATTTCTATTGGAGCGGGTACAAGAGTCCATACATGTACTGGCATCATCTCACAGAAAGGACCTGCCCTTTTTCCATTTATACAACAAGTGTCTTAATTTTTCTTTCATTCTGTAAATGTTTTCATCTTCATTCCAAGAATCAATTTGCCCTCGTACCTTCTTTCTTTGACCCTAATCCTTTTACCCAAAAATATGATAGATTACTGCCACAAAAAAAGAAAGAAAAAAAACGAAAAACAATTTCAAGGGATTTTATCCAATTAGCCTGACATTTCCTTTCTCACAGGATAAACATAGAGACATCGTTCAGTTCTAATCATTTTACAAAATTCCATTTCTATTTCAAACAGCAACTGACGTCTTTCCAATATCCTCCCACATTCCCACAGGACATTTTACTGTAACATGGGCGACAAAAAAAAAATTCATATCTAATTACATGGCAGGCTCATAAGTGTCATCTATGCATTAAGTTTTAATATTTTCTCAGAACTGTCAAAAATTATGTTGATAACAAAATCGAATGAAGTATCTTTATACCTAATTTTATCATTATAGTGATGTCCTGTAAATTATGTGACTTCCGAAAGGAAATAGTTTTCCGAATCTGAGAAAGCTGTTCATCACCCAGCTCCCAGATAGATGTGAACTTAGCTGAGAATATCTTAAATGACCCTTCGTAAATAACAACCTTGACAATGTCGCCAAATACCTATTGCCACCATTTATAAACTGCGGTTCCCATGGGCGATGCGGTTCGATTTGGATGAATGTATGTCTCTGAATCTGAAAACATTTCGGCATCGGACATACTTTGAATTTCTTGACATAGATCACTCTTCTTAGCCACCAAAAGTAATTTAGCTGAGGTGAATTTAGTAATTCTCTTGGCATTTTCAGCATTTTTCCCACACTTAGCCGTGTATTTTATGGGAAAAATTGAAATAAAAATAATTTTATAAAATTGCCAAAGCGCAGCACCGAGGAGATCGTGAGATGTGGAAATCACTTCTTTTATATCTATATAGAATTTACATAAGTCTAAGATCTGCAAAAACTGAAGATGTTTCGCGGTGAGTCATCATCATCATGTGTCAGAAGCTGGTGCTTCTGCTGCTGCTGCTGCTGCTGCTGCTTCTTCAAAGGTAGTTATTACATATATACCTTTTCTTCATCAATTAATTATCCCATAACCCACCTGAGGTAAAGTGTGTTAGATAAACAAAGAGGAAGTGAGATCGCACAAAAGACAACGATCTTGGTATAAGCAGAAAATTATAATAATAAAAAAAATTAAAAAAAAAATAACTGAGCAAAAAATCACTCAGCGACAAATCGATTCATTTCAGTTGACGTCAGGCTGTTTGTTAGTGAAGTTAGTTGTTAGCCATTAAGTAAGCGCCCAGATCCAAGGAGATTCCCACAGTATTCAGATTGGACTTGTTTGATCGTGTCGCACTGACTGGGGAGATTCTTCATAATGCGAAATGCGAAAGATCTAAAAACAACAAATCAACCGCAAAATTTTAAGATATTTAGCTATAGCAGCCTGGGCATGCGAAGATGCAGACAAGCATCTTAATACGAGAAAAAAAAATGTGCTAAGAAAGTCTGGAGGAGGGACAAGTCTAAGATTCAGATTTAGAGCGGCTGCTGTCAGATCGGCTCTCGGACAGATGTAGATGCACGGCACAATATGTACTAAGTGTATATAAAAACGAGAGTAAAATTCGTTGGTGGATTGCGATGTCGTGATGATCCTCACGTGTCTTAAGAATTCTTCTTTTTTATTTTATTTTTTATATCTATGTCTCTACTTTTAAATATGATCGTCATAACTTTAAGGGTTTCAGCACGGGCAACATTTAAGGACACGTTTTTATTCAACCAGTTGTGAATCTATAGAAAAGAATTCTGGAATTAGTTGATTTTTTTTTTTGGGTAAATGAAATAATACACGAGAGGTCGATCGGTCGGTCATGGTCTCCTCCAAGTAAGTATATAATAATTTAATATCAGCATGTGGTCCAAGACATTCTATTCGGCCATACTTGAAACATATGCGAGTGTGGTTTCGAGTTTTTTTTTTTTTTCATCTAATCTCTTCGCTAAAATGAATTTCGCAATCCAAGCTGGGTAATTGCAATTTGTTGTAATTTGCAATTATCTTCAACTCATATATTTCTGGGGTCATTCAACTTCACTGGGGAAGAATTCAACTTTTATTCGTGTTGAGTGTAATATTTTAGGATGAGATGTGTGGAAATCCAAACCGGTTGGTGAAGATTACGCAAGATCTTTATTTCCGACAGGAGGTGAAGGCCGCGATAAATTTAGTACATAATATCTATCTACATAAAAGTGCGACAAAAGTTCGAAGAGATTGTGTTTTACATAGGTACTTTATGGATTAGTGCAGAAAAGCTTTAATATGAAAAATAATTGTAAACTAAGAAACCTCAATTATCACATACAGATAATGAGCATATCGCCACTAATTAGACATATGTATGTATATGCAAAATTCGAAGTACCTAGGTACTGTTTTCAAAATCCTCAAATTTCAGGATCGTTTTTTTTTTTCAGCTTGCATGATAAGCGACAAGTTATAAAAGAAGCCCTATTTTATGCGAGTCAATATTTTAAAAAGTTATGTTATGACTTGATGGATTCGGAAAGTTTTGAAGGAATCCATGATTGATTGATTGATTTAAGAGGTTTGGGACCACTGTCAGGTCCCCCGAACGAAGGCCAAGTCAAGGCCCATTGTTCACCCTCTAGACCCATGAGCGATCGCTCATAGGTCCCAACCGGTCGCTCTTATAAACTTCACTATTGGCTCCCAGCCCTCCTTGCCGGCATCATGTAACTCTTCCAAGAGGTGTGAATCAAGAATTCTGTAACATATTCCTGAGAGTGCCGGGCAGTGACATAGAAAGTGGGTCACTGTTTCGGACTCCTCTCCGCAACCCCTGCATATAGGATCATCTACAAGTCTCATCCTGTGAAGGTGGCCCCTGAGAGAGGAATGCACAGTGAGAATGAACACCAGAGTTCTCAGGGTTGGCTTGTTGAGTTTTAGGAGCTTATTCGTTTGATTTGAGTTTGGTGTACCCCACAGTTTCTTTGTTGTCCTACCCGTGGGATCTTCTAACCAAAGGCGACTGTGTTGGCAGTCAACCCAGCTTGAAAAGATTGAGAAAAGGTGTTTTGGTGCAATCCCGACTGTGGAGGCAGGTTCTTCTGAGGCTGCTCCAAGACGAGCAAGTTCGTCTGCCCTTTCATTCCCGCTGATATTGCTGTGCCCCGGCATCCACTGCACTATCACCCTGTTATTCCGAGAAAGGGAATTCAGGGTGGCTTTGCACTCCATTAATAATTTGGAGGTTATAAAGGGCTTAGACAAAGCTTTGACAACTGCTTGGCTGTCCGAGGAAATGGCTATCTCCTTGTTCTCAGTGTCTGAGTTAAGGAGGTATCTTCCCGCTTCAAGAATAGCCACTTCTGCCTGGAAAACCGTGGAGTGGTTTTCAAGGTGCATGGAGAACTCAATTTCAGGCTCCTCACAGAAAACTCCCGCTCCGGTGCCTTCATCGGACTTAGAACCATCAGTATATATTATAATTGGGTTTATCAACAGTTAAAACACGGAATGTGATTCCCATTCTGCCCTGGATGGAATTCTATGTATATTCAAAATTGCTTTCCAGCATGGTCTCGAGGAGGTGGTCGCTATCTCTGTCAATGCCAGACTGCACGAACTCATAAATGGATTCATGTGGAACTCTTGTTCCCCCATGAAGCCAGCCAAGGTTAAGATGCAGCCATAGCGCTTAGTTGACGCCCTCTGCTTGATATGTAGGAATCCATACACCAGTTATACGATTTTGTTCATAGATCAGACAGATTTATCATCAGGCAACTAGATCTAAGACGGTAGGGATATGCGTGGCCAGAATAATCAATGAAAAGGACTGTCGCGCACTGGCGAATGGATGCTTCTAAAGTTCGGGTACCAGTAAGATCAGTTTTCCACTCTTACAAAGGGCAGTAAGAGATAGACTTAGATCCTCTGCTTGGTGGGTTAAAAATATGCGAGGAGTAGAAGAAATATTGCTAGCCAATAAGCGTTTTTTCTCTGAAAATGACGACAACAGTTGCCGATTAGAGTATTAGGAAGTAGCTCCTTTTCCTTGTACCAATCACCCACCATGCTTGCCAAGATGGAAAATCTATCCTTACAAACTTGCACAACTGAGGATAAATTGGTGGTAGAGACCTTTATAGATATGTATATATGGAGCTTTTGAGATATCATATCCTTCGATGCGATTACATGTGCTCATAGAAGAAGAGATCTTGGAAAGACAATCTATTGTTGAGGAAACTTGGTGTAAAGTTTACGCAAGCTTGTTATGTACTTCCTGGTGGGAAACAAATGGAGGCACTGCCATCAGAGGTTTCCTGCCCTTAGAGTGCGATTCTATTCTCTTCGTTTGATGCCTTATAGTGGATAAATTGATGATGATGGTGATGATAATGATAGCGCTCAGAGAAATCTCTGGTATCGAAGTTTCTGAATTTCTTTAGCAGCTATTGGACATAGTTATGCTACCTGGTTCAGTAAAGTTGATCTCAATGCCAACCACAGTAAAAATGGCCTTGTTTTTTTTTTACTGGGAAAAGACTAATAGGTAAACTAGTAGAACATAATTTCTTAGAGATGAACAGTTCTCGCAAAATATCAGGCGAGTTAATGTTACACTCAAATATATACCTAGACGTAATTATCAAGAAATCTCGGAGATCATCATACAGTGCAACATGAACTGAACATAAAGATACAAGAGCCATGTTTAGATATGGGGCAATTACATGGTCAGCTTAAGTAAATCTAAATTGAGAACTATACAGAGAATGGATTGCCTAAGGAGCACTGATATTACCCATACAGCATCGCCATTCATATTGGGAATCTTCCTCAATCTCACCACTCCGCATTTAAAAATAAAGCAAGCGTGTGACATGACACCCACTGCTTTGTTTGTGCATAATTAATGTGGCAAGTATACTAATATAAGAAGCTTGACAAAGACTACACTACACAAAGAGAGATTCTCGATGGAGGATCAAGTAGCCAGTAATTTTCCAACTATCTCCAATTGAGGGTAGTCTACATGAATCCAAAATTGAGATAGTTGCCGTAGCCGGAGTTTTCAGCAAAAATCCTAAAGATCTCTTTAAAAAAAAAAAAACAACAACATTTTTATCTTTCTCAACTGTCAGGCAGTAATGAGGTTAGGTTAGGTTAGGTTAAGAGTAGGGTCAACTAGGACTCTAAAACCATGTGAACATCACGACCAGCGTTGATCTATTGTGCCTTCCCCTAAAGTGGTTAGGCAAAATCGAGTTGAATTACAAGCTCGATTATTTCCCTTGGGGCTAGACTGCAAGGGAGATAAGTCTATTTCCAGTGATTTGCAACCTTATCCTTGTTCAGCTTCTTAAAAAAATGACCGAAGTGGCCATGCCCAGTGTTAGCAAACAGCTTGAATGACTGCCTGCTAAGACCAAGTAGTTGGTTGAGAGGGGTTTGAAGAATTCCTTCGCCTGACTCATATCGGGCGCGTTACGTCAGAGGAGATCCATTTGCCTGTTTTCTCATTTATGCAGTTCCCCCAGGCAGTAATAACGGGTATTACATATCCCGCAACGAATGTATATTTGAAAGTCACAACGTGGAGTGTATTCGCAGGACAATCTTAGCATGCAACGTTTCGCGGTGAATCCATCGGTGGAAAGTAGCAGGAAGCTTATGTAGAAAAGTAAGACGGCTGTATATTTCTGAGCTGGTCTAATTTGTCAATTAAAAAATTTTTTTGTTACTATTGGTAGAATCACTAATCTCATTAGCGGACTTTTATCTATAGAAAATTGGAACTGTTTATCATATCTTGTGCAAATGCCCGGCAACAGATAGGCATAGAATGGCAATCCTCACTAAATCACGACTGAACCCTTGTGAACTAATATAAAACCCTCTTAGGGAGCTACTATAAACCTCTTCAAGAGAATTGAGTTATTTTGAGTGGCCGTAATTGGGAATTGGAAATTTGAATTGCCATTATTTATCGTATTTTAGGGAATTTTCTAATGGTGTATTGTAATAAAATTCAAACTTTCAGTTAACGAAGTATGAGTAAAATTTATCCAAACCAAAATAAAGGAAGATTATCAAAAGCCCTGTTCAAACAGGAGCACTATCAACTGCATTCATTCAAATACCCTGATTGGCTAGTCCCAAGAGCTCAGATAATATTTAATAACTTTAACATTCATTTCAAATTGTTGTTAGTAGTTTATTGGCCGAAATTATTCTCCGTTTCTCTTCTTTTTGCGGGCATCAATTTTATTTTAGAAGAGGCTTTTTATATCATTATTTCAGACAAACTCAAAATGCTTTCATTATCCTTCCGATTTCTCGGATTTGATAAGAAACCATCCCCACATATATGTAAATGTAGAAAACTACCTTGTGCACCTCTGCCTTATGAAGATATAACTTTGTATACGAAACACTCTATGACGATATTACGTTCCGTCGAAATAGTTCGCGACAATACAAATCCATTAGCTAGCAAAATATGTCGCTGTCACTTTTTGACTAAATAACCAAGCAACCGTTGTCTATCTGATACTAAATTGCGGATATTAAAAGTCCGGCAACTTTGATAAATTCCTGTCTGACGAATAATGGAATTTGTTGACTTGCTTAATGTACTACTGCAATGAGAAAAGTAAAGATGTGTGAGGATATAAAAAAACATTGGAGCGTGGTAGAAATTAAAAATCTAGATTCAGAATGGAAAGGCCATCCATGCCATCCATGATTATGCGATGTTCAAAAACACGTTGTTACAAGATAAAGGCTACGGAGCACATAGAGCTTTGTCAATAATTTAAAACAGGTTTGTAGGAATAGTTTCTAAGCCAGAATTTACTTTATTCTTGAATTGTCCAGTTGAAACTTTATTGGATATGCAAAATGAATTGTGTTAGTTTATTTAAGTCAAATTAAATTTTCTTCTTAGGCCTGATCTGCCTGATTTGGAGCTCCTAGATCTACATGCTGTTATTTTTGCTATATTGATATGCGATACTTCTTCCTAGATTTCCAAAAGCGAAAAATTATGGAGAAATGAAATTAGAGTCTGGGTAAAACAAAAGTCTTCGCCTTAAACTCTAATTCGTAAATAACTCGAAACGCCGTCCATACAAAATCGTGAGAATCGATAGGTTTCTTACATTCAGTTCCTGATTTCGATATCGAATCTTGCTAATTAGGGGGCTTGAGTAATGGAAGACGATGGAGCTTCTCTCTCTTCCGGGCGGATCGCTAAGTAGGCAAGTTCGAAGAACGCTACAGTATAAAAAAAAAAAAAAAAAAAATTTAAAACAAAAGTGGCCGAATAGTCCTAGAAAAATAAGGAAGCAATTTAGTAGGAGGGAAATGCAGGAGTACGTCGATATCGGACAAAAAAGGTGGGCCGCCGGGAACTTGGGAGAGGCTAATTGGAGAAATTTCTGGAGGAAACATTTGAAATACCGCTAGGAGTTCCAAAATCGCAGTAATAAAGAGCTAAATACTTATTTACATTGCATGCAATTTTTAATAGTTAGAAAAGAATTCACTTTTTCATTTTCCCTAAAACACATAATAATATGTACATACTCGTATATAGCCGTTAAACATTCATCTCATACACACACGTTTGTAATAATCTTCTAAACGTTAACGTTTAACGTTTTAACGTTAAACTGCAGCCTATTTTTTGTCTTGGCGATGTGAGTTTCGTGATTTATCTCATTATAAAGAAAATCATGACCTTGTAATTTGTATAAATTGAAAATTAAAGGAGCGCATTCAGCATAAAACTGAAATTTTTAGTAAAGCCCTTATCTTGATTTCCTCTCTATTCTCTATAGCCGCTCCAAGAGCGTTTCCCAAAAATCTGCATCTGAGCGCTTCCCTCTGCGGACACGCTGACGTTAAAATGATATGAACAAGTATATGGTGGGGAAGCGCTGCGAGCTTCCAAACAAGCGCTCTTGCATTCGTCTTCTTCAATTTCCCGCTGGATATAGAGTAAATACTTAAAACTGAACTGCTTAAAAATATTGCAGAAAAGTAGGCAAAATAAAAGCTTCATAATATCCCAAGTTAGTTTCAAGCAGATATGAAAACAGTCAAAGAAAAAAAAATCCAGTAAAGGATTAGAAGATCAATATGTATTAAATTGGCCAAATTTATTAATGAAAGACGATTATTAGTTGGCAGCACTTCTTGTCTCCATTGTCCTCTAGTTACCTTGCCTTTTTTCCACTTCAAAATCATTAGGTGGGGCGTAGACAGAACATTTTTTTTTGTGAGTAATTATAAAAGCAGCAGCAAGCTATCCATAATTTTATCAGCGACACTTGGATGATCGAATGACGGCTTTTGCAAAACTCTAAACTTGCTAACTGGGGCATTACTTCCTGTAATTATTACGGGAATTAATTATTTGACAGTTATTGTCATTTTCTTCTATCGCCGTGTAGACTTAGAACATTAAATGTCTACAATATTCTCCTGAGTGTAGCAATTATAGTGTCTCGTCTAAACTTCTCTTAAGGTCTTCAAATTTACAGGCTCAAGCCGCTTGCCTTTTTTTTTGTTAAGCTGCGCAATCGCAGTCCACATTATATTTATTGTGCTTTGAAACATTAGAACGTTTCGGCAACAAAAATCTAATTGCCTACATTCATTTAATGCCAATTCATCCAAGCGGCCAATTCAATTTATAATTGCAAGTTTCTAATTTATGATCAGATTCTCCTAGTACGCGCTCCGATATGCAACTATCACCGATTCGTCCTATTTTTGTGAACGATTATGACATTAGTGCGCAATAGATCTAGCTTTCGGAAATAGTAAAAACAAATTTCAATGTTTTCTGATGTATTTAACGGAATAAAATTTATGTTTTCGTAGTTTTTATGAATGTTTTTAAAATCTATGAATTTTTTCTTAAGTTTTATATTTGTCAATAAATTCTGTGTGAAACATGTGCTGCGGATAAGTGAATTACATTTTTTTTACTATCATTTGGCATAAAAGTCGCTGAAGATTTTTGTTTTTTATCATGTGCTTTAATATGCATTTTTTTTCTTCAAAATGCGCAGTAACAATAATCAAAATAAAAAACAATAAATAAAAAAGAAAACGTTTTACACAAGAACCCAAGAAAAAAGATAGACTCTCAGAATTTTCTGTTCTTAAATTTTAGTCTATGTCAGTCATCTTCGACAGGCTGATAAAATCCAATTCCTCCACTATTACGTTCAGGTGCAGGACTTGGGGCAGGACTCATAGCTGGACTACGATTTAATGGTGTGGCGGCAGGACTTTGTCCAAGCGGTACAACTAATGGTCCAATTGGTTTTCTTGTTCTTGGTGTACCACGATATCCTTGATGAGGAGGACCACCAGGCTTTAACCGTGGACGTCCAGGTCCACGTTTCACTGGAACTACAGTCGGTTGGAATGTTCCCTCTCCAGTATTTGTCAATTGTTCACCACCTAGAAAAAAAAAAAAAAAAACAACAACAAATTTAGTTTGGTGATTATCAGATTTATAAATGCATAGACATCGCAAACAAGAAATAGCAAAAATTAATCGTCACAAGAGTCCTATTCTTCTGCCTTTCCGTATTCTCTGTTAATGGACTTTAAGAGGCTTAGCATATTATCGCAGTAATGCTAATGTTCGAATCTAACAATGCTCTTTTGGCAAGAATTTTACTTTTTTTTTGTGTGTAAGTAGCAAAGTTGCATTCATTACCAGAATGAAAATTATATGGAAATCAGTAAAGTTGTTTCTTTTCTGTTGCATAATATTCTGGATTTTTGGCAACGTAATCTAATCCCCGATACTTTCGGGAATATCACGTTCACATTTGCGATTCACGAATTCTCAATGGGGGATTTAAATAAATCGAATTGGGAATTTGCTGGGATTTTTATTTGTGTGCGCCTAACGTACATAGTATCCCAGATTAGAATTTTGTATAAAAATTGAATAGATTTAAGGCAAGTAATTGAAGACTTTATATCCCTACATACATTGTTCACGGTTTGCATCAGTATAACAGTTTAGCTAAGTCTTTTGGACAGGATAATTTTGACTTAATTTAACTTTTCTGATAGTTAACAATTTCAAGACAATATAATTCACAATCTTTAGTGCAGTGTAGTCATACCAAACGGGACTAAAAGAACACAGCAATAGAAAAGTTACACTAGACATTGTTACGTATAGCATCTGCAATTCCATGTTGGTTGCCTGTGGAGAAACATGTTTTTGTTATACACCGAGACAATTTGGAGAAATATTCTCAGATACCAGTTACATAAGCTGGTCTCTCCCAAGAAATGTATTAACACGGTTAGTGCATAAAAAATTTAAATCGTAACTGGATTGAAAAAGAAATTGCATTATGACATAGACCACCAGTGGTCCATTGTGATGCCACCTCATTATAACCTTACTTGGAAATGATTATTTAATTTAGGATGTGTGTTAAAACCAGCCACAAAAGTTAATGAACTTGAAAAGGTCTCCCAACTCAATGTCTGCTAATTCCTCCAATTCGCAAAAAAAAAGTAGCTACCAAGCGCACTTCTTATATTTTTGGCAAAGTTGGAGCATTCACATAGCAACCAGTGTCCAGGGATTACTGCAGTAAGATTCCGATCGTCATTACGGTTCCTCCTTGGCAGAATTTCTGTCTTTTTTGTTTGTATTTTAATGGGACGAGAGATTCCAAGCACGGAGGCCAGAGCGGCCCAAAGTGCTGTCCTGCTAGAAGCCCTATCACTAAATCCTTCTTCTCCTCTTAATGAAGCGCACCAGGTCTTGGTGAGAAGGTTTTTCAACTCCTCTACGGATAGGAGGGCAGAACCTAGAGTAGCCAGCCTGTTTCGGGCGAAGGCCGGACAAGCACACAAAAAGTGTTCGGTTGTCTCAGGCTCTCCTTTCAGACAGGAAAAACACTCAGGGCTGTCAAGAACTCCCATTCTTGTTAGATGAGCCTGAAGTCAGCTGTGGCCGTTGATTATGCTAACCACAGTTCTACATTGTGTCCTTCCGAGTCCCATGAAAAAATAAGAGATATTCCTATTCGGCTCATCAAGAAACAGTTGTGTGCACTTGCAAGTACTCAGGTTCTCCCATCTCTGCTGATGCATTCTATGAACATCCGCTTTGATGAGAGACCCGATACTCTAGGTGGCAACGCCTATGGCGGGTTCCGGTCCGAAGAATGGAGAATCAGAGCCAGATTTAGGTAAAGGTCAGCCCTTTCATTCCTCATGACCCAGAACCCATAGAAGGGCGACCTTATAGTGGATACACAACTTATCCACAGACGACATACAGTCCCCTTGTAGCTTAGATGTTATGTTTCCCTTGATCTCCATATCTGTCTCACTAGGATATATCTTGGGCCATTGCTCTCTTGATATCATTGCGCATATGGTTAGTTCTGCCTATCTGCGATTAGCCAGCTTATAGGCCTGTAAATCTAGCATCATCTTCGCTGATTCTAGGAGGCTACCTACCGATTCTACCGTTAAGCGTATATTCCTGAACTCTTCCTGGCCAGAGCATCGGCTGTCTCATTTCCTGATATATTACTGTGACCAGGCAGAGAATAACACTGCGGTTAATACCACCAAGTTTCCCGAATTCGAGCTCAATGCGACAATGTTGGACTAGGCGCGATCTAATAGTGTTCGAATCAAGAGCCTGTGGCAACGCGTCTGTCTCAGCTCGCACTTTACTGAACGCGTGACCAACCACCGTGTAGATTGGGAGATTTAGTTTTTCGGAGTCCCAACTAGTAATACCTTGCTGAGCGTAGAAGGTTTTAGATACGTAGGCTAGAATTTGTATTTGAAATTTTAAAAAACGGAGAAGTTTAGTCTGATGTCAGAATTGAAGAGATAAAAGGTCTGTCTGTTTACTTCTGAGCCAAAATCTTTGAGTAAAAATCAAGTAAAAACTTTTATGCGGTAGAGGGGATAACTCAAGAAAAGTTACCAGACAATTCTCGAGTAAATTTTGTTCAGCTTGCCATGTGTCAAATATTTGGCTGCTACGTTTTCTTTCTAAAACAGAAAATAATTAATTTATTTGAAATACGTTTTAAAAAATTCACCCTCTTTAATATTTTTTTAAAAATCTCAAATCATTAGATTATCATTTTTACATTCATTCGATAACACAACAACTGGCTTAACCTCAAATTTAAGGGTTTTGACAGTCAGCTGATTACATAATTGAAGCTACACATCCTCTTGATCATGAGTAAAAATGTGCAACTTTGTGCAAGAGGGGAAACGTATAAATTTACTCGATTTTTGCTAGCTAAAAGAGACGGTAAAAACTTTCGAGTAAACAGACAGACCTAAGGTATGTTGATTAATAAGACATTTTTATAACGTTGAACAGTTGTGAAAATCAAAAAGAAATATTAATAAAAGAATAATTATTACAACAAGCAACTTTCAATCTTTCACGATTGTACAGGAGGCTTATGTTTATGCCCGCTCAAATAGTGGTTTCCATTACTTTTGCGTTTTAGAACGACCTGACGGGAACTGCGTTACAACAACAACACAGCTAACTTGAGGACGTTACGGAATTTTTGCTGAGTTGGTCGGCATCAGATATGAACAGTGTTTACAGCACGATCTGTCCCCGACTGCACCAAATTTCCTAGAACTGTTTCAACCTGTCTCAACGGCTGAATTACTCAATCCGCCTTGGCCAGTTGGTATTGGATCGGCTAGTCAATTACACTGCTTACGAGTATCTGGCATGTAGTCAACAGCATCAAGAAGTACACGACGAAGTTAGTAGCTATACTACCTAGACTGAGACTCTATCGGTCTTCGTACTGCACACAATTTTGGTCCTATAAATTCTTTACCATGCTATCAGGTGTTGGTACGTGCATCGTAGGCACTAACTGCCCGTATACTTGTGACATACCAAGTACTTTGTGGGTTGTCGCTGGCATCCTGGCTGACACTGAAACCGGCTAGTGACTGCTACAGTCGCACTCCAATTCAAGATCAACTTAGCAGGCAGTTGTTACTCCTGTTACTGTTACACGTTTCAATTTAATACAATTAATAGCCCAAGACTTCTGGTGTGCCCTGAGGTCACAATACCCGGGCACCCCCAAGGCCTTATTGCCGATTGGCTATCAATACAAATCCTGATATCTCGATTACTGAATATGTTATAAGTTGTTTTCAGCAGCCTTACTGCGTTACTTATAGCTAGAACCTGCGCTCGGAACACACTACAGTAGTCTGGTAGGCGGTACGATTCTTGTATTTGAAATGTTACTGAGTATACCCCAGCTCCCACTCCCACATCCATTCCCGAATCATATGTAAAGATACATAAATCAGAATCATTTGCCACGCCATTATTTTCCCTACGAATGCTACCTGAGAAACTTTTCTCAAAATCCTGCTGTGGGGCATCGTAATCCGTAACTCCCGCATAAAGTTCTCGAGACGAATCTTTAATATTTTCCTGTGAACAGGGTCAATGGTTATCTAGCAGCCTAACTCTCTTAGTCTCTTAGCACTTTTTGCAGCTACACATTTATCTTGGATGTCAAGGGGCAGGAACCGGAAAAAATTATCTTCATTGTTGCCGGTGGTGTTATACGAAGAGCTCCTACAGAGAGCTACATGCTTAGATATAAAAATTATGCAGCTCTCTGTATTTGGATAAGGCTTTTTAGCTGAGCCGCTTTCTCTACAGCACTCCACCAAAATTCCACACCTGTTAAGAAGCTTTTATAATGCACTTTCGGCTTGTTCACTGAACGTCGAGAAGATCTTTCCCGAGACGAGGATTACTAAATCATCAGCATATCCTACCGCCTTTATTTCCTCCCTTTGTAAAGAATTGAGAATTCCATTAACCACAAATAATAACATTCGAGGTGAAGTATACCTTTCTGTGGAGTATCTCTAGACAGGTTCCTGCTAAATTTGAGTTAATCTATCAGTGAATATAGAATTCGACTATTAGACCGATTAGGGCGTCATGAATGGTGTCTATTTTGGCATTGTTTATGGCTCCCTCGATGACGAGAAATGTATCTATAGGTATTCCTTGTTCTTGATTGATATTTCAGTGGTTTTTAATACGTCATGTATTGCAGTTTTAATCTATTAAATATGCGTATTGTGATCAAAAAATTTAACTTGAGCAAGTAATTCGTAGACGTCTCTATGAGCCTTTCGAAAGTCTTCAAAAGAAGCAGTATCCTCATCGGCCTGCCTTGTGAATGAAGATCCTTTTGGTTTATTTTCAGGTGCATGGGACATAGTAGCAGTGTGGTATAAGCATCTTTTATATATCACGATGAGCTCCGGAATTATAATTTCTTGTATCTTCTGCAGTATGATAGTCTTAATGTAATTCATTCCTGGCGATTTATAAGATGCAAAATATTACTGAGTTCATAGTGATATAGTTGGAGTGGGAAGCCTTGCAATGTGGCGTGCAACGCAAACTGTCAAAGACCGAGGATTTTAAAATATTTATCGTCACTGTTGAACCTTGCAATCAAGTTTCCAGTTATGAAATTATTCAGACAATACGTATTAGAGCAACGCCAATAATGAATCGATAATTGCTATTAGTATAGACTTTTCAGCTTGCTCGGTGTAAGAGTCCTTCCTAAGTTATACAATATTCTAGAGAAAGTCTTGAATTTTATTTGTGCGTAGATGGTATGTTCGAACTGATCCATTAAGATTAAAGATCACGCAATTGTTAAAATATATATCCAACATGCGAATTTGAATGTCTTCTGTGTCACCAACAGCATTTAGTCAGTCGAAAAAGAATGTCCAATGACCATGTACTAAAGTGATAGCTATACAAACTTGTTGACAGTAGCAGAATTTTAATTAACACATAATTTATGTGGTTTGCACGGGCATATTAAGCCAGAATAACTGGAGTAGATGACACAGCATTTTTTTTTTTTGTAATCCTGTGTAAGCCCCAATTTAAAACTGTAGCTTAGGGCTATTGAATTCCAATGCTTCAAATATCATGTTCCAATTTAAATTTGGATTCCAGTGTAATCGAACACTCATATTCAACATTGATTACTTATCTTACCCAATTCCAACAAGCGAAATTGTATACCAGAAAGCCCGAGTTTTGTGGAGCATTATACTATGAATGTGCCAGTGCTGAAATTAAGTAGTTTTTCATAGTATTATCATAACTGTCACTAGCTGGGAGCGGAGACTCGAAGTACTAAAATTAGTGTATTTTATCTAAGCAAAATTCTCAATTTCAGTCAGTTTAAAACGATATTAATTTGATAGATAGTTTAATATGAAGAAACCAGATCCTGTAACTTGATGATATTAACGCAAAACTCACAGCCGATCTTTTTTGGTGGTGGTGTCTACCTTACACTATAATTTAGAATCTTGAAATACTCGCTTGGCTCAGGTAGCTAAAACAAAAGAAAAAAAGTTTAACTCAACAAAAGTTTCAATTTAGATACCAGCGTGGCTATAGCCAATAAAAATTACTATACGTAGGTTTGTGTCCTGAAAGTCAGAAAATTCATATTAAATTAGCCAAGACCTAGACCACATTAAAGACATTTAGCATAAAAGACAGAAACCCAGCATGCGACAATTTAAAACGAAAAATGAATATTTCCAGTTCAAATAAATTGAAAATTAACTCTCCTAAATTTTCTTGCAGATAATTGTTAAATATACTTTTTGCTTTGTATTTTAACAGCTTGCAACGAAGTATCGTAATTTCTCGTCGGTGAAATATCGGGAGAAAAAAGAAAGCGCCACTAAAAATGAAAAACTCGACGTTATTTGCTGGATCTAGGCTTTATTTTTCTAAAATAGTCACAATCTAAAGAAATGAGAATATCTACTAAAAGGAATTTGAATTAAGAAACTTCAATTTGTACCATTTTTTACAAGTTTCCGAGCTAATATCTCCATTCTAATACATTTTTTTTTTAATTTTTGCCGACGTTATTTACTTAACTGTTTCGTTACCTTTAATTTAAGATATAAATCATTATTCTGCTATAGATAAATAGTTTGCCAGAAATTCGCATTGAAAAATGTACGAAACTTGCAAATCTTGGTACTGACTCCTCTTAAACGGTAAAGAAGCTAGAAATGCATCCAAACTTAACATCACTTTCACTTTAAGCTCCATAAATATTCGCAAATATATATTTCTATAATGCAATTGAACTACCACTTAAATTGATTACATGATCTAGTCAAATGTTGTTTGAAATATCAAAAAGATAAAATGCTCCCAAAAGCACTTCATATACCTGTCCGCCTCTAAATAACTCCAAACTTAAAAAAAAAAAAAAATTGTAATCCTCAGAATTCCATAAAACATCAAAAACTAAATGACTCCAACGTTCTCATAAAACATCTATTCATCCTCCGTTTTTGTATGATAAGATCTTTCTCATAGGTCACGTCTTTGGAGCATCATTTAAATGAGGTAATTAATAAAGCGCGCTTGCTGCTGGTAGCATTTCCTCACAGCATCTACCATCTAAATATGATTAGACGATGACTATTCAACTTTTTTAGACAGGTTTCCAAGATAAAATGACGCAGTTCCTTGTCACCGTATGTAAATCCTATGAATAACCCCAACAAGAAAAGTATGCGAAACAAGATGAATCACGAACGCAACAACAATATTTAGCATAACTTTAATATGAAAGTACCTATCCATTCCAATGACTACCTCTCCAACCCCAGCACGGCACTCATAGTTTTTAAAGCTATTTTCGGAGAGATTAAGACTTGAAATTTGTTGATGAACAGCAAAAACTGGGGACACGATGAGTTTCGTTCTTCTATTATCATACAAAAGTGCTCCAGATTGAGATCGAATGTCAGCACGTGCCTTTTACAGCGCACGCTAAGAGCCAATTTTAATTGAATTCTTTAGAATGAATAGATTAAATCATTCATCGCCACCAAAGGAGGGTTCCTACCGGTTCCACATTGTCAATTGAGAATGAAACATGGAAAACTGTTTGAGCCATTGAACATGTACTTCATCCTCTTTTATCGTATAAAAGCGTAATCAATGCGTTGATACTAAGGACGTGATAAAAATTCAATCCGGATATTAAATTTCCCTCCCCAAGTGACATCATATAATATAAACGTGTTAGGGAAATGCACGTTCAGTTGAATCCAGGAGACATACCCAACCTGCTTTATTGCATCGTTTCAAGCTGAAATCGGATCAAAATGTTGCGAAACAAATATTTCACGATAACATCAGATGTGAATTGTTGTGGATGGATATGGAATGAATGAAAATCGAGTTGAATACCACCCCAGTGAAAGGATGTAGAAACTTACCGGCGGAACTAGTTGTTGCTGCTGATGGGGGTGGTGCATCCGTTCTTCCTAGACTTCCAGTACCACCACCTCGTCTAGATCCTCTGGGTCGACCACGTTTAGTGCCACGTGGATGATGTCGTCTTCGTGGCCTTCCTATTGTGCCATATGGTGAAAATGATACTGTAAATAAGAAAAAAACAAAACAGAATCATTAGGAAATGTTGTGTAAAATAATTTTTAACACGAGTCCTGAGATAAAAAGAAAACTAAATAACGAGGAACTTTAAACTAATTAAAAAGTCCGTTAGAGACCAGGTGACCTCGGTTTGCATCTTGCGCAGTTGCTGATTTGATTTCCTTAAGATTTTACGGTTTTTTTTTCTTTAAGATACTGACGGAAGTTGAATGCTATTTTAAGAATATCCTCGTCAGTATTTTTTTATCTTTACTATGCTTATGTCAGGCATAAGAATTTTTTTAAAGATGCCGAAAAACAGTAACACGGGGACACATTTCGACGAGTAATGGATCATTTTTCGAACAGAAGAATTTTTAGATTTTTTAACGGGAGCATTAGAAATATGGCGCAAGATGACAGCTGGAAAATTGAATATTGATTAAGGAGCAAAGGAAACTTGTAACGGACATAAGAAATAGATTTTGTTGTTGCAATAATATTTGTTTAAAGAAATTTTTGTTTTTTGTGTATCCGTTTTTTAGATTTTATTTTTTTTTATTTTTTTAACCCAACTTATTACTTTAACTTCACTAAATAATAGAAAATTTAAGCAAAAACAAACAGAGTGCACAGTAATTTGGCCTCTAGATTGTGTTATTAGCCATTTAATTTTTTTTTTGGTACACAGTTCGAGTTTAAACTCCGTTCGTAGTTTAAACTGAGTTTAAACCAAAATGAGTTTCACAGTGGTTGACCTTTTTTAATATGGCAGCACTATGGAATTGTGAACGAACAAGCTATTTTCTGTGCAATTGTAAACTAGCAAACTATTGTGAGTCATTTACTGTCAAAATATTGCCGGCCAAATCGTTGTGACAAAAAAATTAATTAATTAAACCTACGGAAATGAGTAAAGACTCTTTGAAACGCACGGAATGTCACTTCATTCACATTTAAAGATAAACTGAGCTTAAACGCTCAATTTTGGTGGTTTAAATTAAGTTTAAACGAGGATTAACTTACCACTGTGAAGCTGTGTTGAAGAGATAAACTGAGTTTAAACCACATCTTAAGTTTAAACTTGAACTGTGAAACCGGCCCTAAGGGATGAATAAAAATGAAGATTCATGTCAGCAACGAGTTGATAGCTATACGCATTTAGTATGCCCTTTAAAATAACAGCTTCAATTTGTAGACTAGGTATGGTGTTGTTCTCTATGTTACCAAAATTTAAGAGTTTGAAAAAACTCTTTTGAGGAGTAAGAAATTGCCAGTAGAGGCTTTTATTAATACGAGTAGAATCTGTAACAAAAGTATTGAGTCAAACTGCTATCATGTAAAAGTCATTTTTAATCATGTTGGCAGTGCCTACGTTTTTTGTTATGACATGCCAACAGTCATAATGTTTAGTTCTATGTAATCTTTGCTAGAGACAATATCTAAAAATGAATGAAAAATTAAAATTAAAATTTGTTTGGAACGTTGTCAAATTCGGAAATTTGCGAAAAGTTTAAAGACACAATATAAGTCGTGCAACAATATATCATGTTATAAAAGCTTGTAAAAGTAGTGATAAGTGCAAAAATAAGAGTCCACTGGAAGACCAAGAGTTTTAAGTAATAAAAAGAGTGAGAAAGTGATAGACAAAATTAAAAACCAGATTGGTGTGTCCATGCGAACCACTAAACTTATAACAATGGACTGAGCGATTTGCTATTTCATGTGGCACAAACAAATATTGTGCTTCTGTATATCACCGTTAGAGCACCCTTTAAAACGATTACATAAAAAAACATGTAAAACTCAACCAATCAGATAAAGTTTAACACCCGAAAATCGAATTTAATTAAAAAAATATATTTTCTTGTGCCCAAGTGATATTTTAATCGCTTATAAGGAATTAAACTCATTCCAACTTTAATTTTCAAAAGTTATTCTTAACTGAATCCTGCTTATGGGCAAGAGAGACGGAGCATAGTAAACAGTATCTTTACCTTATTCCTTCTGCGGTGATTGCATCTGTCGCAAACATAAAAACATCAAATGGAATAAGCAAACGTTCCAGAATGCAATATTTTGTGTTGGTAGCTCCAACTCTGCCATAGGGTGAAAGAGAGAACTATAAAAGTTGTACCATGCTTTCTTATCGGAAAATGACAATACGCTCAGTCCATTGTTGTAAGTCAGTGATGCGAACAATGGGCAAAAAATTTCATGTATCGCACATGACCATTCAACGTTGCTTAAAGGAAAATAATGTTCCGTATAGAAAGAGAAAGAAGGCACCAAAATACTCCCAAAAGTAACTTGAAAAATGTCCAAATGTTGCCGTGCTTTCCGGTTGAAGCATTTCAAAAGTAGAAAAAATATGGACGACAAAAATAGTTTACTTTTGGGAACACAACTTCGGCGGGAAATCGAGGTTTTTACACTGACGATTTTGCCTCATCTCCAGACAACATAAAATATCGGAGCCAGTGGCGTAACTATGTCTCCGTGGGCCCGTGTGCAGTTAGTCATTCTGGGCCCCTTGTACTTACCCACATTTTTAAACGGAACTACATTTTCGAAGAATTTCAGTTAGCGCAAATACATATAGTATGAAAAGCAGAAATTCGAATTCGCAGAAAAACACACGTATCGAAACATGATTTTGTAAGAAAGTCATTCCTTTATTATCCAAATCAATCAAACAAAGCAATCAATGCCATTGATTAAATCAAACCCACCATTTTCGCTTGAAAAGTGATCATTATTCTGTATTAATTTTTCATTAATTAATAAGCGAGGATAAATTTTTTTAAATGGCGCATGATTTACTGTTACATTGTTTCTTTATGCAGCATCTATTGAACAATCAAACAATCAGACACGTTTGTCTCTGCAGGACTCTGTATGTTCATTTTTTTGCATTAACTTGTCCAAGACCGCGAACTTTTTGCGTTTATTCGGCATCCGCGATGATTTTCAATCAGTTTGTTCTCATATGGTGATTTAGACTATTTAGAGAGTTAGCAGGCTAAGCGTTAATTAAATTGAAAATTTCCAGTTTGAGTAAGAACATCAAATTACCCAGATATTCAGGTATGTAAAATTGTGCATACTAAACCTAGTGTAATAGACAACTAATAACATATCTACATATAGGCTTAGCCAGTAGAACAAAAACCAGTAATGCGTCGCTCGAAAATAAAATTGACGATGCCTCTAATTGATGACGTAACCAGCAATGCCTTGCTGCTCCAATATAATATAAACGATGCCTCGATCTGATGTAGGCAGATTTCCAAGATCCCATAACCACAAATGATAAATGGTTTATCATTTCGCACGGACCATGTCAACGGACTGGACCTTTCCAAGAGATCATACCAATAAAAGCTTCAATGTTTCACATTACACAAAACCATCAGAAAATGGAAAAGTATGCGAGAAACCGGCTATGTTATTCATTAAAATAAAATGTAGCTTACTGCTAACCTTGTTGGTTATTTGCCGGTAAATCAAAGGTCAATAATAAAAAAATCGTTTGGATAAACGGAAATAATGATTGGTAACACCTAACTCAGGGTATTAATAGACATGAGAGAAATAAGAACGCGAATTCTAGAAATTTCTAAAACATTGTCAAACTCCTAGAAAAATATGATCCAGTTCTCAATGAACTCATAGCAGACAACACTAGAAAATAAAATATTTGAATCCTAAGATACAACATGAAATTATAAAACTTCTGGGAAACAAAATGAAAATAAAATTTAATAAATGAAATTAATGGCTCTCCGGGTTCTCAATCATAATTTACAGTACACAAACACAAGACATCTAAAATCGACCAAAGTCAGCATACTGGTTCGATTCGTAAAGCTCTCAAAAGATGGTAAAACTATTTCCGGAAATCGAAATTAGAGAAGTTTTCTTAGGTTTGGTAACAACAGACGATCACAAATCAGAAATACTAAAAACTTAAATTTTACAAAACCTGAAAAAAAAAGGATTAAGTCTGGATAGACTTCGCGGTCTGGCATACGCTGGTGAAGCTAATATGAGTGACGTTTATAATAGTTTACAGACACGAATTCTTAAAGGTCAACCGAAATCTGCGTACCTACATACACTATTCTGTCCACAACCTCAATTTGATTATTAATGATACGGCAACTTCAGTTTTTTACGTAAAAACTTGTATGCTTCGTGGAAACCGTTTACGTGTTTTTTGGACATAGTTTTAAGAGTTGGACCTTATTAAAGTGTGTGATCGAAAGTAAAAATCATACGCTTGTCTTCGCATAATAACGCAATACTTTCCTTCCGTTTTCATTTTAAACATATGTATCTTGAAATCGCTGACTAAAATTTTTTTCATATCAGAAATCTCATTCGAAAGAAATGATGCAATAAACATAAAAAATAAAATGGAAAGTTTTGAAACTGTCCTTCATATTGTGATACAATCCGAAATCTTAAATACCTTAGATGTCATATCTCAATTACTCCAAATATCGAATTTTGAATTACAAAAAGGGATCGGACCCCTTGAAAAATACAGACGATAAAATGTCAGCGTTGCGACGAGAGATTTTCATTCAGTTAGAACGGCCGCTGCATAGTTGGCAGAGTCGTGGCACATAGAAGTTAAGAATATTAAGAGAACTAGTTAAATTAAAAAAAAAAAAGAAAATTTCCAAATTTAAGTGTATAAGGCCACTTTGTATATCATTATCCGTTCGTTAAATGACCGCTTTAATAATTAATGTGGTCGGTCTGCCGGTAATTAGAAAAAATAAACTCAGTATACGAGATTTTTGCTTATTGAGTACCAACTTTTGAACACATCCTTTATGGATTTGTGGCCATCTCTGCTTTTATTTGTGATTTTCATTTTCTAAACTGAAATTCATAGCAAATTAATTAAGAAGTACAGTGGCCTAAACATGGCTGACAAGCCTGGCTATTCTTTCTGTTGAAAAAATAGTACATTCAAATTTGAATCTTTGCGCCAGTATATCTAGTCACATACATGACGCATCATCATCTCGACACAAACGCAATTAAAATGACAGGAGTGTTTGCTTTCTGACATTCTCTCCCTCTTACTTTTCACTTTTTTTGTCATATCTTGTCTAGTTTTGAGCGCTTGACTTGCAGGCACAAGTTTTATTTGGATTGTAAAAATCACATATAATTCGATTAAGTTCATTTTTATAAATATTCATTGTAAGACATAAAGGCAACCTCAAATAAATTGCTCATTGGATTTACGACAATTGTTCGTGTTACATTCTTTTCAATTGTAAGGCCATCGTGCAAATTACTGGCAGTCATGTACAGCGCATTGGCTTACAACGCACAAGGTCCTTCGAGTTATATGCGGTCGAATCTTTCCGCATCATTTTTAATAGAAAATTCTCATGCTCGAGAATTCCCAGAAAGTTAGTTTACTGTGGTCGACAAGACGTCCCACATCCACAACACTTTCCATCGAAAGTAAAGAAGCACAGGAAATGGATATCAGAAATATATTTGCAACCTTTACTTTCCTAAAAGCGCGAAATATGAATTTCCGTTGCAGAAAAAAATGTATCAATTTGATTTTAAGGTTGAATCTGTTTATATCTGTAGAATAATTAAAACGATGAAATATATATTCAAGGAACATGTAACGATTACGTTTCTTTCTATCCTTGAATGTCTTTGCCTGCAAATAATTTTTCTCTCTCTCTTTCTGGAGCGTGGGCCCTTGGATTCCATGGGTCCGTGTTCTGCGCACACCCAATATCCCCAGTAGTTACGCCACTGATCGGGGCGTTGCCAAATTTGTGCCGAAAATTTTAGTGTGGTTTGCAATTTCTGAAGCTGGTGTTTCAAGAACTTTTATTGGCACTGTTCGAGGGCAAGCGCTCAACGCGGACCGTTATATTGAAAAATGCTTGCCAAAATTGTTAAAGTTCATCGAGGAGATACATTCTCCAGATGATGCAATATTTTGGCCGGACCTATCATTTTGTAATTATGATAAAAAGACAACCGAATGGCTCAATGCGAAGAACATTAAATTCGTACCGAAGGAGGATAATCCTCCGAACGTTCCTCAAGCACGGCCTAAACAGGATTTTTGGGCATTACTAAGTGCTCAAGGGTACAAAGATGGATGTTAAGCAGATAATGAAAAGCAGTTGCGTCGGCGAATCAACTTTTCACTAAAAAAAGTTGCTTTAATAATTTCAAATTTCAAAATAAAAAATTCTTATAACCATCAATCTTTTTGTTACAGGTGTTACCCGAATGTTAGAACGTTTTCAGATACAGCTTTCATCTTGAATTCAAGTCAAAATTATGTAAGTATTAGAGTAAGATTTCAATTTATGTAGAAGTAGCTAACATAGCTTGATAACATAAATATCATATCTTTAGCAGTTACTGGGTGTTGATATCTTTTTATCCCATTCTTTTAATAGGTAATAATGGATTCGCCAAACAGACTAACTAATGCAGTAGGAGAAAACGAAATATGAACATGAAAAAACACAATTTGTAAAATAAACAAAAAACACAACAAATACAAAACCATCGATAACCAAGTCAAGTTCGTTGTTAATGCATGCCTGCCCAATGGAGTTTTTGCTCATAAGATTAGCAAGATCTTTTAATCTTTATCCAAAACAACCGAGAACAATTTAAATACCATCTAATTATTGACCTTAATTTAAAATCCTGATGAGGTGGTTGATTTTGGTGGGAATTTTTAAAGGCGATATGATAAAGAACTTGACGTTACTAAAGTCTGTAGATTTGGTAGTTAGTACTATCTTCTAACTTCAAACCTGCACATCCTCCCTGATTAAACTCTTGTACAGACTTTTCTATATATTCTATTCTAAAACAATACGTCTAACCATTTGGATAAAAACCATCCAATGTTAAACTAAATTTGTGATTTTCTATATAGAGAATTTATGCCACTGTCTGTCCCAGGTATAAAGAAAGTATGGCTAGCGACTCAAATAACCATCGAGGCAATCACCCTAAAATTAGAATTCTATCAAAAGTTTTTGAAACACTTTGAAACACACATTACTATGTCGCTAACGAATTATCTTGATTCCATCCACTAGACTGAAATAGTCGCCTTTTAGATGTTTCAAAGGCTTTCAAACGAGTCTGACCCGGAAAAATACTATTTTAGACACATTAAATGCTATTGACGAGCTTGACTCACTTTTATTGTAATTGATAAAATTCCTTTATTCTAATTGGACAATTTGTATAGTTTTTTCCGCACCACATCCAATCCTTATAATAAAGGGTTTTCCAATAAGAGGTGTTATTTTAATTAGCCCGCTATTTCGGTAGATGTCACTTTTGGAGCTGTCAATTTTTGACATTTGACAAGTAGAAACTACGCCATTAATAAAAATGGAACGATACACGATTCAACAACGCATTGAAATTATTAAAATTCACTATAAAAATGGTGAAAATGTGGCAGAGATGGTTCGTAAAACTCGAACATTTTTGGGTCGTCGTGAAGCACCTTGTCGGACCGCAATACAGAAATTGGTAGAAAAATTCGAGCTGTCGGAACAAGTTAGTGATGTGAAGAATAAAACTCGTGCACGTCGCTCAAGAACAGCCGAGAATATTGCTGCTGTAGCCGAAAGTGTTGAAGAAAACCCAGGTTTGTCCATTCCTCGTCGTTCTTTGGAATTAGGCATTCCACAAACGTCATTACACCGTATATTGCATAAAGATTTGGGTCTTAAGGCTTATAAAGTTCAGTTAACACAAGAACTCAAGCCGGCCGATCATCAACAACGTCGAGTCTTTGCTGATTGGGTCCTTGAAATGCATGAAAATGATCCGGAATTCCATCGAAAACTCATCTTGAGTGATGAGGCCCATTTCCACCTCGATGGCTTCGTCAACAAGCAAAATTGTCGCATCTGGGGCTCGGAAAACCCAAGAGTTATTGTTGAAAAGCCTCTCTATCCTCAACGTGTGACTGTTTGGTGCGGTTTATGGTCCCGCGGGGTCATTGGACCTTACTTTTTCGAAAATGAGGCTGGAGCAACAGTTACGGTGAATGGATTGCGCTATCGACAGATGATTAATGATTTTTTATGGCCGGAATTGGTTGGTATTGATCTGGACAACGTTTACTTTCAACAAGACGGCGCTACGTGCCATACAAGCAACGAAACCATTGATCTTTTACGGAAAAAGTTTCCGGACCGTGTTATCTCTCGAAGACGTGATCACAATTGGCCACCGAGATCTTGTGACTTAACACCTTGCGACTTCTTCCTTTGGGGCCACGTGAAAGAGAAGGTCTACGCCAACAGCCCAGCGTCGATTCAAGACCTCAAAGATGGAATTCGTGAGGCTATCGAGGACCTAGGGCAGCCACTTTGCGATTTGGCTATGGAAATTTTCATGAAAAGGATATGGTCCTGTAGGCGTGGTCGTGGTGGTCATTTGGCTGATGTTATTTTCCATTATTAACGGCATACCTTCCTCTTTATAATGAAATAAAGATCCGATCATTTATCCCAAAAAACTGCATTTTTCTTTGAATATCAAAATAACACCTCTAATTGGAAAACCCTTTATCACTCCCAGGGTGCGCCTTAAGCTTCTGTTCTCTCCTTTTTTTAATATTCATTATTGACTTTTTATCCCTTGCTTTCAAATCCTATATATATCTTTTCTCAGGGCAGTACACTTGATTTTGTATAATATTCGTTTGACTTTGTTGCGAACTCTCGAACGAACATTATTGAGATCAACTTATGATTTCATCATTAAATCACGACAATAATAAAATTCTCTCTTGTGACAGGGCAACTTTTTAGTGCAATGTTATCTGCTATCCGTAAAGCGTTCCCAAACCATGATGGCGTAGCTCTACAGGGTTCCCAAAAACATAGTGATAATCAAAAGCCTGTGGCGACAAGTCTGCCTCTGTCCGTACATCTCTGAACGCATGACCAATCATCGTGTAAATCGAGCAATTTATTTTTTTAAGAGTTCCTTGCTAGTAATACTTTGCTGAGCGTAGAAGGTCATAGATAAATAGGCTGAGATTTAGTTTTACGTCAGATTTTAGCAAATGAAGATGATTTTCTTAAAAAGCCTAATTACTAACGTTTGGATATTTTTTTACTCTTATCTGGAAAATTAATAAAGAAAACAAGATTCAAGAAGAGAGAAACAAGGACTACTAATTCGTAACTTTATTACGGAAGACATATGCTCAGGTCAGCTCAGATAGCGGTCTCCTTCCTCCTTACTATTTTTCTTCCAGTTCTACAGCTGACTTGAGAACGAGGAAGGCGACATTGCTAGAAGCTGACATCTGCCTCTGCCCTAAATCTAATCAGGCACAAGAAGTTCAACTTCTTACTGTAGTACGCAAAGGTGCCGGAACAATTACTGGTCAAACTCAAACTGGCTGAGCAGTCTCCAACTGCCTGGTTGAACTGGTTCAACTGACCAACACGCATTGGCCGCCTCGAAATTGCGTCCATTGGTCACTTACGCTTTTTACAGGTGTTCTCAAGCCCGACGATATCTGTCCTCAGAATGCTACGTAGTCAGTAGTGACATTATCGGTCGATAATGTATTGACCTCTTCAAGAAAATACCTGTGAGCTAGAACACACCATATCCTTGTCTTTTGATTGCACATATTGTTTTACTATCAAATTTCCAGGAATTGGTAGCTACCCCCCGGTCACTAACTGTCCACAGGCGGGTAGCATTGCAAGTACGCTCGGAGCTGTCGCTTGCATTCAATCTGCTAGTTGAAACCTACTAGCAACACTCGCTACAGAACTATATTTCAAGTTCTCCTTACTAGTCGTGGATTTTACAACTGAGTTATGTACCTCCATCGCTACGGCAAGTGTATCTGTGCTACATTACAAGACACCACTTAACAAGTATTGTGAACATGAGACTTCCGCACGTACTCAGTGCACATAACTGTACGGCTATTTACAACACAAGACATCTGGTTAGGACTTAGGTCGCAATATCTGGCATCCCCCCATAGAGCGTCCTTCGAGGAACCCAAATAACCCCCATGTATGCTCTACAATTTTTTATAGTTTTCAACAAACTACTAATTCCAACACATTTTTGGTCATAGTGACTTGAATAAATTGAGATAAATTGCTGATATTTTTTTCAATTTACCTAGAATGTTAGTCCCATCCAATGCAAAAAGATCTGAGTTCGTAGCTCATACCATTGCGACATAAGAAAATGTACCAAAATCTTTGAGAGCGATTTAAAAAAAAAAAAGTCAACTGTTTTCACCCAAGCCTATTTTGGTCGTCTCTAACTAGGGAGCGTAATGTTCGATCGGAAAACGGGTTTCTTTGTTCACATCAGCTCATTACCAGCTATAATTCGTAAAAGATTTTTTTTTCTGAATACTTTTAGGGTGGTAGGGTGGTATGTGACCCAAGTGCATTAAAATGGGGAAAGTTTCCTGTATTAGAAAATAGTACACCACCCGTTAGTACTCGGCGAGACCTTTAATTTGATATGCAAAATGCCGTATTAGTGCCACCCCGCCCACTGCTCTGGACGCTGTCATACCGTTTATAACCCATTAGAAGTAATAATAGAATATATGTCCGTCTGTCCGTCCGTACGATAACTTCATATGCCAGTATTTTGTTATTAGATACCTACGGATGAGGGATGGAAAAATTTTCAAATTTCAGATCCTTGCTCCGATCCTAGCTTCATGTCGGACTAATCACTGTATGAAACGGAAAGCCTTTTGCAATTCTTTCATAAGGATGCCACATTTTTCACCATACAATTACCGATGTGTCTGGATAATAGTTTTGATCGTGTAAACGCTATAGTTTTTGCACGCCCGTGCAACTTCTTCTGTCTGTTCTCAGGCTTACAATCTGTGAGGGTTTAAGAGCGATACCTCCGCCACTTTCCGTTTGTTCTCCTTACCCTACTTTCTTCCTGGCATGCTATGCTTTGCATCATAGGGTATTCCTTGAGCTTGGCTTATTAATAAAAGAAAAACACTCGCACCAAAACAATGGCCCTATTGCTCGATCCGACGCGACGGGTTAATGATTCCCGCTGCAAGTAAGATTTACTTCCTCTTCACGATATGCGATTTTCAATCAGTATCAGTACTCGATTCACGTGTTTTCAATAATCAAGGGAAACTTCATTTTTTCACTTAGAACGTTTTCGATAATCACAAACGCTAAATTTGGCTTGTTGTACTTGATTAGAGGCGGCGGGCGGCTGGGCCTCCAGGACCATTTGGAAACCGTGACCATAATTGATCTATTGTGCCTTCCCCTACGGTGGTTAAGCAAAATCGAGTCTTTTGACGAGCTCGATTATTGCTCTTGGGGTTAGATTGCAAACTTTATTTGGAGAGATAAATGTTCCTCTAGTGATTTGCATCCTTAGACCTGCTAGCGCTGGGCACTCACCAATAACATCCATCGAGGTTTAATCTTCCTCTTCACACAGTCGACACAGTTCGCTGTCGGATTTGCTTATCTTCTTCAAAAAGTGACAGAAACGGAAATGACCAGTGACTACGTTAGCAAACAGTCTGGGCGACTATCTGCTAAGCCCAATAAGTTGGCACGTCCGGAGTGGAGAGGGGTTTAAGAATTTCTTCGCCTGCCTCATACCGGGCGCGCTTCCCACTTAAGCAGTTCCTCCCTAAAGTGGCTTTTTGGTAGGCCAAATGTCGGATAGGGACCAGTATACGGACATTCAGCTTCGGTTTTAGCCAGTTCGTCTGATTTTTCATTACCGTCCACTTCTTCGTGTCCAGGAACCCAAACCAAGGTTACTTGGTTATCCTTAGACAGCAATTGGAGTTTGGAGTAGTAGGTCCAAACTAGTTTCGACTCAAAGACTTGAGAGGAAAGAGCTAGGAGTGCAGCTTCCGCCTGAAAAATGGCAGGTGAGACACCAAGCGGAATGGATAATTCCACTTCTGGACCAACCACCCCTGCGCCTGTTCTGCCATCCTTCCGGGATCCGTCAGTATACCAGACTTGGGATCGTTGCGGGAACTGAAGCTATCCGTCTAGTATCTGGCTTCATTCACTAATGGTTACCTGGGAACCTCTTTCAAGGGAAAGTCTTTCGGCTATAGTATCCGTTGGAACATCTAGACCGTTAATGTTGACCTGCTTGAAGATATTGAGATTACCCACACTGGAGGAAGTGCGATCTCCTGACGTTTCCATTCGGAACACACTAGCCACAGCTTCCCTCTGAATAAAGAGGTAGAGTGGCTGTAAGCCAAGAATGGCTTCAAGTGCGCCTAAACATGCCATCCTGCTCTCCTGGTGATTGCTTGCAATATTTTACACCACCAGACGTTTGCCCCGTATGAAAGTATGGCTTTGTTCGTTATCATTTGAAGGCTGGGATTCCAGGTAAGCTTGCTGTCTACGATTACTTCTAGATATTTTGCTTCTTTGGGATATTCTATTGCAATTCCATTTAAATTAGGCGATGGATTCTGGAGACTCCTTTTCCTAGTAAAGGGAACTAGCACTGTTTTTTGTCTGGGTTTTTTGATAGTCCCATGTTCTGGCACCATCTGGTAACGATGTTGAAGGCAGGTTGCATAAGCTCGGGTAAAACTGATTCAAACTTTCCTTTAACACAGATGACAATCTCATCAGCATGTCCTTGGGTCTTAAAGCCAGCCTCTTGGAGTAAATTTAACAGCTCATCCACAACTAAGAGGTGATAAAACCCAGCATACAGTGGCCATGATTGCTGTGGATTCACCGTTTAAAGTAGCTGTTATTACTAGTAAGTCTACAAGCAATTTAGCTTGAATTTATCGGCCCGGAAAGCTCTCTAGCCCGTTAAAAATATTTCTTGCCAGAGTTCTGAAAAATGTCAACGAAAAACAAATTTTTTTGTAAAAACATCATCAAAATACTGGAAAAGAGTAAGTAAACTCATAAAAATGCTTTTTCTTCTTCCTGTTTTAGTGTCTCTCATCTCCGAGATTCCGCTGTTATACTAATGAGCCACTGACATGCACAAATTTCGGCACACGGCGTTTTCATAAAATCGAGCAAATCTTTTTTGGTGTTGCCATACACTATACTATATTTGGACACTGCCTGTGAACGCGCCGACGTAGACAGATGAAATTTTGTACACAGCGTTTTTATAGAGTATATAAAATTTCAAAAATGAACTAAATCGAGCAACCGCTTCTTGGCATTCCATGCATAGGGAGAGGGTGCACAACATTCCAGTCATATAAAATTTAGGTTTTCGTCTAGGATATAATATTACTGGTCTGAGACCAATTATAACTCTTTCTCTTGCTTCTCTCTACTTTCCCGGGGACAGGGTGAAAAATTTGATAAGGAAACTACTTTTGCTCTCGTGCTTGCCATGAAAAAACTCTACCTTGTTAACATACAACAAGTTTCACCGTTCCCGCACAAAAAACATGAATGGGCGATCCAAGCATCATAAAAGCACACCGCCTAAACTTGTCGATAAGCCAAAAATTTTGTGGTTGGCAATTTTGAAAAAAATTCAATTTGGATTTCGAAAATGAGCCAAAATTGGCAACTCCTGTATAGGATTACGCAGTTATTCGTAATATAAAATCCTGTGAAATTGGTTTTAGTTAATTAAATAGCGAGTTGACTATATTTACGGCCATTAATATTATAGAGCATCATCAAAGCGCGTCTTAGACCAGTTATATACATTTTCGGTGTAAGCTCCGTATGCAATACCTGAAATACGGACCGACTGTCTTGTTGTGTAATCAAAGATTTTTTCAAAAACAAGATACATAGTTCACTCTAGTTTTACCGAATGTTTTCATTGGACAGACCAGACCTACTTTTTACGCTGACATCAAATTCAGAAATTTACTTCCAAACATTTTCTAAATCATTGAAATATCCCGGCTGCGCAACTATACTAAAATTTGGGCGAAATATTTTACAATTTATTAAAATGAGTTTTTGACATTCGATTTTGTCCGAAACTAAAACAAAAATCACAACACCTAAAGATAACACTTTTCGTCCAACTTCTCCCATTTTCTCCTCCTCTTTTTCTTCGGCATTTCATCTTCAGGATATTTTTTAGGCTTGGCCATTTCGTTGATTCTACCAGAGGCGTTATAGGTCAGTGCACCCTTTTTGACACCAGATCCTTCTTTTCCAGGTTTATACTTTTTCCTTTTATGTCTTGGTTGAGCCAATGATTTCGTTCGCGCAGAAGCATTGGCACTTAATGCAGATTTCTTAACGTTAAGATCTCTTTCATAAGATGGATGAGATTTTCTCGGTTCAGCAAGCTCTGTAAGTCTGGGCTCAAATTCATCTAGAGGCTTTTTCTTACCGCGAGGTAGCCCTTTTTCTTTGGGTGGATCACGTTTATGTCTTGGAGCTGCCAAATAAACTAAACGTCGGAGATGCCACATCCACTGCATATATGTCATTTTTATTCGTGGCGATATCGTCTCCTCTGGCGGAAGTGGACAGTGAGGATCTGGCGGATATTTTCTTGGTATAGCCATAATTTTTATATTTTCACTTGCTTTATACGTTAACGCCGGCTTAGAGACATCAAATTTTAATATGAAACGCCAAAAATCCATTTCTATTTCCATATCGGGAAAACATTTCCGGATGACTGGTTTCTTTAATTTTCGGGGTTTTTCTTTAATCGGTGGTTGACCATATTTAATTGATGGCATAAAATAGAAGATTTCTTTTTTGAATACATATCGCTCTGTAATATATTTGGGCTTAGAAAGTTTTTCGATCCCTTTCTCAAGATTTTCCAATGGAACATTTGTTCGTTTTACTGGAGCCGGTTTAGGTTGTTCCTTTCGTGGCTTAGCACGTATTGCAGTCCATTGGTCCATTTCTTCCCAATCCTCTTCAGTCATTGGGCTCTTTGCCCAGCGTCCTTTTGGTAGCGGTTCCTTTTTAAAATCATAAATTTTTGGTCTTCCATTCTTTTCTACCCATTCACACCATTGCTCCCATCGAGTTAAAGGTTTCTCAACAATCTCCTCTTCTTCAGGTAATTGATCTAAAGTTGGAGGACCTGGTGGAACCATAGAAGTTCTTCTTTCTGGTGCTTTCGGTGCTGCTGGTGCCTCTTCAGCATGAGTTGGCTCATTAGCTGTTTGTACAGGCTCTGCTTCTTCAGCATTTTCGACGTTTGCATCTTCTACATCAGCCATATTTTTTCGATTTTTTTACTTTTTATGTTGTAGCTACGCAGAATTTTCATTAAAGTTGCAAAACAAAGAATTTTTTCATAAATTCAAAAAAACAACTAACTTCAAAAATAAAAATTTCTTTAAATTTTTATTCGATTTCCATGACTCAAAAATTTTAATGAAATGCAAACGTTTGCTAAGATTACTAAATGTAACTTTTTTTTTTCGTTGTCACTAGACCCGTACGAAGGTATTTGTTTTTTCTAATAGGTATATAAAAACTGAGCAATCTAAATTTTTTTTTCAAACGGAGATTTTTCTTTACAGTTACCTAGGAGCAAATAATATAGCTTGATTTGACTACAGTTTGATATTGCCACCTAGACAAACACTTAAAGGCACAGCACAGACCGACACCGGTACATTAACAGGCAATGGAGCAGCAGTAGGATGACATCTGTTTGTATGCAAATTGTTATCTGTCTTATCTGGATTTCTCGATCGGCCCCGTTATCAAATATGTAAAAAGTAAAATCAAAAGAAGCCGGTTTTAAAGCACCCACTCTCCGGTTATTTAGACCACTCTTTAATACGTCTCTATTGATGTGAAACATGATTGGATTTATGATTTTAGCTACGTGTCATCATTTCAGCTTTTGAAGTCAAGGTTAAATGTGGAGAGCTCTTGTGTTTTTCGAGAAGGTACACCTGAGGACTTCGAAAATTAATAAGGCATTAACTATCTACTACATATATTCATAGCTTCAGCACATCAGATCTTGTTTTCTAAGGTCTTCTAAGGTGCTCTCACTATTTCTACATCGCTTATGCGTTGTTCTTAATCTGGAAATTTTTCGTTTTTATTAGACTGAAATTCATTGAAAAAAAAAATTATCTTTCCCCCAATGAATTTACAAAATGCATTGAGATGCAGAAAAACTTCTGTGGTAGGCGATCAGAGATAACCACACTGATGAGACCTCTCTGATCGCTGGTCGAAATCTTCTTAATATCACCCGAAAAACATTCCTACCAATATCAAGAGCTTCAAAAAATTCTATCATCGCTTCACCATGTTTAATCCCAAGTTGAGTAAGAGCACCTACGTCAAAAACATATTTATACATATTTTTTTTAAATTCACAGATGAAACAAAAACTGACCAATATTTTCTTATATAAAAATGATCGGCACTGAGTTTCGTCCATTCTGAATGGGTTATTCTTCCCTTACCTTACTTCCTTTCTTGCCAAAGCCATGAAAATGCATTAAATGGTATTCTCTGGTACTTTCCCAGCTGATTATTCCTGATCCTATCACCCAGACTACATTTTGTGAAACTATAAAACCTATTCGCAAGGACCATCCTTTACTCAGACTTTCATAAGCTTGCAATGTTGGTACCCCTCTTATACAGGATATCCCGTACTACAATATAATAAAATATATTTGAACAAGAAATTCCTCTCATCAAAACAATCATTAAACTGCGGGATCAGATGTGATCTTACCAAATTACAGGATACAGGATGATTAAGAAAGTTTTATAATTTTAAATAAAATGCCCTGAATTATTCCCACTAACAAATCGCATATCTTGAAATTTACCCTGCTTTTATCCCATCTAAATTTCTGTAGTTTAAAATATCGGAATTTTGCTTATACATTTAAATATTTTAATTTTTTTCAAAAATTACGTCATTAACACCTGCTTGTCATATCGAATGGCAGCCTCTTTTGCGTTTTTTGGCTTAAAAACCCATTCAACGAAGAGAATTGACTACTAGCACGCATTTATTGACGTTTGTTGTTAAATTTAATAAACAATTGCTTTAAGCTTCTTAAAATTAATCACCATGTATATAACTCAGTTAAGATTGCGTCTAATAGGTACAATGGCTTTTTACTAACTGCAGGTTGTAGACAGCGTTATGATGACTGCTAAAATGTATGCCGACCATTCTTTGAGGATAACCAAAATGTCCGACACCTGTTATAAGACAGGTCGGATCGCTGTTATTTATACGAAAGCAATATGAGAGAGATATCACCACGAATGGAAAAACTCTAACGCAATCAGTCCATGTGTACAAAAGCTATGGGGACCGTTCATAAAATCTCAACAAACTGGAAAATGCGACTTAAATCTTTTATTATCGATTTCATGTATACATACATATAATGTTGTTTTTTCTAAGTCCTAAAGGATCACTGGCTTATTCACATACAACAATGACTTCAAATAACACCAAAGAAAGAAGTCTAGAATGGTCTAAGAAGAATATCAATACATCCCGGAAAAAATTCCCTATAAAGTGTCATTGATTCGCGCCCTTTTTTGTGGCTTAGCACCATTTTGTTGGAAACACATTTCCTTTCAGGGTGGAAACACAATTCCACGGTTTCGATTCGATTCGTACAAATGTCAAATTTGCTTATATGAGACCACCGACATGTATTTAAATGGACTGCTCGTTAAACCACAAATGCATGAAAGCAAATGGCACCACTTTCATATTCCTGTCCCTTTCCGTGAGAGCATACTTTCCAAATGAAATGTAAGGATTGGGAACGAGAAATTGCTTGAGGTTCAGCGATATTTCCAACCAAAACACTTCATTGACAGTGAGAGCATACTTTCTGCAATCAAAACTGGTGCCACCTAAAACATGTCAGTGTATGAGACATACATACAATTGGACACATTACACCGAAATGGATCGAAATGGATCGAATCGAAACGGAGAAGTTGAGCTAATTTCAAATTTTACGGATGACATAACCTAGAAAATCATCTGTAAAGATTTGTTTATACTCAAAGATGCATTTAAAAGACTTTTGTTGAGGAAATAAAAAGAGACATAAATTATATGACAAAAAAATAATGTTTTCATGGATGAATGAATGACAGTACTTGTTCTTCTTGATTTTACCAAGGCATTTGATTCCGTAAACCACCCAAGACTGCTTTCAAAGTTGAAAAATCAATTGGGCTTTTCATCCTCCGCCATTCAACATGTTGCTGATTATTTACGCAATCGATCACAGATGGTAAAAGTAAAAGATCTTTATTCTGATCTTATATATCTTCGCTCTGGTGTTCCACAAGGTTCCATTATTGGCCCTCTACTTATCATCTTATATTTGAATGATTTACCGAATGTTGTTACTAATTCCTCTATTCACCTTTACGCAGATGACATGACGTCCAGATCTATTTGAGTAGACCAATAGGTTTGATGGAGGATTGTATTTGTGTCATTAATGAAGAGCTTCGTAGCATACATGATTGGTCACTACTGAATCAACTTTCGTTAAATCCAACTAAGTCGCACTGCCTAGCTATATATAGGAGTCGGATTGATAAATCGGAACTCCATCCGGTTTTATAAAATAATTCCGTTCTCGAGTACGTTGTCTGCGTCAGGAATCTTGGAGTTTATTTCAGAGCTAATTTCATGTGCTGCAGTCACATTTCAAATTTAATAGGGAAAATCTATGGCACTTTACGGCAACTTTGGATGGATAACGTCTGCTTGCCTTTCTGTGGGCATGCGCTTACAGTTGGCTAAAACGCTACTCATTTCAATCTTTGCTTATTGCAGTACCATCTTTAGCAAACCTGATGCTCGGTGCCAGAGAAAGTTAGATGTTGCTTTCAATGATGCAATACGCTATATTTATAGACTTCCTTGGAATGCTCATGTGTCTCAGTATGTATTGTCACTGCTGGGCACTCCTCTAAAAACGTATTTAGGCTGCCGTGAACTCATTCTTCTTCACAAACTGATATAAAGCAAGCTTCCGGAGTATTTGTATGAGAGATTGCTCTTCTTGCATTCGGGAAGGGGTTGTCAGCTTCTAGGCCCTCGGTGTTCCTCTCAATACGGTGAGCGCTCTTACTTTGTTCAGGCAATACGGAAGTGGAACTTTCTTCCTGCCAATATGCAGCGAACGGGCTCTATCAAGCATTGTTGAAAGATTTAAGTTTTTAGGAGCGTAAATGGTACGTACTTTTTACTTTTTATAGTTAGTTAGTTTTCTTAGTTTACTTATTTATTTTAATATTTATTTCTTGTCAGGTTAGGTTTAATTTTTTATTCTTTTTTTATTTCCATTAACTTTAATTTAATTTTTTGTTTCGCTTTTATTTATTTATTTTTTTCTTTTATGGTGGTATGTTTCGGTTTGTTTTTTATAGATATTCGTATTTTTTTTTTACAACTTGTTTTACATTATTTTATTTAATTATTTTATTTATTTGTTTATGACTTTTTCTTACTTTTCATTAATACTTCTTTCGTTACCTTAATGTGTTTTAGTTAGTTTTTATTTTGAACCAGGAACCATTGCATAAAATTAGACTTAGTACATTGGCCGTTAATAAATTTATTATTAAATTCATTTATTATGAATGTAAAAAGGAAAGACAAAATCTGGCAAAATTTTAAGAGTAAAGTGTTTAAAACTGATCGGAACAATTGTGCTCATGTATCCGTTAGATCGAAATGGGTTGGATCGAATCTGATCGAAACGACGAAAATGTGTTTGGCACTTTAAGCTTAATTCGTACATTTTTAGTAATGAACTAGTTGTTATGCCTTCAGCGCTGCGCCTAGGAGTTGGGGTGGGGGGAAACACGCTTGCCCATGGGTAGGGGGAATCATGAATAACTTTTCAGTACATACAATAAAAATGTCTAAGACCCCAAGCATTGAAGTTCGCGAAGATATTCGGTTCGCAAAAGTGCGTATTTCATTTATGAACATGTCCAGAGAGATAAAAATGTGCCTCCGTCACTCGTCATAAAGGGGAGGTTACCGTTCATGACATGACATGACATAATTATCATCCTTAAACTGTTTAGAACACGCATTTTAGAATTCACAGCCTATTGAGAGTGGAACCGTCCGCCGGCTAGAATACAGGTAGCTGAGGCGCTCCGATTGCGCTTGCTGGGGAGACCTTTTCTCGCTAACTGAGGTACCCTCATAGATTTCGGGAAACCGTTAGCGTTCAGATTCAGCATAATCAGTTCTTGAAGAAAAAAGAAGGGCACTGTATGATAATGGAATAGCTGGAGTAAGCTGTCAGCGATTTTTTATAACGTTTAACTTTATATGAGTTTATCTAGGTACAAAATTTTTCAGCGCGCGAGGCGCTCTACAGCTTCAACGGATGAACCGATTCATATGAATCTCTGCGTATATGATTTGAAAGCAAATTCAATTTGCGGGGCCATCAGGAAGCGATTTTTGTCAAAAATTTATTTACAAATAGTTTTTTCGTCCATTGAAGCAAAAAAACACAGGGCTAAAAATTGTTTTTTCTTTTACAAACGTCTAGCATGTTTTTATTCAGAGGTTTTTTTGAAAATGAAAACCGGTAAGGCCCCCCTCATTTGATCAAGTTTAATCATTGTCAATCCTATTTGTTTCGAATGAATTGGCAAGTTCAACATTTTTTTTATTGCGCCGCTCTTCTTCACGTCGACATTTTGCCATTAATTAATTATACTCAAGTCAAGTCAAGTTCTGTAAGCGCCTTTGAAGTTTGCAATTGTCCTTTTTTTCTTATGCTTATGACAGACATGGGGTATAAAAGAGGATACTGATGTGACAAACCGTACCAACTTTGACATTTCAATTCAGTTGACAGGTTTTTAAGCGTAACCAATTTGGAAATGGAAGTGACTAATATATTAGCTTTAATCCAAGCTAAACCGCAACAATTATGTAATTATAAATATGCGAGAAATTAGAGCGAAAAAAGAACAAATATCGTTATATATTGCAATAAGACCCTGGTTCAGATGCAAACTGTATCAGCGAATGTGTGTCTCAATTCACAATTTTGTGTGAAACGAAGAAAAGTGTGATTGAAGGTTTGTTTAAAAATAACCAAATTGTGATGGAATAATAATAAAAATCATTATCGTAGTTTCTCCATATTCAATGTTGAAAACTACTTGTTGGTTCTTCTTCTTCTTTTTCGCTTTCTTGGAAAAGCACAGATATATTTTTGCTTAATTTGACATATTATCATATTATTATTAACAACTAGATGGAGCTGCGCAACGTAAGAACTGTCGATGATTAGACTATATCCAGTAATTTTCGAGGATATTGATATCTAGATATCTAGTCTATACCCAATAAGTTTTCTGGGTATATTGGGAGTATTTGATGACACTCATGTTATATAATTCGAATATCTAGATATCGATACCCCATGTCTGTCATAAACATTAGATGATCTCAGCATTTTATATTCTCTTCTTTGGGTGTTGGAGTTTATATGTGTCCCTCACTTCTATTTGATATCGTATTTGCTTCTTCTTATATTGTTGTCTCCATAGGGTTGTTTCCTCTTAGCTGCGTTAACGTCTGTTCTTATACAGTTAGTGGTCAAAAATCCAGAGAGCCGCCTGTTTGGGTATAACTGGGTGTCTATGCACCACGCCCACGGCAGCATTGGAGGTCATGCTTGACCTATTGCCGCTGGACCTTTATTGTAAGGGTGTAGCGGCAACTAGTGCTGTCAGGCTGAGAGCGGGGGGCTAGTGGACGGAGAGGGGTTTTGAGCACTCCAATATACTCCAGAAGGTAGACTGTAGGGACTGCAGGGTAGAAACAGACTATCAAGTACCCATCCTGGCTTTTGGTGGAGGTATCAATGCAACGATACCCACCAAGAGTGACTGGGAGGGGAATGAGGTGGTCGTTACATCCGATTTTCTATATTTACGGATGGCTCCAAGACGAGTGCGGGCACAGGAGCTGGAATGTACTCTAGAGATCTCCAGTGGCACGAGTCTTATAGACTGCCTGACAAATGTAGTGTTTTTCAGCCAGAGCTCACAGCGATTTATCAGGCGGTAACATTGGTATCCATGTGCAGAGAGCCCGCACGGCACATCTGCATATATACTGATAGCCAGGCAGCCATCAGGGCGCTGGATGCTGGGCTGGTAAAATCAAAATTGGTGCAGATATGCAAAACCAGGCTTGAGGAATTGACTGTAAGGCACAAGGGGATCCTAAGCTGGGTACCTGGCCATAAGGATATCTCAGGCAACGAGATGGCTGATGAGTTGGCCAAAAGGGCTCTGAATTGGATAGCTCCGCAGCTGTAGCTTACGTGAGGATCCCAATCGGAGCTTTAAAAGAGGAAATCATCAGGGACGTCTATCTAAAGGCAGGCCTCCGAAGGACCAGCAGGAATACCTGTCGTATTGCGAGGCAATTGTGGCCTGCGTATGGCAGGAAAATTGAACTGCTTAATAGCAGCAGAGCAAATACCAGGAATCTAGTAGGGGTCATGACGGGTCACTGGGCCATAGGGGACCATGCTAGAAGACTGGGAATAGCAGCGAACGATTTCTGCAGGAGTTGTAGGGACTCGGAGGAAATTGAATCCGTCAAACAGAGGTAGGCTACTAGGTAGCTACTTCTCTTCAAGTCTGGGGGAGCTTCAAGTATAAAGTTCAGAGACATCCTGAGTTTTCTGAGTGAGGCAGGATGGATCTAGGTTAAAGGTCTTGGATATATCCTGAGTTTCCCAAGGAAAGCAGGATAAAACCGCGGCTTGAAGGGTTATCAAATGAGGTCTAGAGGCACAATGGACCGGTTGGAGGTCTAAGTGAGGCTGGCTTGTTGTCTAGCGGCACCATTCTTACCTAACCTAACCTATACAGTTAGTGCGCAATAGCAGCCGTAATAATTGTCATGCTTGCTAGAGTTATGTAGATGTTATTTTAGAAGGATAAGGAAAGATAGAGAGTAGGTTAGTGGGTTATGGATATGTTTAGGAGCAGAAGAATCCTAAATGGTGGCTAATTTCAGAAACGCTCTCTGAGTGTTTGGCGCTTATCTAGGATTACTCCGGTAGTAATCCCTTTTCGTGTTGTAGAAGCAGGGGTGATAAGTTGAGAAATGGATTTGGATGACATGGGATTTTATGAACTTGCTTGTTCGCCGGTTCGAAAAGATATTCCTTGATTGGAGTGTTGTTGGCTGCCTCGTAATCTATTCTATTGGGAAAGTATTTTCCGTTGTCTCGTTTATGGTGGTGCATGCAAGCTTTCTTTTAATCTTGTTGAGTCTTGCCATATAGATGGGAGAAATAGTGTGCCAAATAGGGAAGCAGTAAGTGATGACAGGTGTTATGAATTATTTGTACAAGTTATTTGATCTTTATTAATTATGCCAATATAAATTTTGTATCGCATCTATCTATGCAGCTAACAAACATCAGTCGCCATTTGCAAAAATTATAACTTTTCCCGATAGGGTGATACTTTTTGCGCCACCTGTTGCCGATAAATATTAACAAAAACTTGCGCCGGCATTTTTTTTCAATTAAGAGGTAGCCAAAACCAAAAGGGAATACCTTTCATAGATGTACAACAGGAATTGACAGGACGAGATATAGATGCGACAATGAAAAACATTTAAATTCCCTAAAAAAGAAGAAATTGAAAACAAAACGTTATACCTACTCATAAAACAAACAATTTCATAACTGTTAGTATAAAACAATAATAAAGCTATAAAAATTAATTAAAACAAAATAATAAAACTCAACTCATATACGTATATAGGTGTATATTTTTTCAAGCTAGATATAAAATGGCAATAAAAGAGTTTAAAATTCTTCCGAAGAATTTCAATTTCAAACAAATTGAATGAACTTAAATGACCCAAACTCATCATAGTCTCTCTCCTCTATGCGTAGTATTCCTTCATATCAAACCTAGAAACTAAAACTAATTACCATCGGCTCATTTGTAATCGAATCTCTTCACCTATGTATGCGATTGGATCGCGGTAGCAGTAAAAATTTTTTGGATCAATCATAATCAAATTTCCAATCTTTCCAAGCTTAGAAGCCAGAGCCTCATTGAAAATCTGGTAATGTCTGCAGGTCATAAATCGGAGGCACACATTACATGGCATCAGCTTACAAATTACTTTTTGATTGCCGATGCACATAATTGGCCCGTAAAAGTTTTATGGCCGCGTCCAAGTTTCTTTTGATATTTTGGTGACAATTAATTAATGATTTATCTTCTTCCGCCAGTTTATCAAGCAGCCATAGCTTTATCGAAGGAACCTCGACATGGGAAATAATATTAAATTCAACAGCTAATGGTTTCCACATCAAACTATACCTACATTGATAAATCTGCAATGAGTGGGACTGACAAGTTCAAGATTATTATTTCACAACTTTGTTGTTTCTTGATTACAAGAATGTTATACATTTTCTTTAGGAAACCAGGTAGCTACTTATAAGAGCTTCTGGTAATATAATTTGATAAGAAGACCGTCTTTAAGTATTTCTGATATATTAAAGATGTTCGATTCGTTACGCTCTGGGAGGCCACAAATTTGTTGAATCATAATTAAAGATATGTTAAGTAAATTAAAAGTCATTTATAGGGCGGTAGCTAGTTTTGATTTTATATTTTATTCTATGAGATATTGAAAGAAGATTCTGCGAGATGATGATAAAGCGATTTAAGTGCTATGAAAATTTTCAAATATCATCAGTCACAGCATGAGAAAAGAGGTTTTAACCGTGAAATAGGTGTCGCCTCCTTTTAGCGTTTTTAAATGGTTCTAATCTATACACGGGGGGTTAATTTATTATCTAGTTAATGTACAATAATTTATAATAGAATAGTTAATAAGTGTAATGTATATAGAGGGTCATTGATGTCCGCAATTCAACGATCCACGCATATAACAAGAAGAGGGTCCCTACTCGTCATCACCGATTACGTCCAAGTGTATATGTAGGACTTGACGAGAAATGAAAATGACGGAAGTGGGAACTCCAGATTGCCAAACGAAACCAAAATAATGCATAATGTAGGTGAACCTGAGGTTAAAATTAACACTTTTCGGAAAACTTTGATAATTACCATCTTACGGGTATATTCGCAACATTTAAGCCACTTTCTTTTCGTTACAATTATCTATAATCTGTTAACTTTCATATACAGAAAACCAAAAATCATTACCCCAATTAGTTTAGGAGCATTTTTCAAAATAAGAATGGGGGTTTTGCTAAATTACTTTCAACTTACATTAATTAGCAGCATATACTATAAAACTGCTACATTTCAACCAATTTTCAAAATTCTTTTTGCTAAGTTGTTTGTGAGTCTTTTATGATTTTTTGACACTATTACAAGAGAATCGTACGGCAGCGGGTTACAGAGTTACGGGTAACCCGTGGAGGGTTACTTAAATATATTATTATAATAAAAATAATAAAAATATTTTCTAGGGGTGGGGGTATTTATTTTATATTCTACCATCTGTGTAGGATATTCGTACACAATCTCATCGAAATCGGATAAAAAATTCAATGTCAAAAGGTCATTCATATACACCCAATGGGAAAATGTATCTCATTTCCAGAATTCGGGTGCTCTGAGGGAGGTGGAGTACCTAAATATTATCCGATTTTACTAGTATTATATGATTTTTTTCTGATTTTTTGGACATATTTTCCCTCCCCTTCTGTTTAAGTTGCGAAATTTAATTTTCGACGGCCAAAATTCTGTCTGACAAATTCATTTCGAAATGTTTTTCTACAACTTAGCGATTAATCCAATTTTTTGTTTTTTTTTTTTATGGATGCACCTTTACTAAGAGATTATCTGTACAAAATTTCAGGAAGATCGGATGTCATTTACCTATTTAAAAAAAATTAAATTTATAAAAATTTTGCATGCCCACTTTTCGCCATCTACCGGCGATCTTTGAAAATTCAGGAAAATGCCCCTTACAGAATCGCAAATTTACATACCTTCTTTGTGGTTGGCATTTTACCAGAACGAATTTGGCACTTCCGTTCAAATGCTGTTCTGTTCTTTCACCGCGACAACTTCCGGGAAAATTTGCAAATACAAAACCCCTGTCTCCCATACATTACGCATTATTTGGGTTTCTTTTGCTCATCTGGAGCTTCCACTTGCGTCACTTTCATTTCTAGTCAAGCCCTACTTATACTGTGAATTTGGACGAAATCGGTGATGATGAGTAGAGGAGACCCTATCCTTGTAAGTCCTATTACTCAAAATAAATTTTATAATAACTCGATAGAGGCTCTTCTTTGATTTTTATGAAAATAAATGCGATCTTATAAAAGGGCTCACAAAAGCAACGGGTTTATTTACCTGCCATACTTCAAATTTTATGTGGTTTATGATGTTAAGATGTGTTCCAAGATATTTGAAGGAGTCAACCAGTCAAAGACTAAGTTCAATTACTGAACCTAAGATTTTATAAGAGCTTCATGGAATACTTAGTAGACATCAGCTAGGTACTTCGTCTTTTCTTTGTTGATTCGAAGTCACATAGTATGACAAAAATCTGCTAGCTTTACTACTTTGTGAAATATATTAGCTGGACTTCACTCATGAAATTTAAATCGTCATGGTATCCCTTGCACTTAAATGTGCCTAGTCCTGCAATAAGTTCTTTTACAGATGTATAACGTTATAAGAAGTCTTTTCAAATTCAAAATATGTAGTTTCATTTATTTTATCAAATATTAGATAATAGTAAGACCCGTGTTCAGTGAAACTGTCTACGTTTTAATTAAATATAAGCCGTTAAACGGAATTTCTATTAGACTATTGTGACACGTACCGATTCCATCATAACGCTGCGCTACTTAGGTTAATGCTTATTTAAGATTCTCTAATTTTTTTTGTAGAGTTTGGCGGGACATGCTCTCCAGTCATCTACAGTGGATTCAAATTCGAATTTTACGTAGGCCAATCTTTCGCTGCAATAAAATCAGGAATAATTTTGTTTGGCTTTGGGTGCCGGATCGAATCCTAATGAAAAGGATATTCGTTAAAACCTTTCAGAACGCCTGTTGATGCATGTTTATATTCAAAATTTAAAAATCAGTAGTTCCGAAAATATTTAGAAAAACATTTCTACTTGGTGTTATCCCAACCAAGGAATGTTCTTCGAAGTTTGGAATAGTGGTCTTTCAGAGAAATACAAAACAAAAAAATACTCAATTCCGAATATCTCTGAGTCCACTCTCCTTCAAAACAAAAAACAATAAAAATACTTTGTAAGTCTGAAGATTGTTTTTTAACAAAAATATTTTTGCCTCTAATAATCCCAAGGTCCAAATATTCGTCAAGAAAAAAATTATTTATTTAATTTGGTTATATCCTTTAATGCTGGCAATATCCTAGAATACCAAGTGACTGATTGCTTGGCTCGGTGGGTTAGACGGTCGCCATATTGGATTTCTAGAGTTAAGCAACAGCTTTACCCGCCACTGCAGTGATATTCGAACTTTTTATACCCTAGATGATATCTAAAGGATATACTAAGCTCATTCCGGTTGTAACACCTCGAAATAATGAAGGTAGACCAAAATGGATTGGACACATAATATTAAAAGTTATTTTGAGTTTTGCATGTCCGTCCGTCCGTCTATTCGCACGATAACTCGAGAACGCATTTAATTAGAAAGCTCAAATTTTGTACACGAAATTAAGTTCGAAAATGCGACAAATCGGGCAACTCCTTCGTGGGGTTGCCATACAAAAATTTCGTTTTCCACTATATATTTGGACACTGCCTGAGAACACGTTGACATAAAGAGCTAAAATTTAGTGCGTGGTGTTTTTATAGTAATAGCAAACAAATGTTCAAAAATAGAATAAATCAGGCAACCCCTTCTTGGTGCCATATAAAAATTTAGGTTTTTTACTTATACTGTGAAAACGATAAGTTCTAAACATTTTTATTGTACCTTCTTCAGAATACGAAATCCTATAAAATTGGTTATAATAATTTTTTCTGTCCGACGAACCGTTCTAGAAATATATGCCAAAAAACACTTCAAAAATCGAACTTGCATAGATCGGTGACCATACGAAATTTGATACGGGCATTCATCTAGGGTATCATAAGAATTGGTCTTAGACGAATTGTAGCTTTTTTACTTGTTATCTTTAGTATCAGTATTTGGTTTTTTATATAAATATTATTTAAGCTAAGCTCAGGGGTTACCCTATGATGCAAAGCAGAGCATGGCAGAAAGGAGATAAGGAAAGGATTACGGGAAGACAGAAGATAATAGACTGTTCCACATTCGCACAGTTCGGAATAAAAAAGTATCACTGATTTTGATTTTCTTTTAATTTTGAATATCATTATTTAAAATTGTTTTCGGTTGCTTGTGCGAGTGGTTTCGCATGAAAACCAAGCAACCGATATTTAGCTTTATTTTTTCTGGGATAGATAGCTGTCATGATTCCTCTTTTTATTAATAACAGTCTATCAATCTAGAGACCTGCCTTAAAAAGTTTGTATCTAAGGAGCGCCTGAACGCCTGAGAGTGCCGTTCGTGACGAAAGAGTTTTAGGGTAGTAAACGTGGATGGATTTATATGAGGTTTTTTTATTTAGAATGCGTGAGGGGAGCTGTCCGATGGGTAAAATGTTCTATCGTGTTGGGAGGTTTTGGGGTGGTGGTGGTAACTACCACCTTTCGAGAGTCGATAATCGAATTTGGAGACTCGATTTCCGAGAGTCGACTTTCTAGATTCGAATTTTGAGAGTCGAGTTTCTAGACTCGAATTTCGAGATAACCTATGACTAAAAAGTAGAAAATAAAATATATTAAAAATGCTTTTAAAATAAATAACTTTTGTAAATAAAATGTACTAAAAAGTAAAAAAATATTTTTTTTTCTTTCTCAGTGATATAAACAACAAAAATTTAATGCAAAATAAGAAATGCTACAACTCAGATTGAATCTTAAGTTTGGGCATGATTTGCAGTTAGACAATTGTGATTATAGTTATAGTTATGGATCCCCAAACTTAAGATTTAATCTGAGTTGTAGCATTTCTTATTTTAAATTAAACTTTTCTTGTTTAAATCACTGAGAAAGAAAACAGTTAGTTTTTACTTTTTAGTCCATTTGATTTACAAAAATTCTTTATTTTAAAAGTTTTGTTAATATGTTTTTTTGCACTATTGTTGCAGGCTGCAACAGAAGCAAATATCCTGTACAAATTATCTTCTAGAATATATTTCTAATTACCTATAAAATGCTGCTTCAAAAAGATAGGACAGAGTATATACAGGGTGTCCCACGTAACGTGTGCCCTGGGCATTTTTCTCGAAAATGTGCGAAGATATCGAAAAAGTCCTAATTATAAAAGTTAGGCATGCTTAGTCAAGGTATTCTCTGCCATAGTCAAAGTCCTTGAAAAAGGAATTGGAAAAGGATATATTAAAAAAATGTACTTTTCGTCCTCATTAAGGATACATTGAGATTACATTTTTAAATTCCGCGAATAAAACTAATACGAAAGTGTTATATTGAAAATTCCAGTTTAACCCTTTATTATCGAGATATAAGGCCTCAAATTGTACTCTAGGCATCATGTTCCTTTGCCATTTTTCTCGAAAATGCACTTTGTAAAGGAATACTTTGCTTCTACTACCTACTACTATTACCATCCTCGGATTAAAATATTTTAGAGAATGCGTATGGCAGCTATCCCGTACTGTTTATAGGGATAGTAAACAATTTAATTGTATCCAATAGCTAAAACTATACCATTAAAGCGGAATGGAGCGTAATTCCTTAAAAATATATTAAGAATTTTTCATAAAAGTTTTTCAAATCGAGTGGTAATTAGGAAAATTTCATGGGTGTTCTGTTGTGTTGATGTGGAGTATAAATGCCGGAGGAGGTATATAAGAAAAATAGTTAATGTTATATAGTATAGTGTGGGAGAAAGAAAACTGGTACATCAAGTTTGTAATGTAGACTGGGGGAAAACCAACACACATTAGCGTGACAGTATAGGATGTACATATACCAACGGTTTAATTTAGCAAGTTATTTCAAGAGACCTAATATACTACATATATACTCGTCTGCTAGTCATTTATCTAATCCTGCCATAATTTCAATTACACAATTTTCTACGCTAATCGTTTCTAGAAAAATTATCAGGAATAGCTCTGTTAATTTTTATTTCCGAACAAATGCATTGAAGAGTAAGAAATAGAAGTCAGTTTGGCCTTAAGTAGCTTTCGATCTACATATTATCATAGGATGGCGTAATAAAAAAAAATAATATTGCGATACTAGCATTTGCATAAGTCCGAAAAGAGTGCTAGTGAAATTTTGAAATTGATCCATGTCAAGGATTATTCGAGTTGATCTTCATATGAAAGCATTTCTTCAGTCAACTGATCATCTTTTAACAATTAAGCCCGAAAGATGCAAACGGCTTTTGCAGTGGCACGTAAACAACAGTCATGAAATTATTCTTTTAATGGACGAGAATTTGTTTTCCAATAAGGAATATGATAAAAGATTTTCCAACGACATGCAACGAAGCAAAATATTCTATTTCAAAGGTTCGACATGATTACCATCCTAGTTGTTACATTGCTCCATTTTGTGTGTGAAAAGGGCAAAAGAGATATAGAATATCTTTATTACCCATAACTTTTTTTTTCTTATAATTTTCCCTCATACACATTGAACTTTTCTCTTTACAATAAGCTAAAGATCATGTCTCTGTGATAATTAGATCTAAAAATTATTTTTTGACTATAACTCAGCACTCCCAAAGCTCGGCATATTTTTCCTTTAATTGAGGCACTAATGCGCAGGACAATATAAAAATTAGTGAAATTCTTATCATATAAATTACTTAACTTTCAGCAAAAGAAGAGCGAAATTGGTGATGGTTGGGTTGAAATTCAATTGATTTCTTATAAAATGACTCAATTAACAATAAATTTTTCTTTTTTTACCTTTTAGAAATTTTGGTCAATAGGATAAATTTATGGTTATCCTATCGTTTTGATGTGGAGTGGATATGATTCTTAATAAATTGGCAATTTACCAGTAACTTGTCAATTTTTCCATCAAATCTGGAAGAAACTGGTGCCGATATCTCTGTTTAAGAAAATGTTGTCCAGAAAGCATTATTTATTTTGCCGAGGGGGGACTCAAAGTTAATTTTATTATCTTGTGATCTGTATCTCATAAAAGGTTTATTTTCAAGGTCATCCAAAAATTGTAATACAATCTGCTTCATAAATTTTATTATGTATATGTCTCATCTTTCTATATCCAATGGTATCCGAGAAAAAAAAACAACACTGAAAGCCAACCAGAGAGTCACCGTATACATTAATTTTACGTGGATACAGATACACGTGTATTTATCATTGAGCTCGTGAAATTGTTAATTCTAAATTCGCTGGAAGGTGTGATAAAAGAATTACTTTGCTAAATAAATGTGAAGACGTGTAGTGACAAACTGTAGCTATTAACCGAAGATTGCTTACTATACATTACAGTAGCCATCATACAAAATACATAAGCAGGGTGTTTCCACCTAGGTAGTCCATAGAGCTCACCTAGGGACACTAAATTGTATGGAAAAGGGGGAGGGAGGGGGGGGGGGTCAATATCAACCGTTTCGGAGTTAACACCTTGTAACTTAAAAGGTACAGGGTGCACGGTCTGGCCTAACCTAAAAAATTTCGGATTTTCTAACTTTTTTTTTTTTTAGTTTGACTTAATAACTCCTTAACGACTGCACATGGGGTGTAATAGGTCAAATTAAAGAGAAGAGTCTGGAGTTTACTTTTTTTATTAAAAAAGGTATGTTAACAACCTTTTGTTAAAAAAGAATTCAAAGTAAAAAAAAGTAAAAAAAATCCGAAATTTTTAGTTTAAATCCTAATAACTCCTGAGAGGAGAGGAGTACGGAGCAGTCGTTAGAAAGGGCATTAAGTTCAGCATACAATCAGCTTTAGACGGTAATCGCACACCCTTTACTTTTTATTGTAAAGGGTGTTTTGTGATAAACTAGATTTATTCTTTATCACCCTGTAACTCCGAAACGGTTAATATGGACCCCACCATGCAATTTTTTGCTTGACCAGATGAGTACTATCACCTCTCCTGCTCTATGTACTAAATTGTAGATAAATTTTCCTTCCAAATCAATTACTTAACTTCTGGTAATAAAAACTAATAGAAATTCCCATTACCACAAAAAAAAAATAAAATAAAATAAAAATAAAGACACCAAGATACAACATGAACCCGAAATGCTCTGAAATAATAGGTACCTCACCTCTATATCTCAGCAACTATACTCCATACAACTTAACTAACTGTGCTAGATTTTAAATTTTCATAGAATAAATCACCTGCACCGACAGTCTACCTCATTTTATAGTCTGCAACTGCAATTTACCTGCAATAAAGGTCAATAAGGTGTAAATATATTCTACATTGTGCTGTTCCTCTGTTACGAATCTAGTATCCAACTGTGAGTGACAGTAGCAATCGACATGGTTGACTAGCAATAAAAACCAGTTCACCACATATCATCAACAGACAACAGAAAAATCCAATTTTGATGGTAGCTAAATCGAGAAAATTGCTTTCCGCTATCAAAGAATTTGTTCGCTCACTGAGGGGGGTATTCCCAAAAATGAGGATGTCATATGTACAAAGTGATGGTAGTAGTAGCTGGTAGCTATACATATTGGTAGTAATATAACCTCACCATGATCAACTACCGTCTGCATATAAAATCCTATCAAGTAATAATATCAAAGTCGAAGCTACTAAATAAACGACCATAAAGGAAATCTTAAAAAATTTCCCGCAGCTACTGCTGTTGCAATTGTCGGACGGTTGCAATGCGCAATGGTGGAAATGTATAAATTATTTCAGTTGTAAGGAGGTAGGTGGTGCGATAACAGACACCCGCAATAGATTCAGATTTGGAGATGATGACCATTCCGAACTTTCAATGAACCGACATTTTGCTTCACACCAACTGAGATGTAATCTTGTCTTTGCGCGAACTGCATTCGTTTGCAGTGTTTGCTGCAGTCTCTATGCACTTTCTGTGAATGCATTACGAATGCATACGAATTTTCATGAAAATTTCATTTTCACCACATAAGAATAATGGCGTCATTGCAATGCTTATTTTACAGTTAATAGTTATTCAGTTATCTTTGAAGCACACGATGCATATTATGTAGGTACACTTTCAGGGTAAAATATTCACTTAAACGCTATTAAAATGTGAGATTTTCAGAGTTTAAGGAAAACGAAAAAATTGTTTTTTCTTCAGAAAATTTTGTATAGAAAGAAAGTTTTTTTTTGTTTTTGTTTTTTTTTTTAGTTACTAAACACAACACGAATGATGATGATGATTTGTTTCGTGATATATGCATTACAATTTTCAACATGGTAAGCTCCTCAACCATGCACTTTTAGGGACATTTGCATCGTGTAATGATTTTTTTTCTCCCTTTCATTGAAGGTTAGTGACAACTAAATTATGATAGTTTTAGATCGATGACACACTTTATAATGGAACAATTCATTTTATAACATGCCATAAAACGACGTATTTTCCTTAAAATGCAGATATTTCGAAATGCTCATGTTCGTGTATGTGTCTACTACCCCTAAAGTGAGAAACAGATTCATTGAGTTAAATCTCATTCGTCAGACTTCAATTCATTAGGAGTCGGCATGTAAATTATGCGAAAATGCAAGAAAACATATTTTTTTTTAACGTAGTGCTATGAGTTTAAAAACCAAGGAACTGCGTTTTCGATTGCATTTTTATTTCATGAGAAATTTTTTTAGGTAGTTATATTTCAAATAAATATGATATTGTTTGAAATTTAAGTTAATTTTAGGAATAACCACATTAATTTTTGTGGCCGCGAAATGGATCAATGATTACTATCATGAGTCGGTTTGCGTATACTGTTGGCCGCAAATTAGAGCTGCATTTTTTTTACCTTGCTCCAATTTGCGGCCTACAAGCAGCTCTGCATTAATTAGTCTGATTTAATACATTGCATATAAGAAAATACTACTACAACACTATAAATGAAGTATTGTCAGATATTCAACAAGGAAAACTTTCTATTAGAACAGCATCTAGCATCAAAATAAAATATTCCAAAAAATATCATTAGAGAATAAATTCTTTAAAAGATATCCTGAAGGCTTAGAAAAGTTTGGGCCATGAAGTATTTTAACGGAAACCGAAGAAAAAACTAGTTAAGTGATGCGATTCGTTAGCCAAATGTGGATTTCCATTAAGTCCTGATAGCACTTTAAGCACAGTTTAAAAAAACCGGCCAAGTGCGAGTCGGACACGCACACGCTTTCTAGTGCAAAAAACCGGGCTCGGATCCGTTACGTTGTTTTTGAGATAAACCGGTTTGTGTAAGTTGACGCAAAAAAGTCCAATTAAAGGTGGTGTATGAATGACGTCATAACTGAGAAACTAGTTGTCACTTCTTGACAGCTGGAGGATCGTTGGACGCGTATCGGTATTGGCTTTCAGGTGCCAAAAACCGGGCCCGGATCGGTTACGTAGTTTTTGAGGTAAACCGCTTTTTGTAAGTTGACGCAAAAATGTCCAATTAAAGGTGGTGTATGAATGGCGTCATAACTGACAAACTAGCTGTCACTTCTTGACAGCTGACGGCTCGTTGGACGTGCATGAGTATTGGCTTTCAGGTGCAAAAAACCGGGCCCGGATCGGTTACGTGGTTATTGAGGTAAACCGGTTTTTGTAAGTTGACGCAAAAATGTCCAATAAAAGGTGGTGTATGAATGACGTCATAACTTAGAAACTACCTGTCCGTACCGTCGTACAAGATTTAACACTATGTACGTTTTATTTTCATTATTTGTTATAAAAGCAACTATAGTATTACTCACTCTTACAAAATTTGCATGTGTCTACCTATTACGGTTCAAGAGATAGAGCGATTGTTAAGGTCGATAAAAAAACGCCGAAAAAATCAGGATACTTGTATGGGGGCCCCCCTTAATTTTTAATTTAATTTAATTTTATTATTATAGCGGCAATAGAAATACACACTCTGTAAATATTTCAACTGTCTATCTATTACGGTTCATGAGATATAACCCGCTGACAGACAGACGGACAGCGGAGCCCTAGTATGGGTACGGAACCCAAAAAATAAGCAAGGCGATGGCACGAGTACATCCTTCAAAAATGGGCGAAACTGGTATTACCTTTTTTTAAAATGCAATCCGGAGCTAGCACATTGAATTCCCGAAGGCATAACCGAAGCCAGAAATATGTTTTCTGAAGAGTTTATTCAAAAATAGTTAGATGAGCTACCAAATTATATAAAAGAGATGAATGCAGGAGACATTTTTGAAGAAACAGTTGTTTTTTCCTACGTACAACCACCTAGGGATGTAGTCAAGACTGATGCCAGAAGACTGGTTTGAGTTCGTTCTGAGTAAGGCTGCTTGAGAATATATCGCGAATGGGGATAATGGTTACATGGCTAATTACTGAACAAATTCAAAAATATGTGTACTTTTTTGTTGAGGGACACAAGTCCCAATTAACGTTGGAGCTATGGGAGTTTTTCAGGCGACCGGGATAACCAGCTGTTGTTAATGTTTTCAACTAATGCTTCATCAATCTTGTTTTAAAGAAATGAAATAGCTTTGGATCTTAGGCGCATGGAATTCGACGCGATGACTTTGCACAACCAAGGATATTGTCAAGATCGTTTTATGAATGATCTAATCATTCAATTTCGTTTTACACATATGACATTCTCTCGAAGTCCGAAGAGTGTCAAAGGAATAAGCGTTAAAAATAAAAGTTCTAAAATTCTTCTTTCTCCATCATTGACAGATTCTAACAAGTGTAGGTTCGATTCCCGTCCGGGGGAAAAATAAATAAAAATTGAATTTACAATTTATGTGTGCGCTTTCATCGTTACTGGTTAATGCCAGCTGAAAGCAAACGTGGCTTAGTAGGCTAGTTACAAGTTGGATAAATGCAAGAAGGAAATCATCTGTCTCGTTAGCTCAGTGGTAAGAGCAGTCGTCCGGAAAGCGGAAGGTCCCGGTTTCAAACCCCGGACGAGGCGGTTGTTGTTTTTTCTTCATGTATTTATAAATTTGATTTAGAATCGTTAAAAATAAAAGTTCTTAAAATTCTTCTTTCTCCATCGAAATCAGGGAACTGTAATCGGCCAAACTATGGATAGTATTGTTAGTAATGGAAAGCAGATCATTAATGAAAATTTAGAAGAAATATGGAGATATAATAGAGCCCTGGAGCACACCAGTATTTATAGGAGGAGCTTCAGATGTAACACCATCTTCTTGGCGACTATAGATCAACAACTTTCAATCTATAAGAAAAGTGGAGAAGACACCCAGAGCTTTAAGTTTGCCTTGAAAGTATGTTGAACTAAATATAGCTTTAAGGCAAAATTTTGATTTATTATTCTAATTTATAAAACGTTGAAATCCATTTTATAATTCCTTCTTGATTTGTTCCTTTTAATTTAATGAAATTTAAACACAGTTTGAATTAAATTACATAGTTTTAATCTGAAGAGTGTTATGTTACTGTGAATATAATCACAACTTATTATTTTTTAACGGCTTTTCAAAACAGGAATAACGAAAACGTAATAAAGTCGTATTTGTCAAAACGATATTTATTTATCACCCCCATATATAAAAGCAGTTTTTATAACTCTTTTTTAACCTGGACGCGAATTGGCACCTTGGTGGACGCAAACTGGTGATTTCCGCATAGACTGATATTTTCAATTATTATGCCGACTAGATAAATTTTTTGAGTTTTCCATTTAAATTATAAGATAAATATACAGCTGGCTATTGTACTACAAAAGTTTAAATATCGACATTAAGTAAATTCTACTAAAATTCTTTCTTTTAAGGATGGCATTTCCTTAAATAGCCGCCAATTGGTGCTGAAGGGAATTTCCAATCTAGCTGCATGCTCCACAATAAGCCAGTGATCATCATGGGCATCCAGACGAAATATTTACGTATTCTATTACTAAGGAGCTCAGTTTTTTTAGTGTAAGTGAATTTTGCTCTTTACTATGCTCAGCGAAACGTACATATGCAGGATGTTTCCATCTAGGTGGTCCATAGAGCAGTAGGTGATAGGTAGGTACTCACCTAGTCAAAAAAAAATTGTATGGCAGGGGAGGGGTAAGGTCCATATCAACCGTTTCGGAGTTACAGGGTGATTAAGAAAAAAATTTAGTTTTTCAAAAAACGCCCCATATCTTAAAAAGTGCAGGGTATATGGTCACCGTCTAAGGGTGATTGTATACAGAACTTCATGGCCTTTCCAACGACCAACTAGACCCGTACTCATCTCATCTAAGGGGTTGTGTTCTTTTGTGTCCGCAGAACAGGGCAAAACAAAAAATACACAAAAGAACGCCTCATACATTTTCATAGAAGATTTATAAATGAAGCGAACACAGTACAAATAGCTCGCTTCAATCGACAAAACAATTTGTTCTCTCCAGTATATGGGAGTTCTAGAACAAGATATACAAAAGAACACAGCTAATGTGTTCTAAGCTAAACTTCGGATTTTCTTACCCTTTATTTTTTTTAATTTGACCTCTATTTTTTTTGCAAAAGTGTCATTAACTTAACTTGTTTTTTATAAAAACTGTAAACTGTAGACTCTCCTCTTTAATTTGACCTATTACACCCTATGTGCTATCTGCAGCCGTTAAATAGCTATTAACTCATAAACTATTTAGGTCATACCGAAATTAGCCGATATTTTTACAGTTTTTATAAAAAAAAGAGTTATGCTAATGACATAGCCAAACTATAACATACAAAGACTGGACACGTAGAACAAAAATATGCAACGCTTTTCTAGAATATAAAATTAACGATGCCTCGACAATGCTTCGATTTGGTACTTCATGACGTAAGTCAGCAATGCCTCGCTCCATACAAAATCACCGTTGCCTCGACTCGATAACGGGAAAGGCCACAATTTTTTCTTAGAAATTTACTTGTAAATTTTTTCTTTAGAATTTATACGCACTTTGGATGGCGACAACCGACAACAAATTTTATGAGCGTAGCCGCGTAGACAAGCAATAAGAAATTTTTGTTTTTTTTCTGGAAATTTACATACAATTTTTCGGTAGAATTTTTATTCATTTTTGGTGGCCGACCAATGCTTTCATTCTGTGATGTAATTATAATACTATATACATACAGGGTGCTTCATAATTGGTGCACTTCACTTAAGGATTTGATAGATGAGGTGGAGACAAGAAAAAAATTATAAGTTGTAGGGGTGGTAAGTAAGACGCGTCGTTTTGGCGGTAGGGGAGCTTTAAGATTTTTAGTAGTTTTTCCACTTTACACCCTGTAACTTTCTTGATATATACCCTATCAAGGCTACATTCATCTCAAATGATAGCAAACAGTCTCAGCCTTCTAATGAATGTCCAATTACCTTCCGTCGGAAGTTCCTAATTTTTTCAAATTTTAACGAATTTCCCGCCAAAATGCATGATAATTATACAGTTTTTACAAGGTTTAGAGCCTGTCTGGTTCCAAGTCTTCGTCTTCGTCTTGTTATTACAGCTAGTGGCGTAACACAACAAGCTCAGCTATTATAATAGTTGGTGGACGACGAAGCTAACCTGTCTGGATTCGTTCGTTTGCTCAGCTTGATTTCGCAGACAGCAAACAAACATAACCGCACAATACGTTGTCTATTTAAATAAGTCAACTCGAACCTTGACTCAAGCTAACCAGATGTTTAAACTGTCATACAATGTAGCAAAGCTCGGTGGCGTAGACATGGATTCGGATAGAGCTTGACTCGATATTATGTCACTAGCTGTAATAACAAGATGAAGACGAAGACGAAGACTTGGATCCGGACAGGTCCTTAGAAACCCCCCCGGAATGCTACCTTTAATTTGACTATGCACGTGTACCTGCCTAATGCAGGAAGTGTTGCATATTTTTGTTCTACGTGCCCGTCTTTGTATGTTATTAGTTTATCTATGCTAACGACTATTTTGCAAAAAGCAAAAAAAAGGATCAAAGTAAAAAAAGGTAAGGAAATCCGAAATTTTTAGTTTAGACCAGAATAACTCCTGGCAGGAGAGGAGTACGAGGCTGAATGAGCAGTCGTTGAAATGTTGCATGCAATCAGCTTTAGACGGTGACCGTACACACTACACTTTTTAAGATACAGGGTGTTTTTTTAAAAAAAAAACTAGGTTTTTTTTGATATGGACGCACTCTTCTGCCATACAATTTTTTATTTTCTACGGTTCTGTGGTGTGGTGGAAAGCGATGGAATATGCCAATCATCGTAATATAATGGAAAAGATTCAAAGATTGTGCCTACTCAGCTTAACCGGCGCATTCAAGTCTACTAGCACTCGAGCTCTTGAGGTTATCCTTAATATACACCCTGTGCAGATACATATTAAGAAGGGGGCCGCTATCGCAGCGCTGAGGCTGCACCTGAATCAGAGCTGAATTAATTCAGGAACCATTGTTCCACACAAATCCATCCTTGGTTTTGTGCGGTCCATCGCACCTCACACCGACAGGGAGAGTGACCACCTGATCGAGACTATGCTGATTAGCAAGTTTAAAACGAAAATCCCATCTAGGGAGGGATAGGTAGCACACTCCGTGCTTCACCCATTGATAAATTATAGTGTCTAATTTATAGAGACGGCTCTCCAAATCTGAAGACAATACCGGAGCGGTCGTCTGCTATGAGGAACCTCATTTGAAACTGGCCATACATCTGGAAAGCCATATAACGGTCTTCCAGGTCACAGCCATTTTTGAAGCAGGAAGCTACCTCCTTGACTCGACACTAAGGAAAGGAAGATTGCCATCTGCTCGGACAGCCAGCGGCCGTCGAGGCCTTGTCAAAGCCCTTCACAGCATCCAACTTAGTACTGCGAGTGAAAGACCATCCTGAATTTCCTCTCTCAATGTAACAGGGTACTCGTTCTTTAGGTGTTTGGTGACAGTGATGTTGACGTATACGAAAAACCAGACAAGCTTGCGCGTCTTGATGCGGCTTCGGAGGCACCACACTCCACAATTGGGATCGCACCGGGACATCTTGTATCTAAAATCGCGACTTGGACCGATTGCCACCACAGTTGTCTTTGGTTAGACAGGTTTCACAAAAAAGCTGCTAGGACTGAGCAAGCCTACCCTGAGAATTGTGGTGTCTATTCTTACTGGACACTGTTCTCTCAGGGGTCACCTACATAGGTTAGGACTTGTTGATAATCCGTTATAAGAGGATGTGGATAGGAGTCCGAAACGGTGACTCGCTTTCTTTGTCACTGTCCGGCTCTCTTCGGAAAACGTTATAGATTCCTTGGCTCACACCTCCTGGATGAATTGCATGAGGTCAGTAGGGAGGGTTGGGAGCCAATTTTATGGTTCATGAGTGTGTCTGGTTGGGACCTGTGATCATTGCTCGTGGGTCTGGAGGGAGAACAACTCGCCTTACCGTGGCCTACGCTCCAAGCCCCCCCCCCTCCCCTCCCTCGTCAATCCATTCATCCATAATAAGGAAATGAGAATCTTCGTTTTCTCCGATTAAAACTCCCTAATTCTCCATTGCAATTCCCATCGATTAATTTGAAAATTCGTAGGTTACCTACCTTCTCAAAATACAACAAAAATATACAATATTCTCAGTTTGGAATTCTTCTTCTTACTTTTCCACTTGCAAAACGTCGAGAAATTTAACAAGTGAAGTAGAGAATTTGGTAATTTTCAAGACAGTTTCGCCAAGTTACAGAATTTCAAGTGGAGAATTAACTGTTAAATCAACTAGCATCTCCCAAATTCCACAATTTTTCGTGTTATAGAATCCGGTCCCAGTTAGATAAATTATAAATATTCTTTTCAGTATTATCATAGATGGCACAAGAACTAGATGTCGCATTCAATACAAGAGCAGATTATGCAAATTTTATATAGTTGGCGGTATATTCTGGAATGGACCACAGCATTTGAAATGATGGGGATACGTCGAATGATAAATATTTTCTTGCATCTGTGATGTTGAGGAGATCGATCAAATGTATACAAAACTGCTGTTAAAGCAACATTTGTTTTAAAACATATTGTCCTCCATTCCGGAATGCACTATCGATTTCATAATCTGCTCTGATATGTACTGATTATGTACTTTCTTCGTTTCTAACTATTTTCTTATTCATCAATCATTAAGATTGCAAAAAAAAAATGTTTGAAAAAAACAATTTATTTTGATATCAATTTCAATTGAAATAGACATTAATTTCCAAAGAATTAAAGCATCACTTACACACAAAATTTTATTCCTTTAAGAATTAAAGCAGCTGTCAAAATGTTGAAAAAGTCCATCAAAATTATACAAAAAAAAAAAAAAAAAAAAACGAGAGAAGGAGCTCTCCTTAACAACATTTGACTTCTCCGTCATGATATTCCTAAACATAATCGGCTTAAGAAGGGAAGCTGCGACCAGGAATAATGAGAAGATATTTTCAGGACCCGTCCCGGCAACTTGATATAATTATGTCCATTTATCTTTCCGACTATTAGCCAATGTTTGCGCAAAAACTTGATATATAACTATTGCCGAGGTATACGGTGAAAGGGGATCCCTGAGACGATGACTTATTGTCCATTACTGTTGTGATGCATTATGCGATATCGTGCAAATGTGCAAAACTGACAGAGGAAACACTGCTGCTTGGTGGACGTAATAAATCGGATTAATTTCTCCAAATCCGATTAAATGTTTGACTCGACTGTTTTGTTGACAACGCTGAATAAATTTGTATCAATTGTTCGGATGAAGTTGTTTGACATATACACATAGAAGAAATATCAAAGGAGCTTATAAACATACATACATACATGCATGCGCAAAGCAATTATATATTGACCGATACTAATACCAACACATTACGTAGGCAGCAGATGCAAAACATTTCAGCTTCAATTTGATGACATTTAATGAGTGTTTTAATTAACGGGTAATTCCTATATATTATGTATGTCCTGTACCTGCTGAATATCATCGAATACCTTCAATTATATTGGAAAATTTCATTATTGCATGTGTGAATTTTTCCGATATTAAAGCTAAAATTAACCTTAAATCAGTTAACAGACGGCCATTAATGGCCGTTTATTTCACTATCATCTCAATTGCGTGAGTCTCGAGCAGTAGCAGATCGTATAATGTCCTTTTCCCCAGAAATCGAATGATGCTGAAAACACGAGAATTATCAAACGTCACAGATCAAACCATAGCTTGAACGTATAAATCAACCAGTTCGACGTGCATAAATTGACGAGATAAAATGCATCAGATTTGGTGGTTAAATCGACTGTTTTGCTTAGCCAAGCTGGTCAGGCTTTTACAGGTATGCGCATTGTATATCAAGTCAGGTTAACTGCCGCTTAGCATATTACAGCTGATGGCTTACTTTTGTGCACTCCAGAGTGTCTCAGTACCAGTGACTTTATAGATTTTAATTTATGAAAATTTTTCTATTATGACCAACCGTTCAAATCCGTACTCAATTCGCAAAGTGATTATTGATAAAACTTGTGTCTGACATGTATATAGTAACTGCGCTCTATGCCATGCCGGTGGTGGCACCTCTTTCTCTGGTGACTAACTTTCGATTTAACTTAAAACGAAAACTTCCCAGCAAAGGAAATAGGAAAATTTCATTTTACAAACATTTACAGTAACATTGCAAAGGAAAATAATAGTTGTTAGCCTGGTTAGATTGGCTGCCACGTCTGCCATGTCGATTTTTGTCAAACTTCAACTTTGAATGTGATCTCTCTGTGAAGTCTGAATGGGGATTTCTCTGCGATATGACTTACCTCGTTTGTTTTTTTTTTTTTTTTCATTTTTACGTTGAATCCACTTAAATCAGTTCCTGAATATTTATATCAATGGAACACGCGATTTACCATTTCCTTGTCTTATTGATAATAAGATTTATGATTTTCGGGGAGATTTTCGTCTTCATCTACTTTGAATAAAATCATAAAGTTAATTATTTGGGAAAATCTGATAGTAAAAAAAAGTAAATATATGCGGGAGGGGGGTTACAATTAAAATTGATTGATTATTATGAACAAATTTGGCAATTTGAAATGCATGTAAAGTTTTAATATAATAAGAAAATTGTAATAACAGAGATCGAATAAAATTTAATAAGCACTCAAAGTGTTTCACAATTTCAAATATAACCATATTTAGCTTGGCTTTCTAGGAAAATCTGGATATTTCTTATTATTATTAAAATGGAGCATGCAGACATAGATTCAGTCTCTCATCTATCTAATCAATGCGATTTGTGAGAGCTTTTGTGAAATTATCCCTAAGTAGCCTATTGTATCCATTTGGACTTGAGGTCTTGGGGGCCACCTTTTTTTAACATCCTCTGGAAATGGGAATCTTTTTCCTATGTCTTAGACCTATGCTGCCAAGGCTTAAAAGTGGCAGAGGACATGTTCAGCAGTTTCATCATCTTCCATACAGAAGCTACAGGTCTCGCTATTGATCTTACTTTTATTTATTTATTTATTTGAATCAGTCTACCGAATATAATAATCTTACAGAGTTGCATAGCATTTTACGTAAACAAGGATTGTTCATTATTGCCTTAATAATCTACTTTTATCACATAAAATAAATTATCATAGAAGAACTAATAATTTTGTAAAGACAAAGCATTTTCAAAAATTATACTTTTAATTTTTTCTCTAGACATACATACAAATATCTACAAGTGATGAAAAAGAATTGTACTTCAATACACAATTAGATATGATAGCGGTCTTTCAGGAGCATATATATTAATTAATAATAACAATTCGAACGATTTTATTCTAAACGAAAGTATATCTTTGACAAATAAAGCACAGGAAGGATGAAGTTTCAGACTAGACAAACCAAGCAGTTTACATCTCACAGTATATGATGGTAAGTTGTCATTTTGGTAATTTATTTTCCGTAGAACAAATCTAGTAAATGCCTTTTGAATGGATTCAATACGATCAATATGCACGTTATAATATGGACACCAAACAGTGGATGCATATTCATGAATGGATCTCACGATCGAAAAGTATAATGTCTTGAAGGTCTGAATGCTATGAAAGTCTTTGGAGTTCCGCTTAAGGAAACCTAAACAACGTCTTGATTTAATGATAATAGTGTTAATGTGAGGGGTAAACGCCAATTTAGTGTCAAAAATAACACCTAAGTCCTTGATTGTCCGAGAAACTATAGCATAATTAATTTTATAATCAAACAAGAAAGGACAAGAGATGCGATGAAAAGTAACAATTTTACATTTTGATATGTTAAGATATAACTCATTTTTAGAGCACCAATCAGAAAGTATATTGAGATCATTCTGCAGTAGTAACCAATCGCTTAGAGAGTTTATTCTAACGAATAGTTTTAAATCATCCGCAAATATTGGGCATTTGGCAAAAACAAAGCAAGTTGCTATATCATTAATGAAAAGCAGAAACAATAGTGGACCTAAGTGGCTACCCTGAGGAACTCCCGAGGTGACCGTTATTACATCAGATATAATATTGCCAATCCTTACATATTGTTTGCGGTTATATAAATAGGCCACAATCCAGCTTAAAAAAGAGGAGTGGGAGCCTATATTTTTCAATTTATGAATGAGAAGAGGAATGCTGATCTTATCAAATGCCTTCGAGAAATCTGTATAAATAGTATCCACTTGAACACGATCTTCAAAAGCACTTATAGTATAGTTCGAACATAATATAAGATTAGTTACACATGACCTCCCCGTAATAAAGCCATGTTGCTCAGGGACTATATATTCCTTAACTAGAGAGTTAAGCTTATAGTTAACTATATAATCTAGTAATTTAGGTACGACTTTCATAACAGAGATTGGTCTGTAATTCTCTATAGTGCTTTTAGAACCTGCTTTAAATATAGGAGTGATTAATGAAATTTTCCACTCATCAAGAAAAGTATCGGTACTTAAGGATAGGTTAAAAATTTTGCATAAAGGATCGTCCAAAAGAACAGCGCAATTTTTTAGTAGCGAATGACATAACCCATCTGAATCTGGTCTTGTGGTGGAATCGAGATTATTGAGACCCTTCAAGACATCATCAGCATTAATCGATAAATGACCAACATCCAAAGGGGATGGATGAATCAGTGTTAACGGGATATTCATGATCCAATTCACTAAAAGATTCGTTACTATAAACAGATTTGAAGTAATAGGCAAAAAGATTGCAACTGGTGTGCAAATCGAACGACTTATTAGAACCGTAATTTAAAACCTTAGGAAAAGAAGAAGTCGTACGCTTGGATTTAATAAAGGACCAAAAGGCCTTACTATTAGAGCTAATGCTGCTTTCAATTGAATACATGTATTGACCATACAGATACCTATGCAGGACCTCGTATTCCTTTCTAAGTCTATGAAACAACGCCTCATCAGCACTGCTGCCAGTAGCCCTATATTGCTTGTGTGCCTTTGTCTTAACATTTTTCAATCTTAAAAGACCATTTACAAACCATTTTGGGTGTTTATTCCTACATTTAGATTTTTTAGCGAAAAATTTATGTAGGCCTTCATGGACAACGTCAAGAAATTTGTTGTATGCTCTCAGCAGATCACAATGTTCCAAAAAGGACCAATTTATGTTAGAGAAAAAAGTATTACGATCTAAAAAATTAACTTTGTTAAAATTAAATTAAATTTTATCGGTAGAATTCTGTAAAGGAGCAAAATCATAAAGAGAAATATTAAAGCTAATTGCATTATGATGAAAATCAACTGGCGTCAACGGACTTTTAACCTCACTAATGTCTACTACTAAATCAGGGATAACAAATAACAAATCTAAAATTCTGCCAAAAATATTATTAATATTGTTTAATTGAATTAAATCTAAGCCTAATAAATTATCTATGACAAAACTTTCTGCTTCAGAAGAAACATTGATAGGTATTGGAATCGCGTCATCATCATTCCAGGTCCAACGTAAATTACTTAGATTGAAGTCACCCATATAGCATAAGTGGTAGTCTCTGATATTATCAGATAAACTAGTAATATGGAGTATGTGCTTCTTGTAAACCTCAAGTGAAGAAGATGGAGGAATATAACTGATGCATATATCCAAGAAATTAGTGGTATTGAAGTTACTCACGCGAACACAAAGTTTTTCAATGATTCCCGACTCATTGGATAAGTGAATGTGTTCGCTAATCATAGAAGTACGTACTGCAATCATAACACCACCTCCACGTGAAAAACCAGATGCGAGAGGACAATGATCTTTCCTTTCAACCAAGTTTCCGTGATGATGATAATGTCAAAGTCATTTTCAATTATTGAGAGATAGAAAACTCTCACAATTTCGTTCATAAGCCACGAACATTTTGATAATAGCATTTCAACCCATTCTCTTTATTATCAACGTTTAAAAAATTTATTGTGGAGAAGTCAACATTGGGAATAACATCAGGCAATTCCGGGGAATCGGTTTTCATCGTTTTATTAATTAAGACTGGATTTGAGGTCGATTCGAAACCAGCTCGTTTTTTGATGATTTGATGAATCTCCTGACACATGTGCCGTATGGCCAGATGTCAGGTACAAGCAATCTAGATATAAAGTGCCATCTTCCCAAAGTAAAGTACCCATCTTCTTAGGATAACATCTGAGTGGGCAATGCCCAGTAAGTAGACCCGTTATGAACCTAAGTTCTTTTCTGCTGATTGATTTATAACATAATTTCTAACCATGGCAGTTTCCGCAGGAATAATTAAGATGAAATATTATGCATTTTCCACGGGGAAGCGTATATTAATAGCGTAATCGTAATTTAAGTAATAACACAAATAAGTAAATATACAGATAAGGAATCGAATACGAAAATTGAAAACCAAAAATCAGATACATGTTGCGAGTCAGTGAAATAATTTGCAACGTCTTGTTCGAATATAAAATCGACGATGCCTCGATCTGATGTAGGAAAGCCTCAATTCTTTCTTATAAATTTGAAATTTGTTCCTTAGATGTTTTATACATTATTGAAGGCTGACAACGGCAGAATAAATTAATGCTTATTGGCAATTGAAGGCCGCCAAAGACACAAATGAAAGTTTTGTATGCTGAAAATAACTTCAATCCGGCCACCAAAGTGTATAAAAATTCTACGCTCATAAAAATTGTTGTTGGCCTCCAAAAATGCGTATGAATTTTAAGAAAATATTTATAGTAAATTTCTAAAAAGAAATTGAGGGCATCCTTACATCAGGTCGAGGCATCGTTGATTCTATATTGAAGCGAGGCATTCCTGTCGTCCTCGACCAATGCATAAAAATTCGAAGGAAGAAATTTTCAATATCCTTCGAAGAAAAAATTGTGGTCTTCCGTTGATCGAGTTGAGGTATCGTTGATTTTATATTGGAGCGGGGTATTGTTGGCTTACACTTTGGTTACGTCGTCAAGTGCAGGTTGAGACATCGTAGATTTTATATTCGAGAAAAGCATTGCTGATTTAGGTCTATGTACTAGAGCTGAAAATTGGATCCGGAATGGCTAATATTCGGATACCCGAATCTGCGATATATCCGATTCCTGAGATCTGGATCCGGATAGCTCGGATCTATCCATATTACCCGAATCCGAACTATCCGGATCCAGACTAAGCAAAAAAGCTTCAAAATTGTGTTGTTTCAATGAAAAAATGAAAATATCATAAAATTTATATTTTCCCAATGAAACAATGCAATCTGGAGGAAATTTTGACCTTTTTTTTGCTTAGTCTGGATCCTCATTGTTGAGATCCGGATACTAGAATCCGGATTATACAGATACCCAGATTTGAGGAATCGGATCCTAATTATTTCGGATAATCCGGATACTTTCATTTCATTTCTGCCTTACTCTGATAAAAGATAGAAACTTGGGTGTGTATCTGAACATTAGGAAAATTTTCTGTTAATAACAACATTTCTTAGCTACAATTTTCGTCGTACCTAACTAACTTGGTTACCAGAAATATTGATAAGGTTTTCATTTTTCTGATATGCGTTCTTCATCTGTATATTTACTTATTTGTGGTAATAATGAATTTTACTATAAACCCCCCTCAATTCCTAGTAAAAAAATTATAATCATGACACTAAAGATATGTGAGAAAAAGAAAATAATTATGGCACTTGAACTCAAGGAGATTCCAACTTGGAATTTTTACAGTTTGTATTTTAGGCTAAGGCCTTTCTAGGTATGAAAAAATCCGGATATCGCTTCATCAAGAATTTTTTCAAAGGATCTTTTTTTCACGAAAATTGCACCGGGGGTATTTTCCTAAAATTTCTGAAACTTATCCTTTCCAAAACACCATAGATCATTAAAATTAGTTCAATATAACTGGGTATTATATAAATTCGTCGAAATGGCAAAAAATGTTTAAGCAAAATATTTAAATTATATTAATAATTTACATAACGTAATAAAAGCTAACAAAATGTCAGCCAAATCCGTGAAGTACATCAGAAAATTGTTCGGGATAGGTGGTCGAAGAATGACTCGTAGATAAATATTGAGACCTTTTCATCCAGATGTAAGTCATACTTCAGCAAATATAAAAAATGAATACTTGGGGGTTAAAAAAAAAAGAAAATAATTGAGAATATAATGAAAAATATTACCTTGATTTATTAGTTGTATTCTTTTGTGTTCGCAGAACAGAGCAAAACAAAAGATACACAAAAAACGCCTCATAAATATACATAGAAGATTTAAATGAAGCGAACAGTATAAAGAGTTCGCTTCAATTGACAGAACAATTTGTTCTCTCCAGTATATGGAAGTTCTAGAACCCTACCAAAGAGCACAGCTTTTGATTCCAATAAGACAAAAATCAGAAGCATGCCCGAAACAAAAGTTCAGGCTATTTCAATCTTGATTTTATGGACAGAAGATACAAGTTTTGTGCAGTCAGGACTTCCATTCGTAGAATCCGGGAGTAGAAAGAAAACTTTTAGAATTGGCAGGCAATAAAAAAGATATTGGCAATCAGACAAAATATTGAATCATACTTATTACAGCATCATACTAGTTCCAGCACAAAACCATACCAAATTAGAAAATATCTCACTTCTGAGCTAAGCTCTGTTGAGAAATTAAGAAAAGATCCAATATTAAAATTTTTGAAACTACGTTAACCCTCTTCATGCTTAATATTAGCAACGAGTTTTAAAGGAATCCATTATAGACCGAAATAACTCACACATACAAACCAAAAAAAGCCGGCTGCTCATTCAAAATATCAACATTAAAATAATTAATTATATTCGACCCCTTCTAAATTTAATCTAGAAAATTATTCATTTTCCTCGGCATTATTAATTCCACACGCCTTTCCATTAAGCTCTGTTAAAAAAAAAAGAACCAAAAAGGTCTCTATGCAACATAAAGTCTCGATCGACATTTGTTTCTTTATTGTTTTCCCCTTTATGGACTATACCCACAAGTAGAGACTTGTGGTCATCCTTTGACCCTCTGCAATCAAAATTAGATCATCCCTAAATATATTTCAAGAGGGCGTAATGAAATTTAAAATACAAAACTCATTTGACCTGGTTTTCAGTTCTTTTGTATGTACCTGGGGATGGACACTCTTTTGAATTATTCAGTCAGACTGATGGGCACCTACTTGATTTATTGGTCTTTGAAATTTGTTGAAATTTAACGCAGTTCCTTAGTTAAAATTTTATTTACTTTCGAGTTTTTTAAGGATCTGTCTGTTGGACACGATTGATTATACTTTTTGGTATAATATATATCGTGGGAGGATAAAATTTAGGATCATATGCTATTTTTCTAGATAGAAATCATTAAGGACATATGATAATAAGAATGAGATCAAAAAATGTTGTTAATGTGTTGAAACATGTGAGCGAAAAGGGAAAATAATCGGAGATCTATATAGAATGAAAACGATTATCCTTAATAATTGTCGGTCTAATGATTATTTACTATCTGCTTTATACTTCTTAATGAGCATGTGAATCAACAACATTTATAATAGTGTTGTCTTGCAGCAATTAAATGTATTTCACAACTCAGAGTCCAACTTCAAGTCATAAGTTGGAAATACTATGTACCGATTTAAGCGATCATGTACTTACATATACTATGATTATGTTTCCATCTTTCTATACAGACACCAAAACAAAAAGATGATATAAACACATGACAAAGATCATAAAGAAGAGATAAACCAACTCTTTCAATAAATGAGATGGAAATGCCACCAGGGACTACTCATTATCACTTTCATAACTTTGAGATTCGACTCGAGAGCATAGGGCTATCGAATATAAGAACTTTGAATTCCAGAATAGTCGATGCACAGTAAGTTTTTTTAGACTGAAGAACTAGATAAATCAAGCGAGATTGCTCCTAAATAAAGCCAAATGAACAGGAATTTGAAACGAATCCACCAATGAGAATAGGAAAAATAAAACACGAACTTCAAGAGCCATAACAATTGGGTCATGGCTTAGTTTTAATTTTAATGGAGAAGCCACGATCATACTCACATATGACTGGACATAACTCTGAATTGACATGATCCAAGAGCAAGACATTGAAAGAACTTTCTGTAGAATGGTTTTGTTGTACTTTTTGAAAAACATCCGGCAAACAAATTGCGGTGTACCATTAAGCATTGACCGAAAGGAAAGACCGTATCTCTTGTAGTGGAATTGTAGCATCATGAATGACCTAGGCTGGGACCGATGAAAAAGCAGTAAATCCAAATTTCGTCACATGTCGCTCTTACCCTAGTTGCGACCTTAGTTGAATGTCTTGAAATTTTTCTTTTGCGTCAAACAATTAGCACTATTTATTTTTCCCGTGGACGGGAATCGAACCTACACGTGTTAGAATCGGTCAATGATGGAGAAAGAAGAATTTTAAGAATTTTTATTTTTACCGATTCTAAATCAAATTTATAAATACAAGAAGAAAAAACAACCGCCTCGTCCGGGGTTTGAAACCGGGACCTTCTGTCTCGTTAGCTCAGTGGTAAGAGCAGTCGCCTGGCAAGCGGAAGTTCCCGGTTTCAAACCCCGGACGAGGCTGTTGTTTTTTCTTCTTGTATTTATAAATTTGATTTAGAATCATTAAAAATAAAAGTTCTTAAAATTCTTCTTTCTCCAATTAGCACCAACTTTCGAGACGCAGTCAAATTGTTTAGTATCCATCAAGCACAAATCTTCCTGACTATCAGATCTTTATGCAGGATTTTTTTTATTCGAATCATGGATATGACCACTTAATATCCCTGTAGGTGCATCAATTGCCCTCAGCATTGTACGTACACCTTCGATTGTTTCTGGGACGACGACTGTTGCAGAACGTCCATGTGATAATTCATCTTTGAGCAAAATATGCCCACATTGCCACTTATTGAACTACTGTCGTACATTGACCAAGAATGGTGTAGAGATAATCCGTCATAATTCGACAATTTCCAAGTGTTGATTCCATTGTTTTAATGAAATAATTTTTCTGAGATTGTCGTCTCTATGCCGTTCTATTAACATCCAAAAATCATTCAGATTTTAGGCAAACAAAGTTAATTCTTTCAGTAAGATGACCTTACTGAGATAAGAGAAACAAAGAAAATTATCAGGATAGAGCCATTCCATTGATTCCATTGAACAAAAACCAGAATTAAAATCTTACGCACTAAAATTACTCTATTTCCTCTTCATATTTTTTTTTACATGGGCATTTCTCCACTCTATGGGGAAAATAGGTGTCCTAGGCAAATTTTACATAAAATATGTTTTTTTTTCTCTCTTAGAATATTATTACAAAGGAAAGTTACTAATGATTCTAGCCAAGGAACAATGCATGAAGTTAAAATTAAAAAGGAATATTTTACTATGTCTTTCTAGCCCTAAATCGCGGCCAATGTAAGTCTTTTTAAAGTTATTTAATTGACGAACCATTTTATATTGTAATTATTTAAGAATATTATAATGGAAATTGTTAAAGTCCGTAGAAATATTTTTTTTAAATACATATTATTTATTAAAACACATCAGTTTAATGTTGTCCCGCAATATTACAAATAGTCCGCTGACCCAAATTTAAAACTATGCTAATTACAGCAACTGGTATAAATTTCATTTATATATAATCATCCGCACTCTTGCGTCTTTTGTTCAGTGTTAACTTAGCGTTTCTGCTTTATTTTTTGTGGATAAAAAATATATTTTCGCATTTTTGTTAATCAACAGTGATAGATACTATTGTAGCATATATATTGATAATAGTTTATTAGTATATTTGTAACTTTCTAAATTTTTGCGAAATTTCACAGTCCCTTGCTGTCAGTCCCCTGTCAAAGAATGAGACAGGGGACTGACAACATTATGATTTTTTAATGTGATGCTCCAAAATGCCGCCAAAAATTAAAATAAAATTAACAAGGGAAGAGATCCTACAAAGAAAGAAGAAGCTGAACAGAGTTATGAAAAAGAAATGGAACTGGAAGGAGTATTGTGCCAAATATCGTACTAAGAATAAAGCTTTGAAGGAAAGCACAACAAATTCATGAGAGAAACTACACCAAATTCTGAGGTAGAAATAATTGATGAGTCTGAACGTCCTCCTCAACAAAGTCCTGCAATTAATAGAATATCTGTGAAGAGAAAGAGGCGTGCCAAAAAGGTAAGAGAGGAAATTATGAAGAAGAAAACAAGAAGAAAAAGGATATCAAAAATTGAAAAGGCTAAAGATAAGAACAAAGTCGAAACACCTAATACAAAATTACAGAAAATGTTACGCACACTAGAATCTCAAAAAGAAGTTGTTAAAACGGCATTATTTGGTGAAGTATTAAAAGAACAAAAAAAAAGAAAATTATTTCAAGATGAAAAGAAAAACTAATTTTTACAAAAACAATTTCTGGTAATTTAGTAGAAAAAAAATAAACTCTGGAAAAACGGTGCCGGTGTTTTAAGTTATAAAAGAATACAAAAATCAAAGCTTATTACATCTTTAACGTTGCCTAAACAAAATCGAAAAGATAAAATTTCGGATGAATGCATCGCTGCTATTAAAATCAAAAATTTTATAAAGACGATAATAATAGTAGATTAGGAGCAGGAAAAAAGAAAGTAGTGACCAGAAACACAGTAAAAAACACAAAAAAGGTACCTTTTGGATTCCATACAGGGTCTTTACAAGAAATTTATTGCTAGCAATTTCAAAATAAGTTACCCAATATTTTGTCGTTTTCGCCCTTTTTTGGATAGTCAAGCCAAGATTACATGGTCGTGACACTTGCTTCTGCATTACTCACACTAATGTGAATTTGAAGTTCTCTGCGTTGCGTGGGGCAAAGGTAATAAATATCTTACACTAGCCATCAAAAGTTACTCGAAGAAATATCCTGTAATCGTTACGATTAGCAGTGTTCATCCCGACAGTGCCAAGGTTGCAACAACAAAACTCCTGTTTATAAAGAATTTCGTAACAGCAAACTTTTACATTTTAAAAAATGGATAGCTGAAGACAAGAATTTCGGGATCCAAAAACTAAAAAACCACATCTTGTGACTAAATATCTGAAAGGGATATTTACTATTCGACCCTGTCTGCTTATGAAAGCCTTACATGAGGATTTAGAAAAGTTTTTTTGCCACGAGAGAAACATTGTGCAATGCAATAAAAATGTTGAAGAAAACGCTTAGTAACGTGAATGTACATATGGAGTTTTCGGAAAATTACAGCACGAAATATGGTTGACAAAAAATACAAGCTTTCATTTTGGAGGATCTCACTTACAAATTATTCCCGACACTGTTTTTGTCTACCTGAAAAATTCTACAGAAATCGTATTGCACAGTATCCAAGAACATTTCTCATTCGCCAGCTGCAATATGGACTCATTTACAACCCGTTTTGAAGACTTTACCGCCCCAAATCAAATGCCTTCATTTTCCAAGTGATGAACCCGTAACCCAATACCGTAATAAAACCATGTTTTATATTTTAGCTTCTAAGTTACCACTACAGATTCAAAATATTAGGCAATTTTCATGGAACTTCTCAGAAAGTGGACATGGCAAGGGCGCATCAGATGACGCTACCTGCAAAAGATCGGCTAATTTTGTTGTAGCCGAGTAGGGTGACATCGACAATCTGGAAACATTCGTGGAAAACAATACATCAGAAGTGTCTTGGAATTAGCAACCCAACAGGTTAGTCCTGAAGAGCGAAATATGGTTAAATCGTTTCAACCCAAATATAAATCGTATGCAATCGTTAAATGCAACCCCTATCCTTCGAGCACAAAGGCTATCCAGCGTAGGATAGATGATGCTGCCGAAGGTGAAATGAGGTAAAATAAGCTACTTTATAAGCTTAGATCGCATTCCTCTCGATAAAATGCGGGTAGAAAGCCATAGTCGCCGCAATCCTGCATAAATCTTGCTACGAGTAAAACTGACATACAATTCCTAGGCTGGTTACTTTGTTTTAAATATGTAGCGAGTACCCATTTAAGATCACGGGAGGAACATCCGATAATACTTCGTTATTATTATAGAAAGTGATGCATTGAGATTTTTGGGGATTCAGTAGCAGTCTGTTGATTAAGCCCATGAGTGGATTCTATCTACATAGGTCGTCGTTTAAGCAAGCTATGCAGTTGTCAATAAGTCCAATAGCCGACTTAAGTACAGTTGTACGTCATCTGCGTATATGTGGATACTCGCATCTTGCATAACATTCGTCGTTGATGTATAAACTGAAGAGTAACGGACCTAAGATAGATCCTTGTGGTACCCCACACAGCAAGGGTAGACTATTTGATATTAAATTTTTGATTCTCACACACTGACTGCGCCCCTTCAAAAAGCTTTCAATCATCGAAATTGCAGATGCGCTGAAACTAAAAGAGTTGCATAGCTTTTGGAGGAGGATGCGATGGTCTACACTGTCAAAAGCCTTCGAGAAATCTAGTAGTGCCAACACAAGAGAAGTTTGAGCTGAATGTTTGAAATATGTAGGAGAGCCAAAACTTACAATCGAAGATGTTTACACCGATTCCGAATGTAAGAATGAAGCTAGACTCAGTTCTGTACCCTTTAAATAATACACCAGTCTGGTGATTATGTACTTGTGAAATTTCGTGTTATCGCTACGTGGGGACCATAGATAAATAAAATGAAGAAGAGGATGAATTTACTGTCACTTTTCTGAACCTGTGTGATAAAAAGGGTCAAACGTTCACATGTAATTTATAACCAAATTATGAAAAAATTACCTAGCCCCAATTTGGTAATGAAAGGGAAAACCGTATTTTATAAGCTTAAATCGCCCCTAAATGTTTTTATTAATTTTATGTATTAATGTGATTTATTTATTCAATTAATTTGTTCAACAACAAAAACAATTAAAATTCTTATTTTAAGTAATAAAATGTGTTTTTTTACTTCATAAAGACAGTTCTCTGACACATGTGTCAGTCCCCCGAATTTTCGTACAATCCTCTATAAAACATAAAAAACTGAAAAAATTATCCAGCCTTTAAAAGCACATAGTCCAACTAATTCTTATCTTTCGCAAAATATGTAAGAAAAATTGTAAATATTCGATAGTACCTAATTATCAAGAAATGTCACTCATCATTTACAGAAATGGAAATTCTACCTATTACTGAAATCTCAGCATACTTTTGAGTCTTCAGGTCTTTTACTTCTTTCAATGACTCAAGTCTTAACACACTATTAAGGCTTTACATTGGGTGCGTTCACCCACATGATAGTGTAGCGTAGTAATCATATGTGAAAAGAGTTGCCTTGACAGGTAATTACTATGCTACACACTTTGCCACGGTGAACGAAAGAAAGCGTAATGTAGTATAGAAAAAATTTTGTATTTTTAGAATTCGAGTTGTTAAACATAAAATCATAAAATATGCTCGCAAATGTATGAACAAAAATTTGAAACGAATAAATACAATACAATGATCTTAGAAGATTTAATATTGCTATTTTCTTATAATATTCTAATCTGACAAACTGTGTCCTAACCTAACACAGATTTTATTTAGCGAATCCATTTCTTTATACTTAAAAACTTTAAATACAGTGTAAATTCCTTGTGGATTACAAAAATCATAGATACAAAAATGTGTGAAATTTATTAAAGAAAAAATAACAGAACCAACAGCTGTATTGGTTTGAGATGCAGCATCAGTCCATACTAAAGATTTTACCACCTTGCGATCTAATAATAATACTTGTTACGCATAACTTAGTAAAGCTTGCCAAACCCATTAGACATGTCCAGCTAATTATTATAAGCAGCTGTCCCTAAACTGACTACCAATAGTGGATTTGAACTAGGCACTGCAGTTACTGTTGTATAAACTCGAGCCACTATATGTGGCAGATAGGCATCATCTTTTGTTCTATTATCGTAGATGTAATTATTCCCGTGAGCAATTGTGATTGTTATGTATTGCTTAACTTTTAGGTTTTCATAAAAGAAAAGCCAAAAAACTAGATAACATTATGGAAAAGATGAAAACATAAAAATCTCTGGTACTAAAATTTGGTGAAGGGGAAATCTGGTTGATATTTTGGTCGATCAGTTGTATTAACTAGAATGCAGTCAGCTGAATTGCTTCCAACACTTTGTATTAAAGTCACAACACTAGGAAAAAATCCTCCTAATCCTTCTCCTATTAAAAATATAATAAATAGGCTTCCCTGAATCGTAAAATGTACGGCATGAAGAGAAGAGAACTAGTGCATCCTACTAGTACTAGGCAAAACGATAAAATAAAAAATGCAATGCTTATGGTTGACCTCCTATTAATACCGTTCTATCATGAAGAAAAGCAGCCAATAGAGATGTTATTATTCCAACAATCTTAACGAAAAAGATCATGTAAGTGCTCTTGATCCCATTTGGAACGAACTTTTAAAGAGTGGTATAGATGAGAGGTGTTATATTTGTCATTTGTCCTATTATGAATAAATACGATGGAAGGAAAATTTTTCAACCAATTGTAGAAAAGTTGAAGTGACCCCAATTCATGAGCCTATTCCAAATAATATTGACAGGGCACTGACCAAGACACTTCCCTTTTGAACTTCTTGGCTCTCTTAATATAGAGTGGCGCATATTAATGCATCATGGACTGATTAATTCATTGTGCAATTCCGCTAGGTCCGATGCATCATTATCACTTATTTTTTTCATTTAAAATAAAATAAGATAGCCTTTAACAGGATATCACTGTATAAAAATATACTTTTCACTTTGGCAAGACCATTTAATTGCCGTAATTTACATAACTTAGTAGCAATGATTGAGGGAAATAAAATAAAGACTCGAACTGTATACGCTAACCCGTTGAATAAATAGCTAATAAGGAAACGGCATATCGGGTGAAAAGCAAATCCACTCGGCAAAATGCATTAGTGTGCTGTGTTTGTATACGATTCGTCATGGCAGTAATGAAGTCCTGACATTTTTAAGGGGGACATTTTTTATAATCCAAATTGCTATTTAAGAAAAAACAAATTTTTAGCGCCCCCTTATTTTCAGATAATATTTCGTGGCGTTGCCTTTGTATGACTGACATAATTTAGGCAGCAATTACAATTTCATAAAATATGAAATGTCAGAAATGTTGAGCTGACGCACAATAGGCAGATGGCACTCTTGTCACCCCCCCCCCCCAACGATCATAGGATACTGTCATTGAATTGCTTAAACACGTACATTGTATTCGTGCGGTACCCCGCTTCCTTATTAGCTTTTATTCAATTCGCTAACCTATAAAGCTGCCATGTTATTGTCGTCCTTCCATCCGTATCCATGGTAACACATCACTTCGCTACATTTCACTATCCAAAATAAGATAGTGAAAGGTAGCGCGCTACAAAGTCACGCAGAAGATAGTAAAAGGAAGAAGTGTTTATCTGTCATTTTTGTACACAGTGAACGCACGATAGCGTTTGATAGTGACAAATAGTCACTTTCTGTCGGTGAACACACCCATTGATTGCCATAAAACGCATAACAACTTGCAGTAATAGGATGACAAATATAGCTTGCTTTGCAATTCCTTTAAAATAATAATAATAAAATCGCCAATATAGTACATACAAGTAGTGTCTAATACTGGAATAAACAAATATCTGGCAATGAAGAGTAACTCAAGTAAAATTAATCGTCATAATTATTTAAGGATAAAAACCTTCTCATTTATAAAGGATTGTATATCTTCAAACAAAATTATCAAGTTAACTGAAAACATAAACTTTTCTTCTTGTACATGCTTCGAATATTAGTCGAACCGTTAAATATTCAGATGATATTATGGATAACTATAACCAATGTTGCTAAGACGCACCTAATATCTACTGCCTTTCTGTTATTTTACACTAAAAAAAAAATAATTCTAATTTACCTAACTACCCACGTCCATTGCTTGAATGTTCATGTTCAAGAAATTTGTTTCCACAACGGACAAATCAAATTGCAACATTAAATCCATGTTTACCTCATCCTATCAAAAATTGTATCTTTGCCTGGCATAGAAACTGCATTTGGCATTATCTTAGAACTGTCGACTAAGAGATCATTTTTACGTTCATAACTTGAATTTATCACTATGTGGGTATAACGGTAGTGAATGTCTTACATGAGCTAAAGCGGTTCCTAATTTTCTCTTAAAATGTAAAGAGTAGTCACATACAAATATTGTAGACCACTTACTTGGAGTAGTGTCCCGGTTGGGACTATCACAGTCCACTATTAGAGCTTCGTTGCTGGAGTCATCATTGGTACCGATCGTTGCGCCGGGTATTAAAATCTCTGGGAAGTGGCTGCTGGTCGTCACTTTTATGCTACTCTGTGATCTTTCACTTGGAACTGGACTAATTGCACCAGATTCAGGAAGAATAATATCCTCAGTGACACCACCTTCACCTTCAGTTTTTGGTTTTTTAACAATATCGGAGGGCTAAAATAAAAATAAAATATAGAAAAAAATAAATATTTACAGTTTGCTATCATAGAGTATGTATAATTAGGATTTTATCAACAAATAAAAATTTCATCATAACTAACACTAATATACAATATAATTTTCGATATTGCAGATTGTACTATAGCAACAGTAGCAGAGATTTACTTGATTTCTTTTATCCTACTTTACTTCATTTTCTTCATTTTTCTCAAGAAATAAATCAAGGCATGAGTGATCTTAAACTATATATAGTAGGTTGAAGGTCAATAAATCCCCCATATAACTAAATGAAATGAGCTTCTTGTCTGCTACCGAACCCACCCCGCCTGAAAATGAGTTAATTTTTTTTTCGAGTTCATCATTCTTAGCGATGATTTTCATTTCAATCCTGATGCCATGACAATATGCACTCGTGCTGGATTGTTAAGTTACTTACAGCAACGTACATATAAAGAGACATTATTTGCCACATAATCTTTTTACAGTCAAGTAAAAATTCTTTCAATGTAAAATTTAACAACCAGCGTTCCGTTGAACGAACAAAATCATTTACCGAAACCAAACGACTATGAGATTGAATCCAAAGAACATAAGTGCGGCAATAATTTCCATCACAAACTGAAGAAGAAGTCTAGTCAAACATTTACTTTCGTCGCTGTAGTATTGTAGATATGAACTTAGGATGGTCAAGACGACTCATCTCCAACAGGTGTGAACTTTGTTAGCCGTCATCATCAACCAAGTGCTAGCTAGTTTTATATGTATATCTATACAATAAATTGGCGGAGAGATTGTTCAAATGGAAATTGACTTCCCGCGAATCGAATTCTTAAAGATTTATGCTTATCTATACTAAAAAGGGTTAATCCTATGTTTTGGAAGACGATAGATATTGGAGAGCTATGCACTTTATACTTTTTTGATGAGATTTAAGTCAACCATAAACTTACAATTAAAATTGAGTTGAATGATGAGCATTAATGTTACTTTATGCTACGTGATTTACCGCTAAATATTGTGATTAAGCTAAAGTTTAAAAATATTGATATTCTTCCTATTTTAAGTTGGTGGACGGTTTAATAAGATAGAAAATTGGTTCACGGAATTACACTATGACGTTTTTTTTTTTTTAATTCAAAGATTCAAAAAAGATTTCAAGCACCGGAAAAGGTAACCCATTGTGCTAAAACCAAATTATGGAGTTAATGTTTTGTTGAGCTTTTGTATTTATACTATGCTCTACTGTGCTCTCAGTTTGAGTTCCACCGGCGCGGAATCTATCAATGCTTCCAAGTAGTTTGTTAATAACAGTATACGCGTTGAAAGTCAATATTCCTCCATCTAACCGAAAATATGATCGAGGCTTCTCTATGAAAGGTGAAATTAAGCGGCAAATTGAATAAGATGCTGGTGATCCAGTGGATGGGTAAGGGTCAGAAGTAGAAATCAGAGAATCAAGGTGTGAATCGTGATAGCCGGTGACCTAGTTTTTACTTCTTTTCATTTTCATTTTTTTTTTTTCATGAGAGCTTAAACAGGATGGAAAAAAAAATCTCACACGACGATTTGTCTTACATCGGCAATTGACGTAAAAGGACGAAAAGACATGCACTTTGGAAGAAATGTAATTTCCATGATAGTACGATAGAGGGTTCCAATGAAAAATGAAATTAAGATCAGATTGGGTTATTGTATACTGATGACCTGGGCCCCATACCACAAAACTACAAGTGCACACGTCTAACAACACTTGTACTAATATTCTTGTTCTATTAGTAGATACTTGTAGACTCTGTACCATAAAAATTCTTCATCTTCTTGTAGGAAATTTTAAATTTCCCTAGACTTGTAGATTCAATGTACAAGTCTAAAATACTTTCTGCACAAATCGGATGTATTTTAAACTTGTTGCATGTAACAAGGCTTAAATTCTACCAAATATGAGTGTACAATGAACATATAGTAGTTTATTAGAACCGCGAAAAAAAAAAACAATTTTGGAATAATTTTGGAAGCAGTATCAACTTATCATGACTCGAACATGTAAAATCTAATAGTCCGGGAAGTAGCGTTGCATTTTAGGTAGTATTTTACGTCGATCGATTATTATCTTTTTCGCTGGTTTGAATAATAAGCGTCAGCTGACGCACCCACGGTGAGTGCCGGTGTAAAAGGTTGCGAAAGTATTAAAAAACATTTTTTTTAAAGTAATAGTACGCGGGCTGAAACTTTTTTTTTTTAACAGTTGACATAATAGTGAGTTGAAAACCCCTCGTCAGCTGCATCGTGGAGGGGGAATTATACATCAGCTGCTCGCATGAACTTTTAAAAACAACACGTAAAATGAAGTAATAGCCTGAAAACTCGTCAAGGTAAAGAACTGAAATTTAGTACATGGTGTGTGTTTTCATAGCAATAGTAAATGAAATCTCGAAAATGGATTAAATCGGGCAACTCCTTCTTGATGTTGCCATATATAAATTTTGGTTTTTTACGTATACTGTGAAACCGATCAGTCCTGGACGTTTTTATTGTTCTGAAAAGTTCTTCAGAATAATAAATCCTATAATATTTGTTATATTAATTTTTGCTGTGCGACGAACCGTTCTAGAAAAATAAACGAAAAACCACTTCGAAAATCAAACTTCCGCAAATAGGTCACCATATGAAATTACATACGGGCATTCATCTAGGGTATTATAAGAATTGATCTTACAATTTGACTTGTTCATATGATATTGTAATATTGTAATATTGACGAATCTTTGGGAATTGCCGGAACCAATGTGCATTGTAATTTTTAAATCGTTCTGTAGAGCATTATGAAATAAATATCCGTGTCTGACCAATTCTTAAATAATCCCCCTTGGGGGGGGGGGGGGGGGGGGGGGGGGATTCTGATCTCATTTTCGTAGCTTAGGCGATATTTTATTTACATATTTTGACATTTCACCTCGAATTTGTCGTCCAATGTCCATCCAAGAAAAGTCCCTAGTTTCTAAAATAGACCAAGAAAACTGCTCACGAAGGGCAACCTGAAGCCAACCCACACAAGTACCATATTCATTTTGATTTATCCTTTTCATCAACCACAAAATAAACTAAAATGAATTTGCAACGAATTAATGTCAGAATAGACGCCTAAAAGTACGACAAATTAGTCAACTACTTCTAAGGTGTGACAAAAATTTTATACTGTGGTAAACGGATATTCTACACCTAATTATAGAGCAATACAAGTGCTTAAATTCGAAATAATATTTTTGAATTTATAATGTGAAGTGTCATTTTCAGTTAGTTCATTCTAGGTAATGCAAGGCTTGCTGAACTGAATAAAAACATGAACAAATCAGTAGAAAAATCATTTCATTTAGGCGCATATTTTGACATTAAAGTGCCATAAAAGATCAAAATCACCCCCTTGGTTACACCAACAGATTGCTTCGAAACTAGCTAAAAATTAACGTACTTTTTTTGGTTTTTAAATCACGACATCTAGTTGCTAGTAGTTCGAATTTCCAGTTAGCAAGCTTTCGGAAATGGTAGCGTGAAAATAGAATAGAACCTATTTGTATGTAGCTCTACTCTACTCTACCCTGAGCCATACAAAGATGGCTATATACACTACTGGCTGCGAAAAAAAAGGATGCCAGTCGCCACTCTATGCCACTCCAGTCCACTGTGCATTGAGAATTCGAGATTAAGATTATGTCGAGAACGGTTGGTGTCGGTCCATTCTCCTCCAAAGCGAGCTTGCTGAAGAATTGGAATTGGAATTGCTTTCAATTTTGGATGGGTATCGTCAACCTTAAAAAAATTATCATGATATTTAGCCAGCCATCGTTCCTAGATGGGTTGGTTAAGCGTAACAAATAGATTGGCGATGTGTATGATGCTCAGATTTAGCCATCTTTGTCGCTGTCTTCCAGGATGTTTGGCTCAAAATATTTGTCTGCCCTTTTGTATATAGAATTTTGATGACTTTCTGTAAATAATTACTTTTGTCCAAACCTTTTGTGGTATGATGTAAGTTATACACATTTTCGCGCGTTTTTTTTTTTGTCGTCTGGAGTCACTTTCGGAACAGCCAAATTGCCTGCCATTTTTACCATTGAACATGAAATATCATCCTCTGCTGCCACACCAAAAAGCAACCTTTATAATATCAGGTTTTCAGCTGAGTTTTTTAGGCTTTCACGGCCATCTCGCAGCATCCTTCATTACTGGAAGTCAGGCAACTCACGAATAGTTTATCTTTGATATTAGGAGTATGATAACATGGATTTTTTTTTTTTTTTTTTTTTTTTTTAAAGATAAAATCGTGGTATTATCAGTGTTAGCCTTTCACCAAAACCTTCCAATCCTCTTCATGTAGCGCAGCAGGTCTTAGTAAGGTAAGTTTTTCAGTTCATCCACAGATAGGAGGGGAGACCCAAGCGTATTCAGCCTGCTCCGCGCAAAGGCAGTACTAGCATGCAGATAATGTTCTTATAAGATCACTCTTACGTCCTACTTTTTAAATATTATTGAAATTGGACAATACAGTAAGCTTAAAACATATTAAATATAGAGCTAACTAAACGGGAAACACGATAATGGATAACGTATTTACTAATGCTCCAAAACAAAGTGGCAGAATTCATTCCATTTTCAATTAGCAGAGATAAATTTGGATTAGATTTAAATACGACTATAAGGGGCACAACTAGTGTGACACTTTCAAAAAATCATTTGTTTTTATTTTGGATTTTTCGATAGTCTATAACTTCAAGAATAAAATACTAAAATTTCAAGTGCGTATTATTTGAGTTTTTGAACTACAGCCTTTTAAAAACCAGCTGCTCCTCGGTCAGAACGTGCGTAAGCTGAGGTGCCGTACCTGACTTATTGTTCGGACTCTGTAGGCATCGTAAATATTATAATGCATAGTATTAGGGAAGCTCCAGTTTTTCAATTGGACAAAAAATGTCAATTTGCGATGCAAAAAAACCATCAGATTTGAAGCGTAATTGGGACTTTTTTTCAAAACTCCGCCATTTTGTTGAATTTTAATTTTTTTTTTTTCATTATCCTGCTTCATGGTACAGGCAATATTTTCTAGTTTAACGGACTTCTTTAATTTTTTGATTTCATGCACTCTGAAGGCCGCAATCACTGCAGCAGTGGGAGAGTTTTTTTTTTTAGACCCGAGAGATGGCGGATAACTCGATGAAAATTGAATATTTTAATACAAAAAAATTACTGTGTATTACATATTTTATAAACAAATATATCTTTCAAAACATTCGACGCTGTACTTTTCTGTTAATAAATTCCCGAAAATCACATTTTGTTTTTTACAGTAACACTACTTGTGCAGCATCTTAAGAACTAAAATTTCAAATTCACACTACACCTTTTGAGGCATATACTGGCACTTTTGAGAATATATATTCCAAAAAATTTTACAGAGTGTGTTTTAAACATGCTCAAAAGCTCTGATATAACAATGTCAACTATTTTTGTTGCTATGCAAATATTCTGTAGCCATTACATTTGTTGGCGCATACCGATAACATCAATACTTCTAATTAATCGGTTAAAGACTGTGAACTGCAGTATGTCAGAGTCTCACGTGAATTTTAAGCAGTTTCTGAAGTGCAAATGAAAATTAAAAAGCACTATGAAATTGTTCGAAAGCACTGCGACAATTATTCAATAAAATAAGTAAAAATAAAAATATTAAAACAGTTCAACTCACCTTGGAAATAATTTTTCGTTTCCTCTCCAGTGATGATTGAAATTTGTAAGGATCCTCTTGAGGTTTCCCTTCTTCAGTTTTCTGACGTACTTAAAAATACAGAAAAAAAACGATTATTACAAACTAATCCGAAAAAAAAGACCTTCAAGTAATTATAGTATACTTACATTTGAGTTCAATTTCTTCATCGTCTAGCAATAGAGATACGACTTCCTTTGGCTTGAGAGTGTCTGGCTTGAAATTACCACCACTTATGACCATACGTTGAATCTATTAAAACGGTAAAATTGTATAGATAATAATTAGATAAAAGTGAAGAAAAGTGAATTCATTAAGAAGGCGCCATCAAATAAAATCCAGCCATGATGGAAGGGTTATGGAATTGCATACATAAATATATGTTTGTAATGAAAACTACAAGGACTGGATTGTATATACAGACGGAGTACATAAAGGCCGATCAATACTTAAATAACCTTCATTTCCGGTCATAAAATTTGAAAATACATTGCCGCCAATTGATCGGCACGTGTCTGTCCCCATTAAAACAATAGTTCTGCGTTTTTCTTTCACAAAACAAAAATTATTTCAATGCGGCATTTTTGATTTCAATTTGAAAAACGATTATTGCTACTGTTAGACAATCACGATCATAAGATCTTATCTACGTAGGTACATATAATCAGTATTTAAGAAAAAAAAAAGTCAATCAAACATCTTGAACCTACCTCACTTTTTTCTCTGGCGCGTTGTAATATCCTTTCTTCTATTGTTCCTTTGCATATAAGCCGGTACACAGTTACTTGCTTTGTTTGGCCGAGACGATGTGCTCGATCCATAGCCTGTTGATCAACAGTAGGGTTCCAGTCGGAGTCATAGAATATGACCTGAATAATAATAATAAAAGTATAAAAATCAGTCTCTATTTTTTTATTATATTCTAAATATATATAAAATAGATAAAATCATTTTGTGTGTAGTAAATAAGATAATACATAATATAAAATAAGGTCAAATATAAATGTTGCCTTAGAATAACAGCAACGTGTATTCCTCATAATTTTTCCGTTGGCAAATAATTTCACTTGTCGTCGGGAATTTTATGCATTCTTCGATCATGTTTTGATGCTCTTACCGCGTGCATCTTTCAAGAAATATAGCCCCTTGTAACTATTTAAGGTCATGTCAAGTTCAAATCACGAACAACCAAGCATTTCAGAAAAATTGAAAAGAAGAAGAAACTTTAAAGATTTTCCATAGCAAAATATCAAGATATACCGGACACGATCACTTTACTATAAGCGAACCTGATCGCACGATTATGATCACTTCAGGTTTAGATCATAAGAAAGAAGAAAAAACTCAAACAGTAGACGATTTATTAACTATAAAAGGGATTTTTTTTTTTTGCTAAAAATTCTTTAAAAAGTGATCGAGTCGATTTGTTACGAAGAAAAAAAAAATAATATAATTTCAACTAGACTACGCCTTAAGTTTTATTTTGCTTATTATATGTATGAGCAGCAGGTATAGAGAGTATTGGTAAAGTAGTCCGTCTGATGGGCTCTGTGTAACGTAAGTCAGTTAAGAAATTTCTTTTCAATTAAAAACCAATAAAAAGGTTCGTTTTTTATTTAATTCGTTTTCCTAACCCTTTTCTAAGGAAGTAAAGTAAAGCAGAAGAACAAAAAATTTCGGCATTGTCTTCCTAATACAACCAACCGGATATAATCCTTGTTCCTAAAACCATCTTTTAAATTTTAGAAATCTTTTATCAAACGGCTAATGTTTGCCGGCTTGTTGAGAACATTTGTTTTTCTGGACACGTTTCCTTTATGCATCCTGTAATTTGTCTCCCTGTCGAGCCTTATGCGTTTTTCTTCACATTTTTTATAAACGTTTTACCGGCTTTTTTTTTTAGATGGCTTAGTATAGAAAAAAAGGAAACGTCAGCCTGTCTACCCAGTACACGACTATGTCTACTACTCAAATATTAACAACAACAAAAAAGAGGAAATCAGATAAAAAGATTTTTTAAAACATTCATTTCATTTGCTTTTTTAAATTATTTGAAAATTGAGGAATTACCGAAATATCTATGTATGTCTGCCAGACACAATCAGGAGTAAGTACAATACCCCTTTTTTACGCAACATAATATTTTCGCAAAGAAGTCACAGGCCCATTGTGGCCATGGCGATGATCGGACAAACACACAGGTAGTGTTCAGTCATCGCAGATGAATAGAACATTCCGGATTATCAAGGATACTGAGGCAGGGACAGATATGTGTCAATAATGCTATTATAAACAGTGACACTAACCACAGTCCAGTCACTCCATGATCCAGATCCAGATCATTCCAGCTCCGTTCCAAAGTCAGCTCAAAATCACCGAATTCTATAAATTTAACAAGAATGCAAGAACGGCTAAAGCTATAGATCTCGGAGAACCCATGCACTTATAGGCAACCTAACCTGCTCAAACCCGCCAGCCTTTAGCGCGAAACTCAGCTTATGTTGTTAGCCACCGTAACATACAGCAGTCGTAGCTATAAATATGGATGTTACAATGAAATGTACATCCACCAGTGCATCTCCTTGAGAAATCATCTTTTACATTGTGCGAAGGCTCTCATCGTAGTGTTCACGTTTGCATCCGAAAAAGTTTTACGATGTAGCCTCGAGTTTATGATTCAATTTTGTAGCTTAAACTATTTATTTTTCAAGGTTAAAATTGTAACCCAACCGTCAGATCATTATCCTACATTTTTAGCTATTTGAAAACTGATAGTACTCATTAACTGATTAAGAATGAATCCCATAGATTTTCCTAACAGAAGTAACGCTAAACCTGACTCTAACTAAATTTTCTGATTAGAAAATTTGTTTGGCGTTGTTTCGATAGAGCCTCCAAGTATGGCAGGCATATCGATATTTATGATTGCAACGTACAAATTGGACGCCTTTTGATTGTGTCAACATGTAATTTAATTACAGTATTAAGTTTTTCTTTAGAAGACAAATCTCAACTGATATTTGTTTACTAAAACCAATTTACATTAGAAGTATGATTCCTGAAATTATTTTACAAGAAACTATGTTTTTCACTAGATACTGTTATTATGGAGATAAAACTGAATTGTAAGGAGAAATGAACCAAACTAAAAATGATAGCATTCGTACCATATTTTGCACAGCAAAGAATGTTCAACCCACAAAAAAGAAACGTTGGCAACACTGTTCAGGAAGATGAAAGTAAAGGTCTATGTAGGTTTTGTGATTTTCCTGTATATACAAATTTATGTTACGCTCACCTTTGATCGCAACTAGGGATCCCGTCGATTCCTGTCCTAGCTCAGCAAGAATAGTGGTTTGCTAAATTTTAGAAATATGGTGGCGCCCAAATATTCGTGTTGTTGTGTTTCGCTTTTTTTTTGTTTTGCTTCTGAGCATGCAGAATTTCAATTTAGATTTCTGCAACATTCGAGGATGAAGAGCAAATCGTTTTTTCGTTGTACTGCCACCTTAACTTTAAAACTCCGGCATTTGTTTGCGCTAACTGAAACCAAGGTCGTTTCTGTGCTGATATTAATCAGTATCACGTCCCTGGTTACAGCTTCGTGCGTTTTTTATCTCAGAATAGAGGGATCGCAATATATATTCGGAATGATGTGGTCTTTACCATTCTTCAAAATTTTCCTTCTGCCAATCCTGAGTATAATTATTTACATCTGGATTAGGTTCAAACTACTACACAAGCACATCATCTACTTCTGTTTCCTTTATCGCAGCCCAAATATGTGAAGACGACACGGTATCCGTATTTGACATATCTCCAACAACACTGATCATATGGTTTCTGTCTCCCCCCCCCCCCTCTTCAGAAGTCGTTCTCGCAAAAGATTTTAATGTCTATTAAATACCGTGGCGCAGTCCACCACAAGTCCTGCGGGCCGATCCGTTGAACTCTTCTGTGAATCTTTCAATTTGCAGCATGCATGCTCCCAAACGAATCCCTAATGCAACTGCTGACAGAGCTATTTTACTAGATTTGATTCTACCATCTTATCCCGACAAATATTCCATCTCAGTCGGCTCCCCTCTTGCTAATTCAGACCATTGTTTAATCAATTTATTACGCCAAACCTGCGCCACCCTACTACTCCATCTTCAAGTACGCTTCTCTGGCACTATAGGAATGCTGATTGGGAAAGTCTAAATCAGTATCTTAAAGAAATTGATTGGTCGGTCAGTTTTGCTTCGAGGGATGTTGATGATGAATACACAGTAGAACTTAGTAGCATACTAAGTCTTGGCATGCGTGAATACATTCCGTATTCTTACAGCAGATTTCAACAACAGCAAAATTGCTCTTGGTTGAACAAAAAGTGCAACCAAGCTATAAAATCGAAAGAGTCTGCTTTTCGCGCCTATCAATTACATCCAAGTCCGGAACTGAAACAAGTCTACAAGACTGCACGGAACACCTGCAAGTCCATTATCCAGAGAGAAAAATTTCTTTTTGACCAGAATATAAGACAAAGAATCTTGGCAAGCCGCAAAGGTAGCAAAGGTTTCTGGTCCCTGGTCAAAACCATCAGGAACAACTTCACCAGTTTCTCTATACCTTCACTACTTAAAAATGGTGAAGTAATTGTTCACTCCCTGGAGAAAGCTAATATTTTGGTTGCTAGATTCGCTTTAAATGCTCTACCTCCACCCACTTCACAGACACTTATTTTGCATCTCCCGTGTGGATAGAGTGTACAAGAGCCAATACACATCCGTACGAGAAATGTGTTAAGGTCCTTAAGGGGATCGACTTCTCCAAAGCCGCAGAACCTGATGATTTTTCGCCCCTCTTAATTAAAAGCTGCACCTCATCTTTGGCTAAGCCTCTGCGCAAAATATTCTACTTGTCTTATTCAACAGGAAAATTTCCAATTGCTTGGAAATTAGCTCATGTTCAGCCTTTTCCCAAGAAAGGAGAGGGTAGCAATCCCTCAAATTATGGACCAATTACAATCACTTGGATTCTCTCAAAAGTTTTGGAATCTATCATTAACTCCAAATTAATGAAGTATCTAGAAACTAATCATCTCATCAACGATCGCCAATATGGCTTCCGAGCTGGACGCTCATCTGGAGACTTGTTGACTTTTCTTACGGAACGTTGGAACCGTAGTCTTCACAATTTTGGTGAGTCCAAAATCATTGCCCTGGATATTTCTAAGGGCTTTGATAGAATCTGGTATCCATCCAGCTCTTTTAGCCAAACTTAAAGCAGTTGACCTCTCCCCTCCTCTTTTATTATGGATTGAAAGATTCCTATCTAGTCGCCAAATACGTGTTGTATTAGATGGAGTTACATCTCAATCTCAGGCAATAAATGCCGGGGTGCCTCAGGACTCTGCTAACTCTCCATCTCTCTTCTCAATTTTCACTAATGATCTGCTTCACTTACTTTCAATCCCATAGTTTCGCTGATGACTGTACCCTTGATTTCGCTTATGCTTTTGAAACTATTGCGGACTCCAGGGGTAATGCCGCATGTGTTAAGCGAGATTGCATGATTAGATCATTGAATAACGATCTTAACAGTATCCTCGCTTGGGGCAAAGCAAATCGCGTCGAATTCAATGCATCTAAGACCCAGAGCTGTCTCATCTCATTAAAACACGATCATAACTTAACCACAGCATTAATTTCTGATTCACCGTCACTAAGCATTCTTGGCATTAATATTTCCAGTAAGGTGTAAGAAATATTTCACCCCGTCAAATCTAGCGCTCCTCTACAAGTCCTACATTAGACCTAGAATAGAATACAACTCCCATATATGGGCCGGGGCTGGTCGCACAGCCTTAGCTTCATTGGATATTGTCCAAAAGAGAGCCTTCAAGCTCATTGGCGATTTGGCAATAACTTGTCATATCGACTCACTCGAGCACCGCCGCAATGTTGGATGCCTTTCGGTCCTTTATCGCTATATGCATGGTCAATGTTCTGATGAAATATCTAGTCTAATCCCTTGTAGAGTGATTCCTGCACACAATACTTGCAATACTTTTAGCATTCAAATAACTTTCGGCCGTACATTAAAATTCCGTGATGCTTTTTTATCCCGAACTGTGCGAATGTGGAACAGTCTACCATCTGCTGTTTTTCCTCCGGCATACAATCTGCGGAAGTTTAGGGCGACATACATCGGCACCTCTGCCACTCTCCTCATATTCCCTAATCTTTTCCCTATCTCCTTCCTACCAAGCTGTGCTTTGCATCATAGGGTATCCTCTTAGTTTGGCTTAATAAACTAAAAACAAAAATAGGGGGGGGGGGGACGCGAGAATAAATTATAAGTAGCTGTAGTTTCAGGATCCGTGTAAGTAATTTCTGTTTTCTGCTTAGTCTCTTCGGTTTTTTTGTTTGTAGCTTTTATTTCTAACTTTTTAGCTTATTTATTTTAAAATCAACTAACCACTTTGTACTCTTACTGAGGGACACTAGAAACTTCTGAGAGGAGATCCGGTCTTGTTTTTCAGATCTTTTATAGAGAACCGCGTATAAGTGATCCGAGATAGTTCCGAAAGGTATAATTTGACTGGATGGCATTTCGATTACTTTCAAACTTATTTTATGGATTAATTAATTTAATCATACTTTTTTTTCCATTACATTGCCATGAATTAAGTATCTTTTTATTTAAAGTTGTAGTTAGTTTCTCTCTCCTTTAATAAGTTGTTGTTTAATTTTTCTCCTTTGTATTGTTAACAAGTTAAACAGAAAGTCCTATCGGAAGGAAACCTGAACGAATTAATCGTGAAATGGGTATAGAACTGAAAACCTAGAGTTCTGTGGCTGAGAGACTCACTAGCAAAAGTTTCAAGAAAATTGTTGACGATGATGCAGAAGAATATGAGAAACAGAAGTGAGTTCATGGGACTGCGAAATGTAGGATAGTTGAAAGGGCAATAAAAACGATGAAACGGTGGTGAATGATTTATACCTATGCCCAGAATAATAATTTAGAGGTTTGGGTTCCTACAGTGCACAGGGATCTCTAGATGACGTATTCATTTTCACGGAACGCCTCAGCATCGCAGTTAAAGTTCACACAAATATATTTTCTCTGAAATAAAGGTTGCCCACAGTATCAACAGTTTAAAAGTAAGGACACATAAAACATTCATGTATTCCACTAAAATCTATTGTCTTGTAGAAATGTAACAAATAAGTATACTTCAAATTATTATGGTGCTGTGATATAGGGAGATTGTCTTAATAAAAACTTATCGCTTTACTCAAAAACTGATCATCACACACACACATATACTAAAATCTTAGTACAAGAATAAGATAATTTATCTACATACATACATAATCGTCAATGGAGACAAACAACATTTACTTAAATACCAAACAATAGCATACCATATAATGAAAAATTGTTTTTTAAGTATCTTATGCGCAAAATACTACCATTTTATCTGCGCAAGTCTATATAGAGATACTGCACAATCATCATTTCTATCTTCTTTGAAAACATCATCAACCTGCTGTCCCGACAGCTTAAGGTACTTAAATAACCTTCGTCACCACAGCAATCAATTACAAAACTCATTCAAGAAGAATTTTGTTGCAACACAATATTTCTTTCCGCCGGTCGTCCGTCTGACCGTTCATCTCCTGCACCAATACATACATAGTTAAAACGAAACTCCTTCAAATCTAGCGAAGGAATCAAGTTGAAAGGAACTGATGAGATATCACCAACAAACCTTACGAGAAGAAGTTGAATGTTAAAAATCAGTAGAACAATCTTCGCCAGAAAATTCAATCTGCCAAGAATTTAAGCACGGTGAGAAGTTTCAGTGATTACTCCAAGAGTTCCTCTAAGCCGGAGAATCTCTTATATGTAGTCAGACGAAGCGAAAACTGAAAGAAAAATATACAAAAAAAAAAAAACAAAAAAAAGGAACTCTCATACAAGTCTTATGTGATTTAGAAATATGCGCACTTGCTAGTGGTATGCATAAGGATAAGCCATGGATAAAAAGCAAACCGGTAAACAAAATACACCATGGCCATTGACAATGATAAATTACCCGCGAAGGGCATTTAAATAAATCTTCCAAGTTCGGCTCTTGCATATGGATACACATTTTCAGGGACAAGATACTTTCTCGGGTGTAAATGGCTTCCTCCAATACTGGGTCGTCGTGATCCGCGTATATAGATGGTATTTTATTTCACTCAGAATTTTTGAATTTTCTAGTAGAAGTGATAGAAGAAGTGCCAATGACTTTGCATATTGCATTTAAAAAATTGTTAATAAAATTAAACACAATATATTGAATCCACTTCTATTTCATACTACCGGACTCTGATTGATGAAACGGTCGTAGGTACTTAATCACTATACGTGTCATCGTTGTTATGAAAAAATCAGGAAATGTTCATCGAAATGAATCAGCCAAAGAGTAAAAACGTATCAATCGCAGTATTAATAGCTTGTCAAACTGATAACACAACGTCAATTGTTTATAGCCCAATTAGTGAATGAAGCTTGTAGAGATTAGCGTGGTGGCTAAATTAGATTAGTCCGTGGGATCTAGATAGTGACTTCCTCATAATGTCTGCAAAGGTAACATTAACCCCATTTAGTTAAAAGCTAAATGAATTTCTGAGATATAAGTGGTTATTGATATTGCTTTGATAGTCGATGGTGATGTTGTTTTTTTTTTTCTTTACGCAGCGGATATTATCTTTAAAGTTCATAGACCTAAAATATTTGTAGAATACCTACTCAAGTGTGTCCTACTGATTTTTTGCTATTCATTAAAATTGATTAGAAACAAATTGGCTCATAAAATCGGAAGCCTCTAGTTGTTTCAATTAATTTCGTTTTACAAAAATTGTACGAACAAATGAAAAGGAAAGGAAAAATACAAAAAAAAAAATGTTACGGGAAAATATTAAGAAAAAATGCCCGCCTTGATTTTGACATTACAGTTGGCAGTGAAAATAGCTCCTCTGACAGGACATTGTTAAGGTGAAGCATATATCGTTATACTCTCACATAGCGAGGATCAGGGTTTTTCCTCCATGGTGATCAATAGAGCAGAAGGTGATAGTACTCAGCGAGACAAACAAAAAATTGTAAGGCAGGGGGGGGGGGGGGGGCATAGCATATCAACCGTTTCGGAGTTACAGAGTGATTAAGAAAAAAATTTAGTTTTTCACAAAACACCCTGTATCTTAAAAAATACAAGGAATACGGTCACAATAGAACTTCATGGCCTTGCTAAACGACTGCTCAAACAGCTACGTAAACCTCTAACCATAACCCTGCTCTAAGGAGTTGTGGGGGCTACGTAAACCTCTAACCATAACCCTGCTCTAAGGAGTTGTGGGGGTATAAGCTAAAAATTTCAGAGTTTTTTACCTTTCTTTTTCCTTAACTGCTATTTTTTTTTCGCAAAAAGGTAGTTATAACATAACTTTTTTTTATAAAAACTGTAAACTGTAAACTCCTCTTCTTAATTTGACCTATTACACACTACGTGCTATCTGTAGCCGTTAAAGAGTTATTAGCTTTGACTGTACGTCCTGCACTTTTTAAGATACAGGGTATTTTGTTAAAAACTAGCTTTTTTCTTATTCACCCTGTAACTCTCGAAACGATTGATATGCCCCCCCCCCCCTGCCCTTGCAATTTTTATATTATTTTTTTGCTAGGTGAGTACTATCACCTCCTGCTCTATTGACCACAATGGAGGAAACACTCTGTATATAAAAGGACTTTTCAAAATGTCAAACTGTCACACATTTAAAAAGCAGTTAGTATTCACATGCTTGTACTTTTTCTGCTTTCTCCAATGAAATTCCAACCAAATTGCAATTAAAATAATGTTCATAATTTTTCATATCTCAATTATAGATTCGGTTCTGCCATTTTAAAAGATCTCAGTTCACTTTTAATATTGAATAAATATTAATCACAACCAATGTCTTTGGTTTCACACTTAAGTTTTCGCTTGGGGATATTTTGATCTTACACAATACGGTAAATAAAGAATAAACTCATTCAAAAACTTCAATATCGTGATAAGTGGCGTAACTAATGATGAATGCGCCCCCCACCCCCAAATGTAACATACTTGCGCAGGAATATTTTCTGAACTTAGGATGTTTCTCCATAATTTTGTACGGGGAAACGAGAATTAATTCCCGGCTCTCTTGTTTAATTTTTTTCAGGCCAGAAATTCCCACAATATGGAGAGAATTCCCATGATCTCCCAACAGTGCCTTTACTCCAATCACTCTCAAGGCAGAGTTGAGACAAAAAAATAAAAAGGTTTCGTGGGTACTACGAGCAGTTCTGCCACTGATCTGGATTGCCAAACTTATTTGTTTAGATTTTACTTCATGCTCTACATTCATCATTAAACCTGTTTAAAATCACTGGTAGCCCCAGCTATATGCTCACGAAAGCACATTACAGGGAAAACCGATGAGTATCTGAGAGAAACGCTTATGCAAGCCTAAGCGAAAGGGTAAAAAGCTTATATCCGATTAAGAGCCCGAGTCTACTGATCACGGAGCTTGAAGAAATTTCAAAAGTTTTTAACGTAAAAAATCTGATCTTATACATATTTTAATTTTCGTTCATTGCTTACTTATCTAATATTGTAAAGTTAAAATAATACTCTTCTCTCATCTACGAGCTCTGACGCATGCTTGCAGCGTGTACGCCTAGCCTAAAGAAGCACAGCCAAATATTTCCCAGAAAATAGTTTACAGTACTTCAGTTTCAGGCGTACCTTTTTAATATAAGTTTTATTCAGAAACGGAATTTTAATTGATTGAATCTAACTGCTTATTAATCCAGCGTTGTTATTTTATGTGGTTTCACGTTTTAATTTTATAGGCATTCGTGGGCCCCTAGAAACTGGCCCTCCAGGAAAGGCGGAGCCTGTTAATTACACCAGTGATCGTGATACTTAAACTAACATTTCTTTGCATAAAAAACAATTATGGCGGAAGTCCAATAGTAATATAATATATGCTGACGCGAATGACTTAAATCCCATCGTGTCCCACAGTGGGATTCGCAATGAAGGATCTAATTTAATTTTGTTTTTTTTTTTTAGTAACCATACCAGCTTTGATGGGTTTTCCTTTACTTCGGCTACTGTAATGGAAGTGTTTTCTGCAGTAATACCCATCGGATCTAATCCTATTGATCTTAATGGTATGTATTGCAGAATAATAAAAATGGTTCTACTTCCTTGCCTTATACATGTCTGTAAAACTATAATTATGAGATCATCTTTTCCTACGTACCTACTGGAAATTTTCTCTAATGTTTTAACTATTCATCAGCAAAAAAAAAAACTTCGGTGTGGCAAAGTATCGCCCAATATCATCCATTTTTCTGTCTTGTATCAAAACTTTTGAAATTTTGAAAATTTGTGCATAGGCAAATTACTAATTACTTAGAGAATAATAATCTGTTATTCAAATTTTGCAAGTTTGCAGAGGTTTATTTGTAATCAATTTGCATCCGATTGCCTTTCTATGCACAGTGGAGTTCCATAAGGATCCATTCTTGGCCCATTACTTTTTGCCATATTTATAAATGATCTTCCAATAGTTGTGCGAAATTGTAATTGCACCTGAAGGCTATGGATGGGTAATGCTTAGACAAGCAAAAGATTATATGGGTGGGCGTGGGGGAGGTGAAATCCTAACGGTTTTCGAGATAACGAGACTTAAATATGTTTGGGTATGTTTGTATAGATCACCCTGTAAACCTCTGACCATGATGGTATATTAAATTCGAGTTTAAAGGCTCTTCCCAGAACTAGAGTTATTTATTAAATGTTTATAATAAATGTTTACCTAAAGTTTCGGTACGATCCGTCGACTTGGAAGTTAATTAAAATCATTCCATTACAAAAGCTTGAAAAGCCACCTGATAAGCTGCTAACTATCGCTCTATTAGCCTAATAAATAATCTATCAAAAATCTTTGAAATAGTCATCAAAATGAAATTTTTAAGTTTTATTAGATGATTTATTATTTTAATATTATGCTACCTGATCAGAAGTATGAATTCAGACAATAATTCAATCTAGATTGCAACAAAGCCTTCATTCAAAAATGGAAAGAAATAAACTCCGAAAATAAAACGAAATCCATTATTTTCATGCGAAAAAGAACGTTGAATTCACATTAAATGGCACTGATATTCCCTGGACTTTTGGCGATGCGTCCGTACAGGTTCGTACATTTTCGAGCTGGCAAAGCTTATTTCGAAATTCTAATAACATTTTGCTCTACGTAAGAAGGGGTAGCTAGGTAGACTTTGATTTAAATTTATATAGAAAAAACAACAAAATTAATTATTCTGTCTAATGTCAACCGGCAATTCAGTCACGCTGCAGAAAAATGTTAAAAAAAATCTGGTTCAAGAATAATAAGTGATGAGCCGATGTTTTATTTAATGGCAGCCCAAATAAGTTTTGTGTTTTCAGAGTGCACGTTTTCTTAGGCCTCTCACAAATGGGCTGCGATCTGCTGCGGAAATAGTAGGTTCTTCCCGCTGTTCGAACCTCACTGCTGGTCATCTCGACATAGGGTCGACTTGATGCACAATACAAGAAGCCTGCCGCAACTATCAAGATGACATTGCACCCGCTTCGGCTTGATCCCTGCCAGTTCAGGCTGTCATCGGGACAATCTGGGGCGGAGAAGTCGGTTGCAAAAAAGGTTGACCTTGCTTCAGCTCCCAGTCTCCCTCAAGCAGACTCGGGGCTTCCGCACTTTTTTGGAGGGCCATAAGTTGATCAACCTTAATCTAGCTGCTAATCGAATGCTTAATCGGCCAGTAGCCGGGCATCCAGGAACAGACTGCTGCTTATGTCGCAGCGAATATTCAAGACATCGACTCCCTGCGTTATGCAGGCTTTCAAAACGTCGTCGCTGCCAATTAGGTATTCAAAACGTCGCTGCTAAGCAGATTCTCAAGACAACGCAGCTAGTCTTCAAGCCATCAGTTTCCTGCATTAAGCGGGCAAATCGGCAACGGGTGATACTCTTCGAATATTTAACGATGATTGGTGAAATTCATTGCTTTCCAGCCCACCACAGAACCGTAGATTGGCATGGGTCGGATGACGATAGCGTATATCCATAGGATAATCCGCTGTTTGAGTCTCCACTTTTACCCTACAGTTCTGCGACACATTGCGAAGGCTATGGGAGCTTTGTTCGGTCTGTCTGGTTTAACTTTTCATCTAGTAAAAAGGCATATATCGGATTGATGCATAGCCCGAAATCAATAGCTCTAGTCTATGACTAGTCGGATAGAGTTTTGCATCAGTTCCCAGAGTTCGGACTAATAAGTACCGGTGACTAAGATCATCAGGTCATCTGCATAATATACAGCTTTGTACCCCATCCGGGTGAGTGTTAGCAGAAGATCATCCATAATGAGTAACCATAATAAAGATAAGATATCGTTTTGAGGGGTGCCCCTATGGACTGTTTTTACTCTCTTTACCCCATCCAGATCGACAAAGATAGTTTTATTGTTCAACATTATGTGCGATCCAGTATTTTAGAGACTACTTTACTCAAGGTTTTGTTAGCATTTCAATAAATCTACTATATCGTATCAAAATAAGCAACATAGCAAGTAAATTGTATGTATAAAAGTTGTAATTAGACCGATAATATCCTAATACGGCAACTAATGCCTAGCTATTTTAATTAGTATTTAGCATAAGATAGTTAGTATACATGGGTTTTTTCTCATAGGATAGTTTGTTCAATGTGGTTTTGGCAAATTTTTCCCTCCAACTGAATTTCACGTTACATAAAAACTATCCCCGTTAATTTCTAATCTAATAAATAAAAATCTATTCCAGTTGCACTATATCTAAAATGTCTGTTTCTTTTGTACACGAAATGTAAGTTGTGGTCTTACTGAAACTACTGAAACTACGTGTGACACTTGATAACCCAAATTACCGAACGAAATCATGAATATGATTCGCCATCGAAATTACGGGCGAAGATTATGGTAGCGAACCAGACAAGCATGCTACAAGTTAGAAATGGTAAGTTGGAACAAACGAATTAAGTACGAAATTACTAAGCTTAGAAATACTAGGTGGAATAGTTTACTTAGAAGTCTAGACAAATCCTCAAAGCCATTTTGGAATATTACAAAAGTGATCAAAATAGAAAAACCGTACCATATCTACCTGTTCTGAAGTATGAAAATAGGAAATACATTACCAGAAAAGAAAAGGCAGATTCTTTGAAAATTGTTTAATCACAGAGAATCTTGGTAATGTTGATACAACAAACGAAGTAATGCAAGTAGTTAACAATTTTATGGAGAATAACAATCCCAATGCCAATATTATTTATACAAGACACACAAAAATTAAGAGGATTATTAGGAATACACGAAGCCGCAAATCACCTGGCCTTGACGAGGTATCAAATCGCTGTATCAAAAATCTTCAAATTATCAGTACTTTCCTACAAAATGGAAAATGGCTAAAACTGTACCCATTCCAAAACCTGGGAAACCCGCTGACAATCCTTCAAATTATCGACCGATTAGCCTACTAAGTTCATTAGGAAAAATATTTGAGAAAGTAATGAAAGAAAGAATTACGGATGTTATGGAGAATAAAAACATACTTCCGCATACACAATTTGGATTTAGAAGCGAGCATAACACATCCCATGCAATAGTTAGAATAACCCAGTATACATATTAAAAGCAGCCTATCTGAGAAGAATTCTACAGGTTTAATCCTATTAGACATCCAATCAGCATTTGATTCAGTGTGGCATAAAGTGTTAATCTATAAAAAATGATTAAATTCGAGTTTCCACCCTACCTCATTTCTTTAGTAAACAGCTTCCTTAGCGAACGTTTCTTTCAAACTTATATAGGCTCAGAGCACTCTGAACCCTGCAGAGCAATCGCGGGAGTCCCCCAGGGATCTATCCTAGGACCTACACTATACAGTCAGTATTTTTACAGCTGACTATCCAACTCTAGAAAACTCCCATGTTTCTTTGTTCGCGGACGATACTGCCATTTATGCGTCAGATGAAAATACGACTTATGTTTTAAACTCCTTGCAAAACAATCTCCATGTGATACATGAGTACTACCATAAATGGAAAATTAAACTGAATTATAGTAAAACTCAAGCAAGTTTTTTACGCGTAAAAGAAAACAAGATAACCTGCCAAGCATAAACCTGTCAATTAATAACCATGACATAACTTGGACTAATAATGTAAAATATCTAGGAATCATCCTGGATAAAACTCTTACCTTTAATCCTCACATATCTCAAACCATACATAAAATTAATATGCTTACAAAAATCCTATATCCTTTTTTAAACATAGGAAGTCTAGCTTAAATATTGACAATAAATTAATAATATTCAAATGTGTCATGCAAGCTGTATTATTTTATGGTGCACCAGTATGGAACACAATTGCGTGAAAACACACAAAGCTAAGCTACAGAGAACACAAAACAAACTACTAAAGGTGATTTTTAATTTGCCATAGTTCTATTCTACAACCCGACTGCACAATAAGGCAAACATTGACCTGGTTGAAATAAAAGCAGGAAATAATTCTAATAAATTCTTTAATAGTTGCACATATTCTGCAAATCCACTAATACGGCAACTCATGTCCAACTACATAGTGTCCCCACGTCTAGTCACATAGTGTAGGAAACTTTAGGGTATAGAAAGTAGGTTAAGTTAGGATTAAGGTTAAAATAGCTAAGGTGTTTTTGTATAATTTTTCCTCAAAAAACACAAATTGTTCTAGCAGTAACTGCATAATTAAAAGAAAGAAAGAAATCGTAAGGAACGATTAAGTTGTAAAGAAAACAAATTACCCTCTTATAACTCTTAAATAAGTTAAATTTACTCTGTAAACATGTAAAATCATTTGAATTGAATTTAATAAATTGAATTGAATTGAAAAAAAATTGAAAAAATCCGGGACTTTTAACCGAAAGCTGTATAAAAGCTCGGTTCACAGTTTGTTATTATTATTTTGCGAATAAATACAACTGAAGGAGTCCAAGTGAATGAAAAAAGAACACAATCTATTTCCGAAAATATATTTTATCTATAAATATTGTTCATAAATCAATCTTAGTGATTTATGGAATATTATTGAAGTACACATAATATGAATTACAGATATAAAACAAATGTTCATTATTATATCAACAAAGCACGTGCCATAAATTTACTTCAAAAGATTGTCTAAGCCGCTCCACTTAACTATTTAAACACTTAAATTCCTCTTAGCGAACTACAAAATTATAACACAAATAATCGCAATCAAAACATGTAAATTAAGTCTTGAATCGATAAGAGTTTCCGATGTGTCCGATATTTCACCTTGGCGGCACAGTAGGATCTTATCAGAAAATTTCATTTCAAGTATACTTCAGGTGGCACCAGAATCTATTTAAGGCAGCCTTAACTGTCAATTTGTGTTATAGTTTAAGCATTGTAGAGTCACTTTAATTTAATTGTTTCATCATGAAGACCATATATTTTGGTCTAGCTCTATTAGCATTTCTAGTTGTCTTTGTTAATGCAGAATCAATTTTTAAGAAAGTTTTCAATGATTTGCATCACGAACCACCGCTACCATTTATCAGAAGCAGAGCTACGATTCGAACTGAATGGATCGAACAAAAAGTGGATAATTTCAATGAAACAGACTCAAGAACATGGAAAATGGTAAGAAGAAATTTAAGAAAAATCCAAAGCAAATATGAATTTTTGAATTTGAACTTCATATTAAAGAGATACATGGCAAATGAAAATTACTTCAAAAAAGGCGGACCAATTTTCATATTCGTTGGAGGTGAATGGATTATATCTGAAGGTTATTTGAAGGGAGGACATATGTTCGATATGGCAAAGGAACTGAATGGTTATATGTTTTACACGGAACATCGTTACTATGGAAAAAGTCATCTTTTTAAGTATTATATAGGATAATTTTTATTTGTTATTTATTTAAATATATATATATATATTTTTTTTAGGGATCTTTCTACTGAAAATCTTCAATACTTAAATGTTGATCAATCTTTAGCTGATCTGGCACATTTTATTAAAACTGTTAAAAATACAATTCCAGGTTTAGAAAATTCTGGGGTAATTTTTTTAATTTTTGAAATTTAAATTTATTGATGTGTTTTCTTACATTTTATATAATTCAGGTAATATTAGTTGGAGGATCTTATTCAGCAACAATGGTGACTTGGTTTAAACGTATATATCCTGAGTTAGCTACTGGATCATGGAGTTCTAGTGCACCTTTATTAGCAAAAATTGATTTTACTGGTAATTTTGTATTGATTTTATTTTCTATATAACTTTTTCAATAATTTTTTCATAATTTTTTTATTAAAGAATATAAAGAAATTGTTGGAAAATCAATTAAACTTGTTGGTGGAGAAAAATGTTACGATAGAATTGAAAATGCTTTTAATAATCTACAAAAAATGTTATCCACTAATAAAGCGAACAAAGTTAAAGAACTTTTTAAAATTTGTGATAATTTTGATGTGAAAAACAAATTAGATAGATGGTCATTTTTTTCAACATTATCTGATATATTTGCAGGATTAGTGCAAGGACATAAGTAAGTATATTATATACAAAAATTTGAAATAATTTGTAAACATTTTTATGTATTAAACTGTATTTGAAAATTATTTAGTGCAGGAGATATAGAAAAAGCTTGTGAATTAATACTTGCAGAAGAGGATGATTTGTCAGGTGTATCAGAATTCATACTATCAAAATCAGGACCTACAAAATGCAATGATTTTACATATATAGAATTTGTAAATATGTTACGAAATATAACAATAGATCCAAAATCAATAAGTTAGTTTTCGCTTTTATATTATTTTCAATCACTTACTATTTATTTATGTATATTCATAGTGAGACAATGGTATTATCAAACATGTTCAGAATACGGTTGGTATCAGACATCAGGATCAAAAGAACAACCATTTGGAATAGAATTTCCTGTTGAACTGTACACAATTGCCTGTCAGGATTTATTCGGTGAAAAGTATATATATAAATTTACATTTTTTTTAAAGAATTTTTATGAAATTTTTTTTTTAATAAATTTAAGATATTCGAATTCAACAATTTATGGAAATGCAATCCGAACAAATTCTATATATGGTGGAATGAATCCAGAAATTTCAAATGTTATTCTCACACATGGAGAATTGGACCCGTGGCGTATGATGGGTGTTCAAGAGCATTCAGAAGGAAAATCAAATGTTATACCTCGTAAGTTTTTAATAAATCTATTTTCAGTTAGAAATAAGATTTTAATATACTTATAATGATTATTTTTATTTTATTACAGTATATGCTCATGTCAAGGATTTGGCTTCTATTAGTAGTAAAGATACAGAAGAAATGAAAGCTTCAAAAGAATTAGTAAGAAAATTAATATATCAGTGGTTAGATGTAGAAAAATAATAAAAATAAATAAAAATAGTTAAGTTGGATTTTTTTTTATTTTTGATAATAATAATTGCAGTTTATTGTATAGGATAGCCGTTACTCGAAACTAGAGCTAATATTGTGAGGGTTATTTAATTTTTATATCAAATAAGCAGTTATCAACTCAGGAACCATATGGCTAAAGACTAACTAACACGTTGACGCTTCGGCGCCGATATTTATGTTTTTCACTGTGGGACGCCATTCGAATTCATGTATCGCTTCATCTGGCGGCGCGGTGCTATCGCATCCGACCATTTCCGATTTGGATGGAACTTTCACAGTTTGTAGGGAACAGCAAAATAGCTCACCCAGATTTTTCTGTTTAATTCTACCACACTCCACCCCTCCGCTAGTGGGGTTAGAAATTTCGTGATTTTACGATGAAGCGTCATTTTTCAAAAAATCATATCTCGAGAACGGAGCAACCAATTTTTCTGATTCAAATGCCAAATGAAGCTTAATGCTTTATATTTTTTATAACGGAAAAATGTTTTTGTTATTAATAGTATTTTTAAAGAAAAAAGTAGTATTATTCACTGGAGAGGAGTTCTAGCACTTTTTTTTATTTTTTTTTTATTTTTTGAAGCCAGAAATCATATCTACCTATATGTACAAAAAATCGTGTTGGTGTCCGGCTTCGTTTTTGAGATATGAATTTTTAAAGTCACCGTATACCCAAAGTAATCTGTATGGCAGCACTACACTGAAGGGAATTTATTGTTTTTTTTTTCTACCCGGGGAACTCTAGCACTATTTTTTTTTTAATTTGAAGCTAAAGGCCTTATCTAACTATGGACACAAAATTGCGGTGGTGTTCGGCGCCTTTTTTGTGTTTTAGTGGTCAGTTTCGTTGCTCCACCCGCGAGAAACCGATCAAATCTAACTTTCAAGTAAAATTGGGGGCCGTGTAGGCATCTACATATTTGGCTATTCCGAAATGTTTTCGCTCCCACCACGGAGCTCATCAGCGGTATTCCTACGACACAATGAGGCTTTTTTTACCTACCCTGTTCATCTGAATGCAAAAACTTATCAAACTCTCTAACTAACTATGTATTGCGTTAAAGACAGTTCCATCGAAATCGACAGTCCATAAAACGTTCCTGGAAAAAAAATTTCCTATTACGGCAATAGGCTGCCGTCGCAATTGTGTTTAGACCTTTACATATATTATACGTTTCTATAAATATAAAGGCAAGTGTTAATGAATAATTCTTCAATCTTTACGGAGTACTAATAGATAGCAGACTGGTGATGAGGTGTAATTTAGTTTTAATTTTTTTTAAGTAAATTTGATTTTTTTCTGTTATGCAGAACTAACTATAAAATATAGCTAGTAAAATTTTTAATATATTAGAATTTTCACCCTGTAGGAATCGGACAAGATTGATTTTACATTAATATATGATTCATCAGATGAGTCTATAATTAGTATATTCTAACAGAAAAAGATCAAGGCTGTTGATGCTTTCATCTTCTTCAGAGGAAAATAATAATGACGGTTCTGATTATGAGGAATGACTCGGTTAGTATATCTGATAATTATACTACGGAGCAAGAGCTTTCAGAATCTGATTCAGAAAAAAGTGATGACGAGGAAGAATGGCAACTGGTAACAGGAAGAAACAGTGCAATATATGAGTATACGGAAGACGAGGAATTTCTGCCCGAAAATATTGATTGTGATAATACTTTTGCGTTGTACCAGTTATTTTTATCAGACAATCTTCTAGAAGAAATAGTAAATGAAACAAATACATATGCTGAACAATCCGACGTTGGTGGTGAAAATATTTCTGCTTTTACCACCAGAAAACACTAACCGCATCCTCTATACCTGTTACGATAGGAGAAATAAAAAAGTTTATTGCCACATTCATTATTATGGGTAAAGTGCGGTTGCCAGAAATTAGGTTATATTGGTCGAAAAATACAATGTATTCAAACGCACGTATAAAAGAAGCTAGGAGACGTGATCGTTTTTTGTCTATACTGAAATATTTACACTTTTCTTGTTCACAAACATTTACTCGAAGAAGGTTTTTGTATCGAGCATCAGGGAAAGATGCCAATTGGGGTGCCCGTTAAAACTTCAGCATCATTGGGAAATAGAGATCTCTCTGGTGAAATAATGAATCGCTGGCGGACGTGGTCAGTCATGACCCTGGACTTGAAGTCTTTGTTCCTGAATTATCCAGAATACTATCCTTCAAGTGGATCTCAATTATACCGCATATTACAGGTCTAACTGCTGAAAGAGTTACATAAGATTATCCTGAAAGATACTGATATTGTGGTGTTACCACACAACATACATATGTTATGAATGTATTCAAAGTATTTCCAGGTATTTCTGAAAATCTTCCTCTCATTACAATTTCCTACCCAGCGACTGCGCTAGTGTACTGACACATGTGACCGATTTAACTAATTGCAAGAAGTGCAGCTATGGGAAATTAGGCATCACGATATACAGGCTACAGGAGTAAAGAAAAATACGTTTTATATGTCACTTTTATAGCGTAGTGCATTCATTCCTCTTCCTTATTGGCAATGTCCATGACCTATGGGGGCGCTGCTTGCAATAACAAAAATGGCGCTACCTGAAGTGTTAACAGCTGTTGTTTGTTTATAGACGTGTTGATACCAACATTTGTGCTTAGTGTAAAAACGAGTTTTTTAAAGTTGTAAATGATAATATTTATTAAAAATTACTGAAATCTAACTACCTTTAAATGGCTTTCAAAAATATAGTAGTTTGTATTAGATATTACGTCTACTTTAAACATTGCAATAATTCTCTTGAAACAAGCTGCACTTAAGTTTGAGTGGACAAATTGTACGCGTTGACATTTAAGATTCGTCAAATTTGTTTTCAACTGTTTGATATAAATTACTTCGCAGATATAACTTGTCAACGCGGCCTACGCGTGAGTTACGCGTTTAAAATTTTCAATCTGACTCCAGATTTAAAAAGTAATTTCTTTCGCAGCTCTAATTTTTCCCACCAAGCGACATATCTTTATGTAGTCATCGCAAATCCAAAATTTACGGCGAATAATTTTTTTTTTACTGATTAAGCTTAATGCCGCATTCACAATATGCAGAGTGGAGCAGAGTGAACTTTGACTCCAGAGTGAAGCTGTTCACAATACAGCGCAGAGTGGAATTCGAACTGTGAAATTAAACGTAATAAGTCGCCATAATAAAGCCAAATCAACAACGAACTTTGAAATTAACATAACAAAATGCTATAGCAACGCCAAATCAACAAACAGGCAAACAACTGTCGTTGTCAAAACAATAAATTCGTAAAAGGAGACACCTGCTGCACCATCACATTGCTTCAAAACTAGCTAAATATTATCGTACTTTTTTTAAATCATGAAGTTTGCAAAAAATACGTCTTATTATTTATTAGAATTCATAAAAAATATTAAATCAGGAAATAACATTCAAACATGTTAGTAGTTCGAAATTCCAGTTTGTAAGCTTTCGGAAACGGCAGCGTGAGAATACAATAGAACCTATTATCATTCAATTCCACTCTGCGCTACTCTGCTGAACCAAATAGAGATGGCCATATGCACTACCGCGTTGCAAAAAAAGGATGCCAGTTGCCACTCTACGCTACTCTACTCCACTCTACATTGTGAATGCGGCATAAAGGAGCATTTACAATTGCAGAGTAGAGTGGAGTCACCAGATTGCTTTTTCTCTCTTTTTCTCAAGCTTGCATTCTAATATAAGCTCTTCGCGCTTTCCACCAGAGTAGATTTCACAGAGTAGCGTCAGATTTTGAATAATTCCTAATCTCACTTTCGTAGTTTCGAAAGATTTCAACATTTGTTTCGACACACCAGTTTCTATAATAGATGTCACACAGATATTTGCAAACTTTAACTAACGAAAATTAATAAATTGTATGATAAAAACAAAACAAATCAATTTTTACAAAAAGATTAAAATTGTCTTTAGTATTTTTATGATTCAATTTTAACAAAATAAGGTCGTTTAGAATTTCGAATTTGTTTTACAATGTAAAAAATAGATGGCACTCATTCATTTCGTAAGTGTCCGCAATAAATTTGAATTTGTATTTTCAAGAGTCAAATAAGTTCAAGTGGATATTGAAAAAGTATAAACTGTAAAGGCTTGAGGTCAATAAAAATTTCTGTCAACAGTCTTGCAGGAAAACTTAAGACGAGGCCGACAAATAAATGAAAGGTATTTGGCCTCTGTAATTATCGTCGCCTTACAAATATATGGAGGTAAGATATAGTCAAGGGTTTGTGACCTTCTCAACTGTACGAACAATAGGGACGCATTTAAGTAGAGCGCAATTGTTGAATCGTCCATTTGTATATACAGTCAAACCACTCTAAGTCGAACTGCCCCTTACTCGAATTTCTCTTTAAGTCGAAATTTTTGCACTTAATTTGGAACTCCCTTGGGTTTTTCGTAGAAAACCCTTCTCCTAACTCGAATTTCCTTATCTCGAAAACCTCCCTTAGTCGAACTTATTTTCAGAAATTTTTGGTTATTTTTTTTTACTATTCGCCATCCTCTAGCTCGAATAAATTCAGATAAACCCTTCCTACTTGTTTGAACAGTTTGCTATGCCTTAATTATTGTTTTAAACTTTTTATGCATTTTCAATTCTACTTAGAAATATAGTTATGTTGTGGGTCTATATTTTTGATTTGCGTTCGACGAACGTAGTTATTCAGCGAAAGTGCGTTGGTGAAGTGTTCGAATTGTATACAATTTTTTCTGCTTATTTCACCATTGAAGTTAAATTCTTTTACAAGTGAAGTGGTAAAAAATTAACAAAATTAAGAGACATGGCCAAAAGAAAACTTAAAACTTTAGATCTCCAAACAAAAATAAAGTTGATAGAAGAAATTGAAAAAGGAGGGAAAAAAAAGGATATCGCATATAAATTTAGCGTACCGCCTAGTACATTGTCAACAATATGGATCAAAAGAGAAGAACTACGAAAAAAATACCAATCTGTTGCAATTAGTGGGTGATTGACACGAGATAGAGCTTGCATGTACGCTGACATTAATGTGGCTGTATATGAATTGATTTACTGTTATTCGTGCAAACAATTTGCCTGTAAATGGGCCTTTAATAAAACAAAAACCACTGGAATTTTCTAGGCTCTATAGATTTAAATTGAGGCACGGTTTAGTCGAAAAAGTGCTTTGTGGAGAAAGTGCCGCAGTAGAAGAATCACTAAGCGAACTACATATGAATAAATGTACAACTGTTACCTCGTCTGTCGAATTACAACTCGAATGATATTTGCAATGTAGGCGAAACAGGACTTTTTTACAAGTGTTTACCAAATCGAACATTAGCATTGAAGGGTGAAAAGTGTTTTGGTGGTAAACACAATAAAGAAAGAGTCACCTGTTTAGTTGGAGCGAATATGAGCGACTCTGAGAAATTAAAATTATTCGTAATTGGGAAGAGTGGCAAACCTCGTTGTTTCCGTCATATCAAAACACTTCCGGTTGAATATGCTGCAAATAAACGGGCTTGGATGAGCGGAAATCTTTTCAGCGAATGGTTGCTCAAAATGGACAAACAATTTTTGAAAGAAAAACGACGGGTATTATTTTTTATAAACAATTGCCCAGCTCATCCTAAGGAAATTGCTCCTAAACTGAAAGGAATAAAACTGCTATATTTTCCACCTATTATGACTAACAAAGTGCAGCCGATGGATATGGGCATTATTCAAACTTTGAAACAGCATTACCGCGCCGACGAATTTTAAGAAAACTTTTGATTCACTAGGAAACTAAAAAAAAAAAATTTTCGTTAACTTTGCTAGATTGTAACAAGAGAGGTATCCAAAGCACGGACTCAAAACGTTGGATCCTCAACTATAAGAAATTGCTTTTGTAAATGTGGTTTTAAAGCTTCTGAATTGGATTGGGATGAAGAAGATGAATTGCCGCTCATTACATTTGTAGAACGTAACGTGGAGGACGAATTAGAAGAAACATGGAAAATTCTGATTGAAAACGACTATAGTGCAGGCAATTGCAACTGAACAGATTATGTTCAAGTTGATGCGAAGACGTGGTAACAAGTCCTTTTCTTGAGAAGGATGCTCTTGAATCCACAAACTACGAAGATTCTGATGACGAAATACCGAAAAGTGAAGAAAATAACGTAATTGTACCAACGAAACCATCAAAACTTTGTAATATGCAATCGAAACAACAAACGACGTTCCTGATAAGGTTCAAATGTCCTTAAACAACATTGAATGATTTTTCAATAAAAAAAAAATTATACTCAGAAGAAACAATCAAAAATTACCTATTTTTTCAACACATAATTCTATTAATAATAATAAATAATTCATTAACAAAACCAGAATATCTTTAATGAAAACTCCTTACCTCGTAATTTCCCCACCCTTCTTAACTCGAAATTCGGCAAGCCCTCCTTAACTCAAATATATTCCACTGGCAAGTACGATTTTGACTTAGAGAGGTTTGACTGTATGTACTTATTAAAAACAATAATTTTACACCATTGCATTATTTTTCAATTCACTTTGCCTTCTCAAATGTAAACGCATGATAATCTGTAACATCATTTTCATACAATTTGGAAAAATTCTAATAAAGCTCGCTCTCTATTGTGCATACTCTTTACTATGGTAAAAGCACACTCCACTCTATTTTGTCATTGTAAACGCTCCATAAAAATATTAAGATCAATTTAAACGGCCGAGGTCAGCACATATTTTTGTTAAATTGAATACTTATTGTAATCATTAATTCTATCGATTAATTACAACATTATTATATTATTTATTTTTACTTTTATATAGCTGTGTTCTTTTGTGTCCGCAGAACACGAGATACACAAAAGAGCGCATCATACATTTTTATAGAAGATTTATAAATGAAGCGAACAGTACAAATAGTTCGCCTCAATCGACAGAACAATTTGTTCTCTCCAGTATATGAGAGTTCTATAGAACAAGGTACATAAAAGAACACAGCTATAATTTAGACAGAAATATAAAAAAAATTCCCCCATAAAATATATCCCGTCCGGGGCGGAATACTCCCATCGCCTCCCCACTAGGTACGCTACTCGTTTATGATTAATGAAGAATTGAAATCCAAAATCATCTCATTTTTGGATGCTCCTATTCAGTGGTCATATTTGCTGAATTGACCATCATATTTGTAATAAAAAAAAAAAAAAAAAAAACGCATTGAAAAATCTTTTAAATTTACTAGCCAACAGCTATTATAGTTTCCCACTACTGGAATTCGCCTCAAAATTGTAATTGATACTTGACCTTACACAACAATTCGTGAGACATCTTCAACTTTTACAATTCTTCTATCACGAAATTTTATAACTTTTCTCTTCTAATACTATTTTAAGGTAAATGCAGTTAAAACATGTTGTCCCTATGATTGCAAATAGATGTAGTCCCATTTAAGTATGACTTTCATCCGTGCAGTAAATACCCCATAAACTTCACTGATACGTGTTTACATCCTTAAGGCGCTCCATAAACACTCATCCGAGTTGTAAATTGGGAACAGAATTACTCTTTTATGATGTTCGACGAGTCTGCATCTACCCGCATTAATACGCTATATAGAAGATGAGTTTTATGATTTTAAGGGAAAGTTTTTATAAATTTACCGAACAGTTTACTTGAGGGAATAATATAATACAAAATATGTATAGGATTCCTTTCAAACGTGGCAGAAAGCACTTAAGACCAGGAGCAAAAGATCGATTTGATGCCCTTAATAGGGTGCAATGAACGCTAATTAAGCTTCATGAGAGAGAATCGTAAATAATATGTATGTATTAGGTAACTCAAGGATTTATTGCTTTAATAGGAATAAAAATAAACGAAAGTAGGTTGGTAATAAAAATTTAATTTTAGAATCAAAAGTAAATAAATGAGAGTCAATAAAAATTACCATGGATTATAAGCACCAAATATTGAGCCAAGTACTTCATTTGCGCACCTTTCCATCATAAAATAGCTTACAGTAAACAACTTGAATTTTTTTTTTGTAAATACCATACTTAGTTTATCTGTGATCTTGTGATGTACCGATGATGATGATGATGAGCGATTTATTTGTGTCAACAGACCATAAAGTTTTCTCTCTGTTCGGAAGATCAATTGAGTATCTTGTCACCAAAGCCAAAAGTCAATAAAACATCGGCACATCTGTGACTCTTCTAGACGTTCATTGAGGGAGCATTTTTTTTTTTTTTTTTAGAATTTCTCTCCCCCCAGAGGGTTTGAAAAACGATAATTCTTGATAAGATATCTTCGACATGTTTACAATGTCATAAGAAAAAAATTTACAACAACTTACAAAGTGATATAAGTTTAGTTTTATGAATGCATTTGTAGAACCATGTGTCGGTAAGCTATAAGTATGCTATTATCTACATAGATATTTGGGAGGTCGAAACAACTGAGTACCATCAAGCTTATTCAGCAAGGAGTACCATGTTCAGGTTTTCATTGATTGATTTATATTTTAGATGATGATCCGCCTTCAATGCACTGCTGAAAACCATCTCTAATTGTGGTGAACGTAAACTCGTTATTATAACAAATTATTCTGGATGAAGAACTATTTCATCTGGCGACTGATACCATCAACGAAGGTAAGGGGGATCTTTCTTTTACCCAGTTACGAACGCTATTCGCGAGTATTTATTAGCTTGATATCCTTTCAATTTATACAGTTTATTACATTTACGAAGTTCAATGGAAATTTTTAACATCAAAGGAACGGTATAGTGCGCATATCTCCTATCCCCTATAGTTCCAAAATTATTGATCATTGCTGCGACGTGCGTGATCCATGATTGATCGAATTCTATTCCGCAAAGGCTTGGACAATTTGAGAAATGAGAGAAATTCGTTAACTCTCCCGTTGCTCATCTATAATTTGGACAGTCAATCGCTAGTTTCTTTTTCACTTAAAAAGTCTCGAATGCTTTGTTGCTGGAGAAATAAGAAGAAGAATTCTCTTTAGGTTTGAAAAATATTTACTAAATAAGAATATCAAAAAGTTTGGGATTTTTGTACGGAGAAAGTAAATTAACTCATCTCCCAAATTCTCCAACTCTCTCCTCTGTACAGAGTCCGGCTACTGATCGATATCGATACACGAAAAAAGTATTTTTCTTAAAAAAAAAAAAAAAATAGCTTAGTCGATTAGTAACTCCAAGCAAAATATATACATAATGTCACTACAGGTCTTAAGGTCTTATAATAATTTGTTAGATGATTACTTTCGTGAAAGAAGATGTGATCTAAGTAGGTGTGATTTAAGACGAATTAACAAAATTTAATTATTATAATTAAAATTAATGAATCTCTCAGCTTTGTAAATGTACATCCGAATTCATGTAAATTCCCTGGAATACAGGAAGTTGTGAATATGTTTACCTCACCAGAGGAAATCCCTTTTATCTTGTGTCGTTTAATCATTGCTAGAGTTAAGATCGATTCCAAGATAGTGTTAGGAATGCATACACTTGATGTCTACATACATGTTGTGCAAGGACAATCGTTCTATTATAATATAAAAATAATATAATAAAATAATAATATTTAAGACTAAAAGCCAAGGTGAATAAAATTATAAGAAACTAGAATCCACACTCGCCATGAAAAGCTCAACTACTCTCTCACTCAATGCAGAAGCTCGGTGTGTACTCGAAAAGGCTCAAAAGATTCAAAAAGAGCTATAATAGGAAAAACGACAACAATTCATTTAATAACAATGAAAGAGCGTTCTACCGCAGTTGCGATAAGCAAAACATTTCCAACGAAGATAACTGCACCCTACCTAGCAAAGAATAAACAGAACAGTTCTGGTCAAATATCTGTGGAACATAAACAAGACCCAATATGGTTAGAAGCAATTGAGGATGAAATACAGCATATGGAAGATAGGATGGTCACCATCAAAATCCTCACAGACGTCGTAGCCTGTATGCACAACTGGAAAACACCGGGAATTGACAAGATTCACAACTATTGGATAAAGAAGTTTGACTGCCTTCAAGGTAAAATGCTGTCTTTTATCAACGACATGATAGAAGATCCATCCACCATCCACCAGATTACCTTTATGAAGGCATAACATACCTCAAACCTAAAACCAGTAACACCCAGGATCCCGCACAATATAGACCACTTACTTGTCTCAACACATTTTATAAGTTAATTACTTCCTGCATTACATGTACATTTAACTCACATCTAGATAACAACAACATTATGTCTGAGCAACAAAATGGTAGTCGTAGGGGTAATCTGGGATGCAAGGAACAGCTAACAATTGATGCAGTGGTAACCGAACAGGCAGCTAAGCACCAACGAAGCCTAGCAGCTGCTTTCATAGACTATAAAAAAGCCTATGACCTGGTTCCACATAGTTGGTTAATACACGTTCTGAAACTATACAAGATCCACTCACAGATAATAAGCTTTTTACAAAGGGCCATGTCACAATGGAAAACAAAGCTCATAATTGGTAGTGGCAACACTGAAATGACAACCAACTCTATTCATATTAAGAGGGGCCTTTTCCAGGGAGACATTCTCAGCACACTGTGGTTCTGTTTAAGTATCATCCCGCTCTCGACACTACTCCAAAGCAACACTAAAGGGTTCAACATCAAAGCACAAGGCAATCAAAATTACAACCTCACTCATTTGCTTTACATAGATGACCTTAAGCTATTTGCAAGCTCAGAATCCAACCTAAGAAAGAGCTTAAAAATAACAGAAGCATTCAGCAGTGACATAAAGATGCAACTAGTAGTGAATAAGTGTCGAATTCAAAACATACAAAGGGGTAAACTAACAGAAACGCCCAATTACGAAACGCACACGATGGAGTATATAAGCAGTAAGGATAAGACCGACACATACAAATATCTCGGGATGGAACAATCTAAAAGCCTTCAGCACACTAAAATAAAAACGGAGCTTCGTCAAGAATTCAGCACCAGACTAAAAGCCTTCTGTAAAAAGTCCCTGAACGCTAAGAACCTTGTCAAAGCTATCAATACGTTCGCTATACCAATTCTAACCTACAGTTTTGGTATAATTAAATGGTCAAAAACTGATCTGGAGCAACTAGCAATGGACATTCGCAGCATGCTTAGAAAATACAATTATCACCACCCGCAATCTGCAATTGAAAGGATATCGCTCCCACGTTCCGAGGGAGGTAGAGGGATTATTGACATTGCTCGATTACATAACAAGCAGATCATTAAAATCAGGCAATACTTTATAAAGAAAGCAGAGGTCTCTGATTTGCACCTAACAATAACCAACAGTGACGAGAACTACACCCCACTCGACCTGGTTAACCGAGATAGAAACGTAGAAATGACAGCACTTCAGCAAAAAATAGATAGATGGCGTGAAAAGCCCCGACACGGCCAGTATCCTGGAGAAATGAGCTCACAACTTGTCGACAAAAAAGAGAGACTGAGGGCTTCTTCATACCAATTCAGGATAATGTCATTCCCACAAAAAACTATCGCAGATACATACTAAAGGAGCAGCTAGAGAATGATACTTGCCGTAAATGCAAGCAAGGAAAAGAAACGATAGAACACATCCTAGCAGGATGTACAACGCTAACACAAAGTGAATACAAAAGTAGACATGACAACATGGGAAAAGTTTGCACAAAGAGATGGCTATCGACTACAATAGACCAGACACGATACTCGTCGAAAAAACTACAAGTACAGCATTCATAATTGACTACGCTGTAGTAAATAATAACAAAATGCTCGACTATAGGAATCAGGGGAAAAATATATAAAAAATAATAATATTTCATAATAAATTTATTTATACAGTTCAAATATGAACGTGCAACTTTCAATAATGTGCTAATTTATAAGGTTTGGAATTATAATAATAAAAAAAGAAAGTAAAAAAATAATAATATGAGTTAATTGAGTAAATTTGCTTTAACTAATTCTAAAATTAAAATCAAAAGCAAAAAGAAAAAACAAAAATTAAAAAAAACTAAGACAATAACCAATGTCGTCTGACTGAATTGGCAAACAAAATATTATGAAATTAAGAAAAACAAGAGAAAAATTTTAAATTGATCTAATAACAATAACATTATACCGTAGAAGAAAATAAAAGTTTTGTATGGCAACACCAAGAAGAAGTGGTCCGATTTAGTCCGTTATTCAAATTTTATTGCTATGAAAACACCATGTAAAAAAATTTCAGCTCGATACGTCGACGCATTCTCAGGCAGTGCTCAAATATATAGTGAAAACCCAAAGTTTTGTATGGCAACCCTACACAGTACAAAAAAACAAAAAAAAACCCTAAAATGAGTGGCAACAATTTGTGCTCCAAAGCTTAAGTATTTTGCTCCTAAAATGCAGGTAGGTTTTATTCCCTAAAATGTAGGGAATTTTCAAACTTTGCTTTCTTGTTTTAATGTAGGGAATAGGTAAAAGTTTTTATAAACTGTGGTTACTGGTGTAATTACTACACCTTTAAAAAACATAAGAATGAGCTGAATAACTCACTTCTTATGTGCCATACCACCATATATGTTTTTTATACCCTAGATTAAATCTATAGGGTATACTAAGTTTGTCATTCCGTTTGCAACGCACAGAAATAATGATGGTAGAGCAAAATGGATTGGACACCCCCGCATAAAATTAAAAGTTATTTTGATTTTTGCATGTCCGTCTGTCCGTCCGTCCGTCCGTGCGCACGATAACTCGAGATCGCGTTCACTTAGAAAGCTGAAATTTTGTACACGGACATTAAAAAAAAAAGTAAAATTAAGTTCGAAAATGAGACAAATCGGGCAACTCCTTCGTGGGGTTGCCATACAAAAATTTCGTTTTCCACGATATATTTGAACACTACCTGAGAACACGTCGGCATAGAAAGCTGAAATTTGGTACATTGTGTTTTCATAGTAATAGCAAATAAAATGTTAAAAATGGAGTAAATCGGGCAACCCCTTCTTGGTGTTGCCATATGAAAATTTTGGTTTTTTACATATACTTTGAAAACGATCAGTCCTAGACATTTTTATTGTACTAAAAACTTCTTCAGAATAAGAAATCCTATAAAATTGGTTATAAACATTTTTTCTGTCCGACGAACCATTCTAGAAATATATGCGTAAAACCACTGCAAAAATCAAAATTGCTCAAATGGGTGACCATACGAAATTGCATACGGGCATTCATCTAGGGCGGTGGTGGCGAACATAGTGTTTCACATTTCTCACCCTTTTTAATTTCTCGAGAAAAGAAAACACACATTTTTTTTCTCGAGATTTCTTGAGAAAATAACATATTCAAATAAAAATCTAATGCACTCTATAAACTGAAATTCATATTTTTATTATACAACAAAATAAAAAATAGTAACGTAAAAATAAATTCTTCAAGTTTTACAAAAATATATAAAAAGGTTTATAAAAATATAATAAATTTAATCATTTTTGTGATTTAAAAAAATGTTTTAAGAAACACAGAGCCTCCAAAGTTGAATCTCCTATCCTTGTTCTTTTTTTTGGTAACATAATCTGTTGCAATAGAAAAATTCCGCTCATTTTGCGTAGAAGTTGGTTTAATGGTCAGAAGTGCATCCAAAATATTCTGCAAATTTGAGGTTCTCTTCCCATTTGCTTCAAATATTTTAAGTTCCTTTGTTAATGATTGAAATTTGTTGCTGTAGACTTGCTTCATCTTCTCGATCTGGACATTCTTCAATATTTTCAGTTTCACCAGTTTCTTCAGTATTATCGCTATCACTGTTTTTAGTTTCAAAAATTCTAGATGATATAGATTTAGCCAATTTATATATCTCTTGTCTTGGTGCCATGACAACAAAACTATCATTTTCTTTATGTAACATACAATCAGGATTCTGTAGGAGCCTAATAACAGATACTAAAGTATAATCCCTCCTTTTAGACATTTCCTCCCTAATTGCATTAAGGAGGTCTCGACTTAAATTAGTGTTTAATTTTTCCAAAGTTGTAAACAAAAACCTGAGAACTCCTTCAGCAGATAATAGTGTAGAATCTTCCCGGCTAAGAGTTTCAATTGCAATCCGGAGTAGTTTTAATGTTGCTAATATTATTTTAGCAACCTCAACATAGTCGTCATTCCACAAACTATCCAAATTTAATTCAATCAATAATACTTTTTTGATTGGGCCGCTAATTCTTACAAATCTTTCTACCATAGCCTCCATTGTGTTCCATCTAGTAGTAGAACAATCTAAGATTACCATTAGCTCTTTTTTCACCTCTTCCACTACATATTTTTGTAATATAGCATTTTTAACAGGGGAGTTTTTAAACAGTTTTGATATTTTTCGAATGATTTAATAGCTTTTTCGATTTGGGGTTGCAAATAAACATCAACGTCTTCCACAACTTCTATGTATATCAGAATCATCATCAGTTATTATTTTCATTTTCTAAATCTTGTATTTCAGATACGTTATCAGATTCCAGTTCCTCGATACAAGCAAAGTTATCAGGATGCCTCTTCTTGGTATAAAATACTTTCAGAACAATCAAATGCAATCCGTGATTGTAACAAAGTTGGTGAAATTGAGAAGATAATCTTCCAAATTTCTGCATTACAGCAGCACCATCACTCATTGTAGCTACTATATCGTCATTAAATATGATATTAAACGATTTTAATTTTTCTTTTACTAATTCCAATACTTTTTCAGCAGGGCAACTACCAACGACAGGAACCATCCCTAAATTGTCTGAATCTTTGTTATTATAGTAAAGGTGTACATCCATATATCTTTTATTTTTCATGCTGGTCCATTCATCAATGGATATACTGAATTTGTTACCATTATCTTTGTGTTTACTTATTTTTTTTAATCAGCTGTTGTTTTATATCTTCATAAAAGTTCAGCATTAATTGCATCACTTTGGTAGAGTTTCGTGGTAAATTAAGTCCTTTGCCACTCATATGTAGATGTTCTAATGAATTCACTGTTAGTAATTCAGCTGCTAACTTTGAAATTAATTCACCCATAGTTGGTCGTTTTAAGAAAGATTCAATTACTGAATTATCTCCGTACCTGTATCTTTTGGCATTTTTTGAGGTGCTTTGACCATCATTGTTTTCTTCTCTTTTATACTCATGTACACCTTCAAGATGCCTACGCAGAACAATACTCGCCGAACCTTTGCAAGAAAGTGATTTAAGACATATCTTACATATTGCCAAATCTTTATTCCTTTCACTTTTTTTAAAATGTTCCCAACAGTCCTGGTAAATTTTACTCATTATGTGGGTAATTGTTGGTTTCTATTTTTTTAATTAAAATTATTATAAAAACAAAATTTATAATAAAACAACTTCTTACCTTAAATTTATTATATAGGTTTATCTTACATATATGGTACTTCCTTTTTTTAAAAAAAAAATATTTTTACATACAAAAATCTTTCACAACGCAATTAGTTATAGCAATTGCTGATAACTGATGATTTATTTATTATATAAATATACTATCGGGAATTCCCCGAATTGTTAAGTATAAAACAACCACAACCACTGAAGTTTGAGACAATTATGAATAACAAAATAGAAAACTAACGGTGTTTTTAAAAAAAAATTGTATGACAGGGATGAATAAAGCGCTGTTTAGAAACAACGATATTACATGGATATTGCATCAATATCGAAAGGAAATTGGTGTGTGTAACTAAATTTCTCGAGAATTGTGACTTTATAATTTTCTTGAGAATTTCTCGAGAAAAAATTCTCGAGAAGAAACACTAGGTGAACCTATGGCACACGTGCGAGAGATGGCACGTACAAAAATTTTGCTGGCACGTGAACGATTTATTATTAAATTGGATTTAATATAATATGTTTTGGATGAAATTGGAACTAGGCTATGTATTATTATAGTGCAACTGAGACAACAAGTTAAAAACAAAAATTGAGAGAACGTATGATTACCCGAATGGGGGTCGTCCACTATCATTAAAACATTGAGAAAAAATAAATTTTGCATTGAACAACGTACTAAAAGAAGATGTGAAATTTCTGTCAAATAAAATTCTAATTCAATTCTTCTGGTTTATTTTCTCTCTATCTTGATGAGAGCACTGACATAACTGCATCAGCGCGTTTAGCAATTTTTATTCGTTATGCTGTTTAACATCATTAGCAACAACAACAAAAGGAATAGATATTTACAATGCAGTTGTAAATGCACTTGCTGAAAAAAAACAGAGATCCTTTCAAAATTGTTTCTGGAACGGTTGATGGTGCTCGCAATATGACTGGAAAGGTAAATGGGTTTGTGAGCTTGTTGGACATACAATTCTGGGTTTCCATTGTATCATAAATCAGCAGGCTTTGTCTGCAAAAACCGGTTTAAAGTCACTGGACGATATTATGATTCTTATTACACAATTAGTCAATTTTATATTTCCACGCCCTTTAAGGAAACGAAAATTTTCTCAACTATAAAACAACTGTACAACAACGTCCGATGGTTAAGTCGTGGAAGAGTTCTCCAAAGATTCGTTGATTGTTTAGATGAAATTAGACTTCTTTTAAATAACGAGAAATTAATTGAAAAATATAACCAATTAATGGACACACTGAATGGATTTCAAAACTCATATTTTTTACTGACTTGTGTTCGCATTTAAATGTATTTTAAATGTGAAACTGCAAAGTGGGTAATAAGACAATTATTATAATGTTTGATATAATTAAAGCTTTCGAAACTAGATTAGATAATTTTATTATTATTATTTCCAATATATATAAATATATTTGCCAGACACAAGTAAATTCTTTGCAAATTTAGATTCCCATGAAAAAAAAAACCAAAACTAAATTAACAAAAGATTTTTCTGAAATTATTCAGTCACTAATGAAAAAATTTACTTTAAGATTTAAAGAATTCAAAACATTTGCAAGAACATAAAAGTTCATTATGTTCCCAGACACGATTTCGGCAAATAAACTTAATTTAAAGATTTTTGAGTGACTGAATTTAGAAGTTGTTGAGATGCAATTGATTTATTGGATACAAAAGTTTGTCGATTTAAGGGGATCATCCCGTGTGACTGATTAAAAAAAAAACTTTTTTTTTTTGGTTGTGTTCAGAGCTAAAATGTTCTCGAAGTTATTCATAAATAAAAAATTTTAAAAACAATTATCCAAAAACGTAATTTTTGAAGTTCATGAACATTAGAACTGAAAATCTACTTAACCGATCCTTTTGAAAATTTAAACACTACTTCTACACAAAAAACAACAGGTAATCAGGAAGAGTTTTTTTTTACCACTTTTTGCTAAATTAACCGAAATTTTTTTTTACCTAAAATCGCATTTTTCACTTCCAAATGCTGCAAAAAAAATAAACTCTCCTGATTACCTGGGGAAACATATCACCTTTAAAACGCTTATCAATTTTTTTGTTTCAGATGATCCGGTAACGAGTTGTAATGTTCACGGCAAAACAACTTTATTTCAAGGCTCCTCTGGAGATTCGCCGTCGCAGGCGTATTTATCAAACAAATTTCTGACATACTTCAGAAGTTGTACCACAATATGTAGATAAATTGAATAAAACGATATTGCTCATGTCGCCGCAAAAAAATCACGAAAATACGCCTTTTTTCGCTTTTAAAACCTTACCCCGCCCTTAAGAAATAAACTGGAAAGCATTGAAGCATAAAAATGCGAAGGAATACCATTCCTGCAACATTTAGAATTGAATTTTATAAAAAAAACAAATTTAGAAATAGAATGACTGAAGAATTCAGTTGTGTTTTCATGTGTTTTATTGAAAGCATCAAAATATGATCCTGACATAAAATATTTGTCTACCAATAAACAACAGCAAAAATCCCATTGATTGTTATTATTTACAAAAGAATTCATCAATTAGTATATAGTTTTTTTTTTTTATGTCAATCCTTTATTTTTTAAGTATTCGATTTCATTTGATTGTCCTTGTCTCAATTTAAAATTTTTTGATTTTTCTGCAAATTAATAGCTATGATGTTTTTTTTCTGTCAATTTTGATACTGGTAATATATTCCTATTTTTGCATAGTGTTTTTTTATGTTTTGGAAAATTAAAAATATTTTTAATTTCCGTATTTTGTAGCGTTGGTAATCTTTTTATTTTAAATTTATTTGTACATCCACAGATTGTTACTAAAAATGTAAAATGATTATGTTTAAAAGTATAATATATGTTTAGTTTAGTTTTTGTTTATTAATTTTTGAAGTTGTCTAAATAAAATTCTGAAACACCTATATTTTTATTAATTTTTCTTAATTAAAAACTGTGCGGCACGCCAGCAACACGATAAGTAATATTTCCAATTTTCTGGCACGCGCACATAAAAAGGTTCGCCACTGCTGATCTAGGGTATCATATGAATTGGTCTTTGACCAATTCTAGCTTTTTTTTTTTTCACTAAAACATATAGTTAATATGGAAATTAGGGCTAGCCCTGGGACATTGGGCAGAAAAACAATATATATCTTGTTTTCAAAAACAATACGTGAATTATATTAACGAAAATATATATATTTGTTATATTCCATAAAAATTATAGAATAATAGCTAATTTATTGAATGTTCTCTTCCTTGTATCCGCCTTTAAACTCATTGGCGATGTGGCAATAACTTGTAATATCGACTCACTCGAACACCACCAGAATGATAGATGCCTTTCACTCCTTTATCGATTTATGCATGGTCAATGTTCCAATGAAATATCTAGTCTGATCCCTTGTAAAATAATTTCTGCACGCGATACTCGCGCTGCAAGACGCCCACAACCTTTTACCCTTTAAATTACTTTCAGCCGTATAGAAAAATTCCGTGATGTTTTTTTATCCCGAACTGTGCGAATGTAGAACAGTCTACCATCTTCTATATTTACTCCCACATACAATCTGTGAAATCAACAGCACCACTACCACTCCCCTCACGTTTCCTAATTCCCTTCCCCTGTCATGCTATGCTTTGTATCATAGGGCTTCAGCTTGGCTTAATAATATTTAAAAAAGTCAAACTTTCTTAACTTTAATAGAGGTAAAGTACGTAACGCTTTAATTCCTGTATTTTGCAAAGTTACAATTTATAATGAATTGGTCAAATTGAACAAAATGTATTTCCCTATTTTGACTAACTAAAATGGATGATTTGGAAGTTTTACACTTGAACCATTTACTAACACTAACCAAAACTAAATAAATTAAAATTAGCACTTCGTTTGACTTTCGCGAGTGGCAAAATTTTAACGTTGAGCAACTCTCGTCATTGAGAGTGGTAGCTTATCTGTTCGATCCGAATCTTGTAAATGATATATTTTGTGCATTTGATATTTGCAACTGGTGGCGAATGTCTTCGAACTTTTCCAGCTTATACGGTTTTTGAACCATAGTTGTCCCCCCCTCCACACAAGAATCCTGGATCCGCCCCTGACTTTAATCAACATCGAATGTGGCGCATTTACTATGAGTTTACTAATCCTTAAAATACCATTTATACAATTTAATTCTGCAACCTACGTACCTAAGCTCAAATTTACGCTTCTAGTTTAAATGAAATTTCCATTGTTGCCATGTGCTGAATTTTATTAATATATTGAGTATGCTATACTAGCAATTAGTTGACTAAACTTTAGCGTTTCAGCACACCCAAAGCAACAATGCATGAAAACGTAATAGCCTCAGACTCTAGTGTCTACTGATGATACGGGAGGTTGGGACTAGAGCAGAAAATTGGATCCGGATTTTCTAATATCCCGATATCCGGTAACCCGGATCTGCACGCTATCCGATTCCAGAAATGCGGATCTGAACTATTCGAACTAACCGAATCTAGATTCGAACTATCCGAATCTGTCGGATCTGGATCCAAACTATTCGGATATGGATCCGAACTATCATAAATTTCCATATTCCCAATGAAACAATGCAATCTGGAGGAAATTTTGAACCTTTTTTGCTTAATCTAGATCCGGATAGTTCGGATCCAGATCCCGATAGTTCGTACCGGATCCGTATAATTCGGATTCGGGTACTATGATCTGGATTATCCGGATACCCGGATTTGAGGAATCGGATCTTAATTATTCCAGATAATCCGGATAGCAAAATATCCGGATACTTTCAGGTCCTTTTCGGATGTGTGTCTTGGCAACTTTATCTAGCCACAAAATGTTTCTTTATGGTGCGTGTTAGTGCCAAGGGTTTTTTTTTTCAACCCGCTTCATACAGTCCGCCTTTAGCTGAGACGAACTATCGTGTCGCCCTGGCCGGAAGCTAGCACAGAGCTTACTGTCAGTTTAGGCTGACAAATGGGACTTCACCACGGTACAGAGAATACAAGGTAAGTATTTATATATTTATTTATTTTTTAATAAGAGATTAACAAGAGTAGTAAACAGAGATTACCTCTAATAATGTACTACCTTAAATTTAAACTACTAGGCTACAAAAGGAAGTTTGAAGAATAGTTACAACTAAGACACACTATAAGGCAAAAGTATACAAAACTAAAAAAAAATAAAAATAAACAATTCTCATTAAATTTTGACACATTGCAGCTGATGTCAATTCGCCCAATAAAATATAGAGTAGTAAGAAAATCTCTGACATATTAATAAATTTAACGGAGAGAGAGATTTTCTCACTTTTCCATATATTATTGAGCGAAGTGACGTCAAAATGGTGCAACGTGTGTTCGTATAGAGAATAGCATGTATTCTCTGTACCGTAGGACTTCACGTCCACCACAACCCTTACTAATTATAAGAAACAAATATTTGCGTAGCCACAGAAGTGACCACATTGACGTACCTCTAATGTTATGAAAATAAATCCTCCTAGACTGGGGGTTGTGTCAAAAAGATGAGAGAGGAAAGAAATCAAATAAGTTGACTTAACTAAATTCCGTTTTATATTATTATTAAACAAACCATTCTTAATAAAATCCTAATCGTCAATGCTTTAATATTCCTATTAGAAGGCTTCAAATTAAATCTGTGTATTTATAAACATATAGTGCAGGTACGTACATATATATGCCGTGGAAAAAATATCATTCCCACAGGTCCAATCAATTCCAGAAATCCACTGCCATAAATTAAATCGCTTGTTCGACCATACATAGATCAAAACAATACAATAATCAACAGAAGCAACAACAAAAACAGCAGTAACTATATAGCAAGCAAATACCAGCTCTCTAAATTATGCGCCTTATAACGAGATTTATAACGCCTCAATCAGATTTCAGTATCGATTACGCCTCTGTTTCGAGACTCCCTGAGTAAGTACTTTGGGTCTTGTTGGGTAATTTACAAGAATTTATAATCGTCGCATCGGCAGGCACCTATTACTGATTTGTAGCCATCCAGTTAGCCAGTCACCCAGCTAAGCTAAGCTAAGTTAAGTTAAGTTAAAGCAACAAGTATCCAAACAACATTTATAGCCGAAGCGTCAAGGAGACCTTCGCTTCGCCTGGAATAATAATTAGCCCAGCACAAATTAGAGTCACACGATTTCGGTCGTGCTAAATGGCTGCGGGTAGAATGTCATGCCGGACGACATTTTATTTCGATTTATTTACCTTTCTTGATTATAACTATATTTTAATCATTTAGTGCAATTCTCACCTGTGCACTGCACTTTATTGAACTCTTGTTATTATATATAATTTACATGAGGACATTTAAGACGTTCGATAGTCATCATCACCATATTCTCGTGGATGGAAAGCTTTAAATGTCTGATTTCTTCAATTTTCAAGGTCCAGAATTGTGAATGACTTCAAAGACATAAGCTGGAGATGTAAAATCAATTTATTCGAGAGTTTATTAATTGCGTTTCACGCTCGACATAGTTTTAAAAACATATGAATATGCTGTGGGTAAGTACAGGCACACTCTAATGCGCTTCTGGCTAATGTTAACTATCACCAACATCTGCGATTACGATGCGTTTTTCAGCAGAATTATCTGATTTTGATTAACTTGATTTATGACGGCAAATTGAGAAATAGATATTTTGTAAATATTAAAAATAAAGCAAAGGATTGCAAATAACATCGGTCTGACCTAACTTGATTATGCTTCTAATTATCCGCAAATTAATTTATTGATAAAAATTAGTAAAAAATTTGCAGAAAATTATTGAAGTGTAAAAGTCGAGCCTTAATAAGGCTGTACCGACTGTCAAACAAAATTATATGACTCCAGTAGCGTACCTACGATTTGGCTTGGAGCTGTGCGTGGGGGGGGGGGGCATAGATGTCACCCCGTCTAAAGAAATGAGTTAGTTTTATTGGCGATTATTTTGGGATTATCTCCGATCTATGTCCAGTTGAAAAATTAAAATAAAAGAGTGGTTTTTAGGACGTCTTTTATTAAAATATATACTCCTAACGTTTCGACCCGCGAATTTTTCGAGTCCTTTTCTTGCGGCTATAAAAAATGTGTCCAGTTATATCGAGACACTTTTGAAAACTACAACAAAATTACCTTAAGATTATAATTCATTACACAAGCTAATTATAGTCTAAAGTTGGATAACTAGGGCTATAAAATCGCGTCCTATGCCCATCTGCTCCTTTGAAGGTCTTAAATTTCAATTTTCATCTCGGCATGTAGGCATCCCAGCAGGAAATGTTGTCAACGACCATGAAGTCAACAATACTCGTTTACTCTATATGTCAACAGTATAAAGAAAATGAACATGTAAGCGTGTAAGTATTGTTGCCACATTAAGGCTTTGTCAACGATGAAATTGCGTTGAATTTGCAGAATTAAGTCATCATAATTATACTAGTAAAGTCTGCGTTGAGTCATATGTGAAGAGTATATGATGGTTAGCATTTTTAAAAAAACAGTTTGCCTAATAATTTAACCACGTGGATCTGGGTAGTGAAATATAATACTACATAAGTAGAGCTGCTATGGATGAGCTTCTAAAATAAAATCTCAATTAGACCTACCCATTTCTACGAAAACTTTAGTCATATAAGAATAATGACTTCTAGGCATTTTCTTTATGTAGGGATAGTAGGTTTGTTCGATGAAAAACCCAGGTAAACCTAGGGCTTCACCGGGCTACACTATCTTGTTTTTTGAAAACCCTGGGCTTATACGGGGTTACACCAACTCGTTAGATGAAAACCCGGTGTTTCTGATTTCGTGGCCCGAACTTACACTAAAAATTTCTTGGGGTAAATGTTTGACATTTGTCATTTGTGAACCGTCACTTGGAGTTTGTTCCGTAATTGCGGTGCATAAAAGTGAAAACAAATGTTTTGTACTTCCACTACAAGCCCTTCCTGTGCTCTTTTCAGCATGGTTTTATGAAGGGGAAATCTACTACGACTAATTTATTGGAGTTTACTAATTTCTGCATTTCTGCTATTGAAAACGGTAAGCAAGTGGATTGCATTTTCACGGATTTCAGTAAAGCTTTTGACCGAATCAATCATAAAATTATATTTCACAAGTTGACTGTTCTTGGTTTTCATACTGTCTTTGTTAATTGGCTTCGTTCTTATTTATCTGATCGTACGCAGCGAGTCATATTCCGCTCAGCCCTTTCTGACGAAATAGATAATACTTCCGGCGTACCTCAAGGTAGCCATCTTGGACCACTCCTTTTTATAATTTACATCATGTATCTCTGATTTTGGCTAATTCAAGAATTCTTTGCTATGCTGACGATGCCAAAAGTCTTCCGCATTGTTTCTAATGAAAACGAGTGCGGATTTTTAAACTCGGACTTAGACACCTTTCATAAATGGTGTGCTATTAACTGTCTTCCTCTTAATATTAGCAAATGTACTACTATGTCCTTTTCTTGTAAAAGGAGGCCATTGGAGTTTAATTACACTTTAGATGGATGCTTATTAACTAGACTTGACAAAACCAAAGATTTGGGTGTCTTCCTTAATACTTGTCTTTCCTTCGAACATCATATTAATTCAATCGTGGCCAGGGCTAATGCTACTCTGGGTTTTATAAAGAGATGGTCAAAAGAGTTTATTGATCCATTTATAACGAAGATCCTTTACTGCACATTCGTTAGACGCATTTTGGAGTATGCCAGTCCTGTCTGGTCTCCCTTCTATTCTGTATATATAAATCGCATCGAGCCTGTGCAGCGGAGATTTATCCGATTTGCCCTGAGAGGACTTCATTGGGACAACCCTATTATTCTGCCTCCATATGTTGATAGACTTGAACTCTTTCCATTAGATTCTCTTGAGAATAGACGTAAAACTTCTAGAGTTGTCTTTGCATTTCAGTGTATACAAGGAGTGATAAACTCCCCTGAGCTCTTAAGTACTTTGAATATATCTGTTCACTCCTTGAGGAACTGTGACTTCTTCGTTTTCCTCAGCATAGTACAAACTATGGCATGCACGAGCCGGTTTCATCAATGTCTCGTCTCTTTAACCGCCAGTTTGATTGCATTGACTTTCATCTTTCAAAAAGTCAAATAAGAGATCAGCTTAGTTAAAGTTACTTGTTTTTCACTATTATCGTTATGTATACTTTTTATCGTTATTATGGTTATGTATGCTTTTGTTATTTTATTGTTATATTTCACTTTTGTAAACTCAGTAATCAGATCATTGATGAAATTCTAAATAAATAAAAAAAAAATAATAAAAATAAAAAAAATAAATGTGGAGCTCATATCAAATTCAGATTATACAAAGGAGTTAGAAAAACAATTGGATAATAAAATACCCATCGATAATATAACATAGAAAATTCGAATGAAAATGATGATGAAGAATTTGAGAAGGCGATTAAGGTCGAAGTACATGAATGAAATCTTAAGATCTGCCTTACTAGTAAAAAATTTGAATTAAAAATATTTCTTCACCATTATTAACAAGTAATTTTTATAGACTTCACGTTATCTCTGCAGGCTACCAAACAAATAGATTGAAAGGAAACAACATAAGAAATTCTAAAATGAGATGTCAGAAAAGGGTTTAATAGTGGTTCAAGAAGAAGCCAACGGGATAGAGAAAATCATTTCTGTAGATTCTGATTATCCAAACATTAAGTTTATATCTAGTGACAAAACATTCGATGATAATGGTGAAAATAGTGCAGCACAACTGTTTCATGCAGATATTATGGAGCTACATATGTATATCTGGTCTCAGATGAAACAATTGTAATTTTTCCGAAGTTCAGTTACAGAAAAGGCGATGGAATATCTAGCAACAATGTAAAAAAGCTATACATATGAATGTAATTAAAAATAAAATGAAAAATTCATTTTTATCATTTTAATATTTATTTATTTTCAAATGTTTAATTATTTCACCTATGTTATAAATGAATTTTCACAAATCACTGGAAACTCGAGGTTAAATTATGCTCAGGAGAACTGTCAGAGAAATGTCATTACACTAGGTTTACCCTAAATTGCAAAAAACTTGTTCGATGAGGGTACAAAACCCTGTGAAAAACAAATTCACAGCACGTAATGACAATTAAATTATGATATTATCACCTCAAACCGATCAGAAATTTCACAATTTTATAAAATGGCCGGAGCTATTTTCTTGCAGTAGTATTGGTATGCTGCTCGTGTTGCATGTCGAAACTTGGCATTTCGGAATATTTCCTCCTCCCAATTGTCTCCTATCTGCAACAAGTGCAGCGTGTATGTCAGCCCATACATCACTTTATGTAATTACTCCCCATGTCCGGAGAGACTTATCAGACGAGCTGTACATGGAGCAACCAAGAGAATTCAAAGTGTATGAGACCGATGATGTAGTGTTTAAATTACGAAAACCTTTATACCGGCTAAAGCAAGCCGGAAGAAACTGGTATGTTAAACTGAACAATTATTTAAATAGCATCGGAATGCAAATATCGAATGGAGATCCATGTATATATACAATCTGTAGTGAAGGAATTGTTTCCATCATCGTCATCTATGTAGATGATTTGTCAATAGCATCGAAGAAGCTGAACGAGTTGCAACGTATTAAGAAAATATTAAGTGAAAAATTCAAAATGAAAGATTTGAGAGAAATCAATAATATACTTAGAATTAATGTTAACCGAAGTGGTCCAACAGGGAAAATGAAATTTAGCAAAAAAAAAATACACAAAGGAACTTTTTAACAAATTCAATATGCAGAATCGTCGGCTTCCATCCCATTATATTGCAGACAAGATTTATCAAGGAATCAGCAAAAAGAAAACGCAAATGAGATGAAGTGCGTACTCTATTGCGAATTAATCCACCCGATATTGCCTTTGCTGCTGGCACCTTAAGTAGATTTTGCTCAAGTCCTTAAAAGCATTATTGGACGCAGGCTAAACGAGTTTTACGTTATCTAAAGGGGTACAGTAAACTATGGAAACACTTATAAAAATGAGAGGTCATCAACTTCTAGCTTTCGTGGCCTCTGATTGGACAGGAGACAAAGACGATAGGAGATCATGCTCTTGAAATGTTGTGATCCTGATCGGTGGCATTTTCTACGACGGAAGCCGAATATATGGGACTTTCAGAAGTCAAGTCATCAAGGAAGTAATTTACTTAAGAAAATTACTTGCCGAAATGAGATGCGAGGAATTTGCTGAAAGGCCAGCGACAATATATTGCGACAACCAAAGTGTCATACAGCTTGCAGAAAACAATGTTTATCATGAGAGAAGTAAGCACATTGATATACCATTTTTCACGCGAAGCAAAAGAAAAAGGAGAGATCGAAGTAAGCTACGTTCCCACGGATCAGATGACAGCAGACATCTTAACCAAAGCATTACCAACGTTAAAACACGAAAACTGTTTAAGGTCACTAATATAGATCATTCTAGGGACATCAAATCATCGGAGCGCGCTGAGAACCCAATAAGCAAAAATTCCAGATGTGGAATTTTCGCAGGGAATTCCAGTGGAAAAAAGTGACGGCATCCTCACACACACAGCTGTTTTTACACGCTACAGCGAAAGCCCTTTTCAGCTTTACAGATGCGTTGGAGGTATACGAAAAATTGTTAATGGCTTATATTAGCTGTGTTCTTTTGGTCCCGTGTAGTGTTCTGCAAAACACAGGTGATTGCGAATTGAATTGATTTGTAGAGTGCATAGCAGTAGAAAAAGTTTTGAAAGTATAGCGAAAATAATCAAGGTGCCATGACTTTAATTCTTACATAACGCTAAATCTGTCAACTTTGCTCCGAATTTATGAAGCTCTATTTTAGCATTTTGCAAGGATTCAAGTCATGGCAGTTTCGAAACTTTTTCTACTGCTTTGCATCTTACAAATTATTTATGCTCCCCTGTTTAATTAAAAAATTCAGAAAAACCTTTGCAATCCCTAGGAATTCCATATAGAAATGCCACGGAAAAGTCTAAGAAGTCCATGGCAAAATAACAAGGAAATAACATGGAAATCCGATAGATTTGCACGTTCAATTCTATCTACCAATACAGTCAAAGACTTGGAATCTCGGCGCAGTTCCCTTCGGCGAAAAAGCGGAAATCCGTGCGCAAATAGTACGGATTTCCAGGTAAACTCGTCAAAAATGACAAAGAAAACGACCGGAATTCCATTCGAATTGCTTATTGGGAAGGGATGTTGGACAAACCATCGCGTCCTACTACTACACTAATATAGCACTTACATTACCACTCTTATGCATATACATATATATTAATACTAGACCGACAAGCCCTCTGCTTTTCTATATATATTTATTCATTCTTTTATATGAACTTCTAGACTTAGTCTCAGTAAAGCATTTGTTACGAACGGTTGTATTTCTGCGATCCGAAACTCAATTGCGTACTATAATCCTAACACTGGGTATTTCTTGTCTGTGGTGGAAGGTTACCCAATTCATAACATTCCGATTGCAAACCTTTGTCAATAGATGTCTTCGCTTCGCTGAATAGCTAAAATTCGCTGGAGAAATCGAGTGTCCAACGACGATTTACTAGATATACCCTGGTCAAAAGTTAGAGCCAAATAAGGGAAGCAAGATTCTAAGGTTCAAAAATACACAATCCTTTTGTTCTCCATTAATACAATTATTACTAATCACGCCCTACAACACCACGTTAAACACAATGATGTATTCATTTTTTTCTAATCATAATCTTAACTACATTTATAAAAATAAATTAAATTTTACGATTCTTTTATAAAAACGAAACAAATGCAAACACAAAACCACGATTAACTAAATTTCATCCTAAATTTTACTTAGTGTGAAATGATTTTTTAAAAATATTAATAAAATCAATAAAAACTAAATATAAGGTAGAATAGGTAAAGATGCAGTTCCATAATTAGCTTTCTAATATTCCTGGTTGAAATTTCCTATAAATAACTGGCCCGACCAATAACAACAAAAAATGGCTACCCATTTAAAACGTCCAAAGGTGCTCTCAAAAAAGTAATGACCACCAATTCTTTAATTAAAATATCTTGTTCCAAAAATTGATAATGATCGTCAAAATTAAAATTGAATTTATTAGGACCAAACATAACTAACCCACTCCACCATCAAAATGAATTTTTGATACATTTTTAAGCAAAAAAAAAAAAAAATACATAAATAATTACAAAAACTGCAAAGGCTTACGCAAAGATCTAATCAGATACTCAGACGTGTCACACCTGCCGAACTCGTTTCACATTGCTATTAGGAACATAGAACAACCCAGAAGCAGCAGGATAATTACTTGAAATTAGATAATGAGCAACTTATTCACCTTGACCGATATCTATCCATAAACAAAAACAACAATAACATTTTTTAGACTAGGAATATCATTTGCCTAAAATTCAACCCTTTTTCTTGTTGAGACCCTTATCACTACTACTACTACTACTACTACTACTACTAGCCTTGCCATGTACACTTTCCCAATTAGAACAGCAAAAATATTAAGAAAAATATAAGAAAGATGAAGACAAAAAAATTTCGTGATCATCATTGGCATTTATGGTCTGGTGGCTTCGTTTACACCTGATAGCATTAGATAATTTGTCAGACGGATGTGTCTTCCTAATTACGATATCCAACAAAATGTTTGTTGCCTACACTCTACAACTACATCCGGACACAACAAACTTCTTCTTGTCCGCAGGGTAAAAACTCTTAGAAAAAAATAATGCAAGAAAATGGAAAAAGGGTTGAACAGATACTTACCGTGTCAGCTGCTGTTAGATTAATTCCTAAACCGCCAGCACGAGTTGATAGTAGAAAAACGAATATATCAGCTCGACTTTGGAAATCGGCGACCATATCACGTCGAGCGGAAATTTTACTGGAACCATCAAGTCGCATGTAGCGATGCTTGCGGTGCCACATGTATTCCTGTAAAAAAGAAAAAACGAATTTTATTTAATTGATGAAGACAGGTGCACAGAGAAGAGAAAAGAAAGGATTGGAGGAGAAAAACGATTTAAATTTAATTTACAAGATTTCTGGTGATCTATCGATTCAATTTCAATTTCTGTTATTTATGCAGTGATACAAAAACAATCAAAAATTATATTTACCGATACTTCGTGGGATTGGTAATGCAATCATATAAGTGATTGCATGCAGATCTTACGATCATGGTATGTAGTCACATAAAAAAAGTAATGGTTTATTTCATTGAGATTAAGGTTAAGAATAGGTCACTAGGATCCTGCGGACACCGTGATCAGTTTATCTATTGTGTCTTTTCCTAGAGTGATTAAGCTAAATCTATCCTCTTTACGAGCTTGCTTTCGGATTTAGCTTGCAAACCTTATTTGGACTGATAAATGCTTCTCCAGTGACTGCAACCATAAAGCTGAAAACGTAGAACACTCCCGTCTTGCATATAATATGCTATATGTCGTCATCCTCGTCGCACAGTCTTGAAAAAATAGCGGGAGGGGCATGTCCAGTGACTGCATTAGTAAACAGTCTGAGCGAATGTCTAATTAGACCAATTAATTTGAGCGTCTGGATAGGAGAAGAGGTAAAGAATTCCTGCGTTTGCCTTGTACCGGGCGCACTACGCCAGAGGATATCCAGTTGCCTGTATTCCTATTTTATTCTTGTAGTTCTCCCCTATAGTGACCAAATTTTGAGTAGGGACTAGTACCATATACAGAACGTCGGCTGCAGTTTTAGCCAGATCGTCAGCTTTTTCATTTTCGTCCACTCCTTGGTGCAAGGAACCCAAAGCAAGGTTACATTGTTGTTCCTAGACAAAAGCAGCTAGAGTTTCGTGTTGCAGCTCCAGAGGACAGATCCAGAAGCGCAGCTTAGCTGTCTGCGAAAATATATATTTTGGTGTCCTTGGACTTCTGTTTAGACCTTCCTGAGCTCCAACCAGTATAGCGTAGACTTCAGCTTAAAAAATAAAATGAGAGGCACCAAGCGGAATGGAGAGTTCCACTTATGGACCTATCAGAACTGCGCCTGTTTTGTTATCCTTCTTGGATCCGTCAGTATACTAGACAAAAGCCCGTTGCGGAAACTGGTGCCGTCTGCCTACTATCTGGTTTTTTTTCAATAATGGTTACCTGGTAACATCTGTCGAATGAAAATCTTTCAGCCATAGCATCCGTTGGAGATTCTAGGCCTTTAATGTGGAACTGATCGAGGATATTGAGATGTCCCACACCAGAAGCAAAGTTATCATCTCACCTCCTTTTCCTTCGAAGCATACTAGATGCTGCTTCCCTTTGGATAAAGGGATATGGTGGCTGTAAGCCAAGAATGGCTTCAAATGCCAATTGAGGACACGATGTAAAGGCGACTTTGCACCTTACCAAGGGACTTCTTGGTGTCGCCTGCATCGTTTTTTGTCACCAAACATCTGTCTTGTAAGAAACTATAGATTTAATTGTACCCTGAGTGATTCATGAGATCATTTTGGGTTTCAGACCGCACTTTTTCCCAAAAAGCCTTTGGCAAGAGCCGAATGCCGATAGAGCTTTATTGTTTATCATTTTGAAGTGGGGTTTCCAAATCTAGGATTACTCCTAAATATTCGGCATTTTTGGAATATCATAATGTAAGTCCATTTAACCTAGGAGGTGGCCACTGGAAGCTACTTCTCCAGCTGAAAGGGACTATGACCGTCTTGCCTGGGTTTATTGCTAGTCCCATATTCAGGCACTATCTAGTAACAATATTAAAGGAAATTTGCATAAGCTAGGGTAAAGCTGATTCAAATTTTCCTTCAACAATGTAAATGACAAGACCATCAGCGTATTCCTGGGCTTTAAAACCACCCTCGTGGAATAGGTTTGGCAGCTCATTCCCAACCAAAAACCATAGTGGCAGTGGTAAAACTCCGCATTGTAGGCACCATCTAGTAGCTCTAATGGTTGTGGATTTGATGTTTAAGGTAGCTGTTATGCAGAGTTTTTTCAGATTATTGCCAATCTATCGATGCCTCTATCTTCGGTTACCCTTTTGATAGAGACAAAGAGAATGTTTTCGAAGACATTTTGTATGTCCTGAACGAGCATAATAAAACCTTCTTATCCTGTAAAGCTTTCTCGATAGTCTCCACTAGAGTGCTAAGAACATCTTCTGTAGACTTTCCGAACTGGTGGCATATTGATTGGCATTGCGTGGATAACTTCTGAGGGACATCGTCAGAATATACACTGAGGTAGCCAGGATCTTATTTTAGAAATAAATAGCCATCCGTCCTAAAGCCTTGTTTATCAGTCTTATTGCAAAATTTGTTTGCTGAATAAATTTTTCTTACGTTCCAAAACATTAGTAAATTTGTATGTATTACAATTTACTAATGTTTTGGAACGTAAGATTTGACTAAATTTAATTTCAAAGTCATCGCAACAAGACGATATTATTTTAAAGCTGAATTGGATCATAGCCTTTTTCCAAAAACTTTTTGAGAGCAGAATAGGTTTCACAAACGCGTATGGATTGTTAGCGGTATTGATGTTGTTCGCCAGCCTCAAAAATTATTTGGGTTACAGAGAAATATTTGCATAACAACCAAAATAATTTTTAGCTCCAATTCCCACGTCAAACCCTGTAAATTCTATTTCTAAGGCCCTTCCCTGACGGGTCGGTACGGTATCAGTACGACATTGACTCAGTAAGGCCCCTCCCTGACGGGTCGGTATGACATTGGTACGACATTGACTCGGTAAGCGTGCAGCATGCCGAACCACTGTCGCCACCATGTATTTAAATCAATACCCATACACGGGTCTGCATTGCGCGGTTGAGATGCAACATCTTTTCGGTATGCAGCTGTGCGACATACCTTGTCAGCAGGGAAGCGACATTTACCGAGTTGAGAATTGAATTTTGTCGTAAATTTAACAAAATGTCTGCTGATTTAGTCCATAATATTTCTGACCGTGAGGGAGCTCCATGCTGTACGACATCTACGGGACAAATGTCATACCGCTACTATGTCACTACCGTGCCGACCCGTCAGGGAAGGACCTAAACGAGCAGCATGCCGAGCCACTGTCGGCACTGTGTATTTAAGGCCCTTCCCTGACGGGTCGGTACGGTAACGACATATTATCGGTACGATATTTATCCCGTCGTACCGCATGGAGCTCCCTCACGGTCAGACATGCTATGGACTAAATCAGCAGACGGTAAATGCCGCTTCTCTACTGACAAGGCATGTCGCAACGCTGCATACCGAAAACATGTTGCATATCCACCGCGCAACGCAGACCCGTGTGTGGGTACTGATTTAAATACACGCCGGCGACAGTGCTTCGGCATGCTGCACGCTTACCAAGTTGCAATGTCGTACCGATGTCGTACCACCCGTCAGGGAGGGGCCTAAGACCCTTCTCTAACTGTCATACACGGTCATACATGCTATGGACTAAATCAGCACATTTTGTTAATTTCATGTTGACATGTATGACCGTGAGGGAGTTCTCTGTGGTACGACATCGATGGGACGATACTATGTCGCTACCGTACCGTATCATACCGACTCGTCAGGGAAGTCCCTTAGTCAACCGTAAATAATGTGTGCATTAACATTATCCCTCCAAAGTCATGTTTTAGTGAACTCCTTTCTGCGATTCGGTGTTAACATTGCCATTTGATTTTTGAAGTGGTTTTTTGCATATATTTCGAGAACGATTCGTCAGACAGTAAAAATTATTAAAACCAATTTCATAGGATTTCATATTCTGAAGAACCTATCAGTACAATAAAGAGTCTAGGATTGATTGTTTTTACAGTACACGTAAAAATCCCAAATTTGTATATGGCAACACCAAGAAGAAGTTGCCCGATTTAGTCCATTTTAGAAGCTTTACTTACTATTACAATAAAAACACCGTGTACAAAATTTCAATTCTCTACGTCGACGCGTTCTCAGGCAATGTTCAAATATATAGTGAAAAACGAAATTTTTATATGGCAGCCCTATGAAGGAATTGCCCGATTCGGCCGATTTAGGAATTTAAATGTACTTTTTATACCCTAGATGAAATCTATAGGGGTATACTAAGTTTGTCATTCCGTTTGTAACACCTCGAAATAATGATGGTAGAGCAAAATGGATTGGACACTCATTCATAATATTAAAAGTTATTTTGATTTTTGCATGTCCGTCCGTCCGTCCGTCAGTCCGTGCGCACGATAACTCGAGAACGCGTATACTTACAGAGCTGAAATTTTGTACACGGACTTTAAAAAAAAAAGTAAAATTAAGTTCGAAAATGAGACAAATCGGGCAACTCCTTCGTGGGGTTGCCATATAAAAATTTCGTTTTCCGCTATATATTTGGACACTGCCTGAGAACGCGTCGACGTAGAGAGCTGAAATTTTGTACATGATGTTTTTACTACATTAGCAAATAAAATTTACAAAATGGACTAAATCGGGTAACTCCTTCTTGGTGTTGCCATATAAAAATTTAGGTTTTTTACGCATACTTTGAAAACGATTAGTCCCAGACATTTTTATTGTACTAAAAACTTCTGCAGAATACGAAATCCTATAAAATTGGTAATAATCATTTTTTCTGTGCAACAAACCGTTCTAGAAATATATGCGAAAAACAACTTCAAAATCAAACTTGCATAGATCGGTGACCATACGAAATTTAATACGGGCATTCATCTAGGGTATCATATGAATTGGTCTTAGACCAATTCTAGCTTTTTTACTTGTTCTTTTTTTAAAGCCCGTATGAAAAATCTCATCCCTCTAAGTGATCGCGCTGTCGAGTTATAGTGCGGATAGACAGACAGACGGACGGACAGGCGGGCGGACATGCAAAAATCAAAATAACTTTTAATATTATGCGTGGGTGTCCAATCCATTTTACTCTACCATCATTATTTCTAGGTGTTACAAACGGAATGACAAACGAAGTACACCCTATGATTTCATCTAGGGTATAAATATAGTTTAGAAGCATTGAGAAAATTCGACGGACATCAAGAGAACCTTTGTAAGTTGTAATACCTTTACTCATTTTAACTTTACTCGCTACACAAACTCCACAAAGTAGAAAGTTACTCTACTTTTGAGGGTTTTGCCCGACATTTATTGACAGTCCTTCTATCAAGTATTTCCATATGAAACACGTTATCTGTGTACACTTCTTTCTTCTCTCTGCCATCTCAGTTGGACAGATCTTATTTGCCGCGATCCCACCAAGCAGATACTGTCTGGACACATATTTTCTGCAATAACTGTCAAGTGGAAACGTAACTTAAGACAAACAAATCAAAATCTCAATAATGATTAGTCTGGAAGGCATTAGGGCTAGTTAAAATAGCTGTCAGTATTATGATGGTAGCATTTGCAAGTAGGTATATATTTACTTTTCTCAGTTTTTACACTGATTACGCATTTTGATCTACTTGAGACAGCTAGGTGAACCTAGGAGCTTGAGAAAAATCTTATAAATCATCCACCGATGAATCTAGAATTTCTCAAGTGATTTACTTTATGGCTTACCATTGAACCATCCCGACCATAGCCATAGACTTCCAACGATAAGATACGCAAGAATTTATATGCAGCATTTGAAATTAGTCGGTAATTGCTATAGCCGCCCTGTCCCCTTTTTACGGATGATAAGATACTCCTACCAGTCATAAAAGTAAGTTTTCAGATTACATAACGTGTGCTATCAGATTATAAAAGCCATTCCTGAGGGCCTTGTGTTCTTCTGTAGTTAGTTAATGAAAGGAGATTGTTAGAATCGTATTAGAAGGTACCGAACAGTCTTGGAGGACACCCCGAATGATCGCAACACAATAATTTCCACGCCCTATTCATCTATATTAGATGTAGTTCAAGAAGAGTCAATCCATTTCTACCATATACTTAACCCAATCATACCAACATCTTTCTCTTTATATGTCGCCAGATACGGGTAGCTGCTTTGGGTGGATTCGCTGTCGGAAGAAGGGGTGCTGTGAATCATATATTAACATTACCCTACGTGGATGTTTGGGTGTATTTTCATCTCTTTCTACTAGTCACAAGTGCTGCTTAGCTAGGTAGGTAATCTTGTCAAACTAACAAATTCCTTCAGCGGTTCCCCCGTTATCTACTGCTGTAATTGCGTAATAAATAGCTTTGTCTACTTTTTTCTTGAAAAATTGCGCATTACTATCCTCCCATAATCTGGGCTTGGAAGCTTTTTGTCCCCAAGAAAATGCGTGGACCAATAAAAGCTACACAAATTTCCGTAAAAGATTATCTAGTAATTAACTCATAACCTTTAATGTATGTTTTATGCCAGAGACATATCAAAGCTAATTCGTTGCTCTCACCTGTTGCATCAATATATTCAGGGAATACTAGATGAGCTGGTCTTTTACAGAAGAATAAAAGAGTTAAGCACCTTCAGAACTACCTGCTGACTGGACAAAACTTGATAAAAGCATTATTTTATAACAAAATGATGAAAACTGGATTCGAACAGACACTAATATGTACAGACAAATAATTTGACACAAATTTGTAAATAACACAAAACTTTATAAAAAAAAAAAGGCAAAAGTATCAGTCGATCTAAAGCCCGAAAAATAATTACTGTAATACAGAACGATAATAACGACTCACCTCTAACAAATCAATCATTTTCGTCATCTGTGAATAAATGAGAACTCTATGCCCTTGAGCCTTTAGTCTTGTCAACAAATTATCTAAAACTGCCAATTTTCCCGCATCAGAAACTAATGTCTGTTTATCTGGAATGGTAATAGCTGACCATCCAAAAGAAGGTCTGCATGCTTCCAGTCCTCCATATACTAATTGATAGCCTTCAGTATTTTCGCAGTGTTCGTGACGCATATACGACCATTGAGCAGCTCGACTTTCACAGCTAGAAAAAAAAAGTAATTTTTATAAAATATTACAAATAAAATGAGATGCTGTTTTTTCTCTTACTATTGCTTCCGTCCTGTCGCTTGTACTTTCGTACCAAGTCCATAAAAGAATTTCGGAATAGATAAAGGTTCGCAAGTATATTTCTGTGGTGCACGATGTTTATGAGGAAATTCTGGTAGCAATGTTGTAGGTGATTTTGGTATTCTATCCAAAGATGTTTTTGATGGTGGTCTACCTCTGACTGGAGAGGGAACATACTGAAAACAAGCAAAATTTTTGTAATATTTATTTTCATATTGTACATGTTTATTTCATTTTATTTTTGTGATCTGCGAATTGTGAAAATTATAATGAATTGAATAAAAACACGGAAAAAGCAATTCTAGTCTAAAACCATTTCGATACCCTAAATGGAAGGTATATAGAATACGCATTACGAACCATGTTCCGCCATTAGATAACTTTAAAATGTATAGGAAAGGACGATGCAGAGAACACATACTCCCTACGCTCTCTCTGTGAAGGTTTGATTGTTATATTTCTAGAACGGTTCTTCGGACAGTAAATATTATTATAACAAATTTCATAGGATTTCATATTCTGACGAACTTTTCTGTACAATGAAAACGTGAACAACTGATCATTTTCACAGTGTACGTCTAAAACCTCAATTTTTGTATGGCAACACCAAGAGCGGGTAGCCCGATTTAGTTCATTTATGAAGTTTTATTTACTATTTTTATGAAAACGTTGTGTACAAAATTTCAACTCTCTATGTCGAGGGGCTCTCAGGCACTGTCCAAATAAATAGTGTAAAACAAAATTTTTATATGGCAACCCTACGAAGGTGTTACCCGATTTGTCCAATTTTCGAACTTAAATCTACAATTTATAAGGGCTATGTATAAAGTGTCTGCTCTCTAAGTATACGCGCTGTCCAGTTATCGAGAGGACGGACATGCAAAAAACAAAATAACTTTTAATATTATGCATGGGAGTCCAATCCATTTTGCTCCACCATCATTATTTCTATGCATTACAAATGGAATGGCAAACTTAGTATACCTTATGATTTCATTATCTATGGTATATAAATATGTGTCGCTCAAACAAAGAATTATCAAATTGGAGGTCCAACAAGATAATATTGAATTCTCTTTTAGCAGCTAAGGCACTGGAATCAATACAACTTTTGCGGAACATTCTCGTCTCGGCTACCAACAGAGACAATAGTGCAAAGATAAATAACAAAGTGTCAGTCAACTTCTAAGAAAAATCGTGAATCGCACGAAAATTTCAACAGAGAGGTAAAATGACAGTTTTCAGACGTAATTCCTTTGTTTATATGCTTAGTTATCTGTTACGAGAGGAGACACATTTGAAACTATACTGATACACTGTACTAATAGTTGGTTTTGTTAGCACTCTTTTAGAATACTTTCGTATATAGCCCAATTTAAAGTGTTGAAACTTTGGTGATAGAAAGGACTAGCTTAGACGGCATAGTTTTTGCACGTTTCGCACGATAACAGTTGCGCCTTAGTGTCGCGGACGAACATGCAAATTTTTTAATTTCCCTTTTACTTGTTGTTTATCCATCCCGCAATTTATCCATAAAAGCAAAATATCTCCACCAACCCTCTGCACCTCTTCGTAACCAAGATAATAAACTCCAAAAATTCAAGTGGGCCACGACAAAGTTTCAAGTGCAATTATTAAAAAAACTACCACCGATCGCTCTTGACTTCCTAGCAACCGTCTTCTATAATTGCATGATCATCCCATCCCCAAAAAGACTTTGTCGAAAGACATTAAGCAGTTCTGGTCCATATCCTTAATCTCAAACTTAAGAAAACTTTTCGAAAAAGTTATCAAGCAAAAGTTATAAACACCTATGAAATATTCACCAGGACTCACAATTTGGTTTCAAATTACAATGCTCTAATTTCCATCCACTGCCAAAATTTCATACGGATGCAACCAAAGCCCTAAATAGGAATGAATGCATCGTAGATGGTTTTCTTGTTGTCGAAAGAACATTCGACTCAGTATAGTCAGCATGTGTTTTCAAGCTAAACCAATTTGGTTTCCCCCACACCTCAATATGTTAATCCACAGTTTCGTAAATTCTAGGAAATTGTATGTGCAACTTGAAGAACACAAATCACCACTCAAGGCAATAGAAGTGTCCCCAAGGCTCTATTTTAAGCCCAATTCTATTCTATCTTTATACTTCAGACCAACCTTCAAGCGGGAATGACATAACACTCCTATACGGAGATGACTTCCTCACTTACGCCCAATCTCGCTGCCCAAATTTGATTACAAATAAAGTCAACCTTCACTTTAAAATGCTAGACTCCTACCACAGAAAGCTGTGTATCAAAATAAATATCCAGAAATCTGAGTTCATTTGCATTCGGATGCCTTGTACCGGGTGAAACTGCCAAGCTGCAAAATCCAAAACCATTGAGGCCATCTATAACAGGGGAAAAATAAAACCCACACAAAGTGCGAAATACTTGAGCATAAAATTCAACTTCTATGATTCAATCACGACCCTAAAGCGATCATTAGAAAAACCAATTTCGCGTACACTTTACTCAGTTCAATAATAAACTTCAGGAACGGACTCAGAACTAAGACCAAACTTCTGTTGTACAAACACCTCATAAGACTTGTCATCACTTACTGCTTCCCTATTTGGTATAAAATTTCTTCCACCTATATAGAAGAACTCAGTAAGCTTGAAAAGAACATTCTTAAAGCTTAGACGGGACTCCATAGATGAGCCAACGCAAAATACTTTCCCCACAAAACAGTTTACGAGGCAGTCAAGCTCACTCCAATAAAGAAGTACTTGTTCGACGAACTTGCGTACAAAGAAGTCGATAAGATCTCTAACCAACCAAACTTTTCCTACTGGCAAACTTTAAATACCTTTCACTCCTGCTGTTAACAAAGTCCGAGGCTAGAAATATTTACCTTCTAAATGATGGTAGAATAAGTTTGTACAATGACAAAGCTGATTAATACCGCAGCTAATCACTATTTAGCCAAGATTACTCAGTGTTTTTGAAACAAACCAATTCTCTAGGAACCATCGATTCCTAAACTCCCCCAACAATACACATCCTATCCAAAAGGAGAATGACATGCAGTACGGATAATATGGCGCATCATCCGTAAAGGAGAAGATGACAGAGAAACGGCACGTTATATAGAACACCAAAGGACAACTATCAACAAGAAGACAAGAGATGACATGAAACCGAATTGAGAGCCAATGATGAGTTCCAAGGACCAAAAAGGACCATAAACTATTAAGAGAACATCGAGGGAAAACAACGACAAGCCTAAGGGGGAAATGGCGCAAACCCCACTTGACCTGACTGGATTTGATTTCCATAATCCTGAGATAAACTAAGACGGAATAGTACGTCAGATAACGGCATTTCACTTAAATATTTCAATATCAATATCAAAGTGGATGGACTTGTACCTTATGCATACAACCAACACAGAAACTAGAGAAAATAAACTAAAACCTTTCAGTCATATTAGCTAACTTTCTACCACGAGCCTTAGAGAAATTAATTTATGCAATGAGCTTGAAAGAGAGAAAAACGGTAATATTTAAAAAGAAATTTTCTCTCGGAATCTTCTTAGATATCGAGACAATGCGATTCAACACAACATATGACAATAGCAATGGAGATATAATTCTGGCATTGATAAACCTGTTCTTTTTGTAAAAATCTCTAATACATTCAAACTTCAATCTATTTAGAACATATATTGATCGCTTCATAACATGATGACACTACCCGATGGGATCCAACAGACACCTGCAGTATTTGCCACCTAATTTAAATATCTCTGAACACACTGCGAATGAGTACTTTGGAATACAAGCTATTGGTATGTGTGTTGTAAATGACCAAATCGTTCGGAGAAAACTCCAATCCTCGTGAATCTCTGCTCCATCTCATAAAACTAATATTTGTGACTCGATAATCAATCTCTACCTTGTAAGGGAAAATATTACTAATAGACCACCTCCCAACGGTATTTCTTTTTGGATTAATCAGACAACCGCATTGATCTATAGTTTGTAGTTTAACTTTCTCGCTGACAACTACCAATACAAAACAAAAATTACAAATACCTTATCCTCATCCTCAACAATAATTTCTTCCTTTATATCTGGATTAAGTGATTCAAAGACGGGCTTAATATCGTACTCGACTTTCTCCTTTTTTCTGCTTCTAATTACGCGATGTTCAATGGTTTCTTGCATGTTTACAGTCTGATAGTTACCAAAAGTGTAGACAGTGCTTTCCGATATAGCCTAAAAAAAATATTTAAAATTGTTAAATTGAATCTACAAACTTGTGTAAGAAATTCTTTTACACTCACCAATGCCGTAAAGAGAAGTGGTCTCATAGCACTGTTGAACGGCAAAAATTTCTTGTTTAATTTCATCTCTAAAGTGGGCTCAAGCAGCATAAAACGTGAGCATGAGTAGTCTTCCCACCAAACACGTCGATAGTTTAATAATGCGAAAAATTCCTCAGACATTAAACAGTGCTTTAAACTAAAACAGAAAAAAAATATGACAATATATCAAGAATTTTCAGAGAATATAAAAAATTACTAATAGATAAGCCCTCGCAAGGTTAGATGCTCCACCTCATGAGGAGTTAAGTCGATCAGTCTCGAAAATGAAAATGTACTGTCCATATTTAGATCAATATATCGAGGATAGTCAATACTTCGATCTTTTTTCGATTTCGGAAAATTTGCCAAATGTACGTTTTCCGAATTAAAAATGCTGAGCCTAAAATCAAATAAATAAAAAAACAGTTAAGATATTTGAAAGGAAGAAACTAAACGAAATCCTTACCGATTGTACACAATGTGACGTTTGCTTGGAATACTCCTTATTAAAAGTCCGCTATTAAAAATTAATCTAGGCAAGACTAGTTCTCCGCATTTCATAGAAAATGGACTTTTAGCATCTCTTCTTTCGAAAAGTTCTGGATGATTACAGACTTTCCTGAATTGCATCACAAGATTCATGAGATTCGATGTGAAATTCTTATCCACACAATGACCATCACCACCAACTGTATAGTGGAGCAAATCTTCAATGCGAATCTTCTTCTTTAAAGCGATATACAGCAATTTTTGCCTAATTGTTAGAGGGCAATACACCATAATTTCGATCTTATCAGACAACTCATTCTCAACATCCTTCTTAATTCGACGCAACATGAAAGGTTTTAAGATCATATGTAATCGTGAGATTTGTCTTTCATCAATGCCAGTCTTATTTTCAGCATGACTTTCTATATCCTTTGAAAACCACTCATTAAACTCATCATGAGAATCGAATAATGTTGGCATAATAAAATGCAGTAATGCCCATAGCTCAGCCATACTATTTTGAATTGGAGTTCCACTAAGCAACAAACGATTACGGCAATTGAATCCCAATAATAACTTCCATCGAACTGATGAACTACTTTTTATTGCCTGAGCTTCATCCAGAACCATATATTGCCACTTAATTCGATTAAAATATTTATAATCGGACACAACCAACTGATAACTTGTTATTACAACATGAAAACTGGCATCTTTCGTATGCAAGTCTTTTTGTTCCCAGAATTGTCGTAAAATTTTACGTTCATTTGGTGAGCCCCAATAAGGAACTACATTGAAATCTGGAACAAATCGTTGCATTTCTTGCTGCCAATTATGTAGTGTAGATGCTGGTGATATGATTAGAAATGGTCCCCAAACACCGTAACGTTCAGCAATATGGCAAAGGAATGCAATAGATTGAACCGTTTTTCCCAAGCCCATTTCATCAGCTAGAATTCCGCTAATACCTTGATCATACAAATTGGCAAGCCAAGTCATTCCCTTTATTTGATAACCTTTTAAAATTCCTTTGAATATGTCCGGTTGAGGTAATTCGCGTAATCCGTCAGGACTAAATGTTGGAGTAGCTAAGTTTAAATGTGCCGCCATATCAAATTCTTCAGTTCGAGCACGTTCAGCGTTGAAGGCATCTGCAGCATTTTTCTGGGCTTTTATTTTCATCATCTCGCTGAAAAGAGTTTAAAGTATTATAGTTATAGTGAAGAGAAGAAAATCAAAGACAATTACCTGTTATAATCATCTATAGCAGCCAATCTAGGATTGATCTCTTCATCTAACTGATTTAAAATTCTCAACTGTTCTTCCTCAGTGCCGTGACCTAATTTTTTCGACATGAAATGTGCATACAGCTCAGTTTGAGTTATAAGGAAATTCAATTTTCTCTGCTGCCTTTTTGCCTCAATAATTTCTACATCCAATTTTCTTTGTTCCTCTGCTTCCCTTTCCATTCTTCTCCTTGTCTCTCTTTCCACTCTATCGTATCTCTTCCAATAACCTTGCATTTCTCTGGTCAATCGTTTTGCCCTCCATAAAGTCTCCTTCATGATTTTCTGTGATTGCATAGCTCTCTGTCGAATTATTTTCATGCACATCGTTGCAACTCTCTTACAACCCTGTAACATTTCTTTATGGTTATTGGCTTTTGCTCTTTGAACTTTTCCCAATTCCTTTTTAGCCATTAATTGCCAAACTTTTCGTCTTCTTGCGGCCATAAATTCTGGAGTTTTAGCCCACATGCCTTTTTTTCTACCTCGTTTCGAAGGTTGTCCACCCATAAATAATCCATCTGGCCTAGAATCAAAATCATCCTCTGGCTCCTCTTTTATATTCAAAATTGAATCATCCCACTCCAAATCTCGCAATTCTGAATCAATTTCTCCCGGCTCTTGTCTACTTTTAGATATGCTACCCTGCTTACGAACCTTACCAGGCCTAGGTGGCTTATCTGTTTTCTTTTCACGTTCTTTTCTACGTTTTTTAAGTCCAACAACAGACAATTGATGCTCAGGAAACATATCATAATTGCCCAGAAATCCTGTACCATAGTAGCCATACTGTGAATTCTAAAATTTCTTTAATCAATCTTTCGTTCACAAAGAAAAAATATATACATTTTCAAGAAATCCCTTACATTTGCTGATTTATAATACATTTCTCTGTACTTTTGCTCTCGTACATGATTCTTAATCATTTCTCGAACATATTCATCCTCATCGGAAATATCAGATTCCGTTTCAGTATCACTCAAAAGTAAATCTTGTAGCCATTTCCTTTCGGTTCCCACCTGAGAGAAGTTGTACACATGCATTTTATCATTTCGCCGATCTGAATTAGGGGCGATAAAACAGAGTTTTAGGTGTGTGCAATTTTTATAGAATTTCATAAATGACTTACCGATTTTCGATGTTCTAATACCATTTACGAATTTATCACCCGGATTAAGATTTCCCATGTCAAATTCTGAATCATCTGATTCACTGCTTGTCAGTGGTTGAGATAAAATACTGTGCGCATATTTCATGAATGGCCCAAGCTCTAAGCTTGCCTCCATTCGTTGTAAGTGCAGTGGTTTTGCCAGCTTCTGTCCAGCGAAAAGTTCAATGGGTGGCTTTGTGTCATTCATATCTGTAATAAATGTGAAATTAAAACATGTGAAATTAAAATTAAAATTGAAATTATGGTACTAATCTTGGAACACTAGCAAAAATGGGATTCAGTGGAACAATTTAAGGGCGATAATCTCAATAGAAGTCATTTATGAAGTAGACCTATTCTAAAAATACAAACAGAACTCAAATATCAGGAATGATCCGCAAATCACTGAAGCAAATTTATCTAGGTGCACCAAAGATACTCGATAAGCTTTATACATAGTCAATAGAAGAGATTTTGGAGCTTGCAGCTCAGACCCACCTCAGCAGAATTAAGATTAGAGTGATGGAGAAAATCAAGGATTTCTCTAGAGCTTTTACATAGCTTGATATCGTTTTCGGATAGGCATCACTATCATATGTAACACATTCGTCTTTGGTGAAGACTCGCAATGTATAAGTACACTTTGTGAGGTTTCGTTCATGTTTTGAAATGCAATTGCCATGACGAGAAGATCTTCGAATATCGTTTACTAAAAGCGAGAATTTTTTTTCGTTTTCTTTCTCTCGACGAATGTGTAATGCTCGCTACGCACTATCTTCGGTATTTTGCGTTTGTCGAACAGCGTTGTACGAACAACGAACGACGTTCGTTGCTATAATATATACATTACTCGTAGTTTAGTTCGTGTAGTGCAATGATACATTAGATACATTATTGGCAGTGGCAATGGCTCTTGTTGTAAAAAGGTGTAAGAAAGTTGTTACACAGAACGTTTTACTTTCAATTTACTTAGGCAACTGATACTCCACTGTTTAACGACGAACAATGACATACACTATCACCCATACTATCATCATACAGCGTAAATCGATCAGCGTACGCAGAAAAATCAAAACCGATTAGATATTTCTCTGTGACGAAAAACATGGCAGCGTTCCACAGTGCTATTCTCTATCGTCGTTCGCCATTCAGACAAAGCTGTTCGACCAGAGTAATACGACAATAGTGTGTAGCGAACATATCGAAGACTTCTGGCTATTTGCTCTGCATTGACTATGCAAATTTTTTTCTTATCTTTTCATCTGCTTAAGCTGACTTTAGCTCCAAGAAAAAGATATCGTCTGTCCTATTTAGTTGAACGGTCATTTGTGTCATTTCCATTGATTGCCACATGTTTCAGTACAGTTCCCAAAAATAAAGAATGAAATTTGTCTGTAAAATCTGCGTACGTATCACCAATATTTTGACTCATATATGAGAAGTGACGTGTTGTTGTCTTATCCTCTTGTATTATTTATATTATATTGAAAATTCTCATGCCGTATAAGTTTAGTAGCTTATCCACTCTAAGAAACTTAACTTAAAGCCCTCGAAGAGGGCCATACTTAACAACAAACTAACATGGAATCTACAGAAAGTCTATGTTTTTAGAACAAGGAATAGGGCCTAAATATTAGTTCCATACTACCGTAATGAGGCTCATAATTACCTAAAGTGCCTTCATATGGTGGAACAGGCAACGGTCTCCACCAAAATATATTCCCCAAGGGGAAGTACTATCTATCTCTCTACTGCTGTAGTTCGTAGAGGCTGACGAAATCTTAGTTCAACTATATAACCAAGGAATTGAGTGATAAGATAACGCTGATGACTTTGTTTTTGTTTATAAGGACTAAAGAAAAATTCCATCACTTGATTTCTAAAAAAAACTCCAAGGCACCTGAAATTTAATTCAAGATTTGATGTGTTGCATATAAAAGAATTAATTATAGCTCGGAGATATTAGTGATAACCTGGATTAAGCAAGATGAAATATATTTCTACAACCTGCAAGGATTTACCCCGATATTCAGCTGCCGTAAATCTACTACGGGAGGAGAAGGAACCGTGATTTGTATAAGAGATACCAAAAAAATTACCATGAAGCAGTTATACGAACAACTCAACGTGATACCTATAATGATTGAAAATATATTTAGTTGCGAAATTAACGATTATAGCAATACTGCAAGCCGCCTAATACTAATGGAGAACAGTTTCTAGAAGCATTCGATTCTATACTATCTAAATATAAAAATTGTATGCTAATATCGGATATTAATATAAGACTCCTTAATGATAACGAAAATACTAGAAAATACTTGGAACGACTGTCAACTAATAATGCAACAGTGCTGAACAATATTGACATAAAGTAAGCTATCAGAATTTCGGAACATAGTTGCTCAATAATTGATCACGTGGTAACTACTCTTAATGTGGAAAGATAAAAGACTTTGGATTGGAGCTCAAAGACTGGCATCAACTAGATCATCGCATCATGATAACCACGCTTAGAGAAAGCTTTAGTGAGGAGAACAAAAATGTCAAAAAGGAAAACAGTAAGAATAAAGGTAAGATTTGGTGTTGCTGATTGCGATAGTCTAAACTTCGATAAGCCCATCGACATAATTCAAAAAGCGAAGCAGGAAGCAACTGAGACCAAACTCATCAGAACTCGAGAAAATAACTGGATCAGATATTAGAGATAATAAGCAAAATAAAACAAAGAAATAAATTATATAAGAAAATAAAAGGGGATTCAAGTAATTGACAAAACTAGAAGAGGATTAAGAATGATATCACCAGGAATATAAGAATAGCAAAAAACAATCAACGAGACAATAAGAAACAATAATTAGGAAGGCAGAAAGAGCAGTATTGAAGAACTAAGAATTTAGGATAATAACTTTAAAGACGAACAACAAATTGCCAACTACATGAGTCGAATTGGGAATTAGGGGAAAGGCAAACCAGTTTCTAAATAATTATCTGCAAGCAAGACAGTGTTGTACGAAAGTGGGATGCAGCTATAGTGTGAATGAAATGATAAGTACTGGAGTCCCGCAGAGATCAAATCTAGGTTCGCTCTTCTACGCCTTGTACATCAAAAATTTAATGGTAGGTGGGCTGGTTGAAAAATATGTGTTATATGTGTCGACGATACCCTGCTCGTGTACAATGGGAAGAATGACGATGATTTACAGAGGGAAATGAATGAGGACTTAATACGATACACAAGATGACTATATGGATATAAACTTTACAATAAATACATCGAAAACATTGGACTGCAAATAGTAGAATTCATTAAATGAGCTGACTCAATAAAATATCTGGGAATGATAATGGATGATGAACTGACTTGGAAACAACAAGGAAAAAAGTTGCAACACTTATTGGAATCATGAGGAGAAGCGACTTCTTTAAACATCAGGCGAGAACTCTAATCTGCAATGCATTCATACTACCAATAATCACTTACAATATAATTAATTGGTCACATTGTAGCGATAACATACTAAACTGCATGCAAAACAAAGCAATAAAGTCCATATTTAATTTACATAGACACCAGCACCAGCCGGAGAGAGTGGTGGAAAGTTGGACAACTAAGGCAAAAAAAAAAAAATCAATAAACCTTTCACTAAAAGAATAAAAATGCGGAACATATAATTAGTCCTACACTGTTTGGTGAGAAGGTCCTAAAAAAGCTGGAAGGGCATTAGGAGTTAAGCCATATCCTGAACGAACTGTACAATTTAATGGTAAGACCCATGATTACCTATTCTACTACACCATGGTGGATGGATGTGTATATAAAAGAAAACCATCCGGAAATTAATAAAACTCCCAAGGGTTGACATGCTTAAGTGTGATTTACGCAATGCGCACAGCATCAACCATCATCCCAGAAATATTATTAAATTCACCGGTCCTTAATACTTAAGATCGTCAAAAAAAAAAAAAAAAAAAACTCGAAACAAATCCAACACAGGACATGGTATAGCATGGTTTTCACAAGCGAAGTTACTGTCCCAAGTAACCTCGTTTTCAGTCCCTCACCTCCTCTTGACATACTCGACGAGTTCCACTCACTTCAACTTTTTAGCGAAGTGGAACCAGAGAAATATTCAAATTGAGTACGTTTTTTGCAACTGGTACTTTTTTCGATTTAAGTAGTCTCTAATAATATCAACTGATGTGGAACTTGTGAAATATCAACACATTTGTGTTTAGGCTTTTATACAAAGGGATGGTGCTTTTTATTTTTCATTACTTTCGTAAATTTAAAGAGAATTATTCCTTAGCAATCACGAACATACTCACACTTTCTTTTTTCTTAGAATTTTCTTCTCCGAAATTGCTCTTAATTACATTTCATTTTTCACTTGAAACCATTTTCTCTAAAAAAAACAATTTCACAAGTTCCACACCAGGGGCCGGATTTACTAACTCGGAGAGTTTGGGAGTTTGGGAGATGAGAATTTTCGTTTTCCCCGGTTAAAACTCCCTAACTCTCCATTCGAGATTCTCTATCATACTTGAAGAGTTAAAGAAAACGTGAGAAGTATCGATAAATTGAAATACGGATAACTCTGTGTGGGAGGGTCGTAGAGCATTGCGGTTTTTTTCCTACGGATTTAGAGTCTAGAGTACAAAATTATAGGTGAACAATTTCTGAGGGTGGGGCTTTTGGGATGGGGGGTTGTCCAAAATACGTCATGTTTGGTATCAAATTAAAGATGGAGAAACGGGTAATCTAGTGCCGTAGTTTTTTTTTTGATCATTTTAACTTTATAACTGACTTTTTACCGCCGAAAGACGGATTTTTTGCGCGTGGGTCATATACACCCCAGTTCCTACATTTTGCATATATTTCTTCCGTTCTTTGTTTCACATCCACTAGTGCTCTGTTGTGAACATTTTTCTCATAGAAAGTGAATTTCCACGACTTACCGGTTCTTCATAATAATGAGTTGAGTTTTTGTACCAGAAAACGGCCATTTTTTCATCTTAAGAAGGACTGATTTATTTCTTTTACAGTTATCTCCAAAAGTATTTACCGGAATCAAAAACTAATTAAATATCTAATTAGGGGACAAAATGTAGATGCGATTTCATCCTACATCAAGCTTTAACGTGCATATTTAAAATTTTTATAGCATCTCTTCTGTAGTGAAAGACGACCAAATTGACCATATTCGCGTGAATTACAATTTTTATCGGGTACCTTGAAACACAAAATTCCTTATTTCTCTGTACGTATTGCAAGGATTTCCATAATTTGCTTTTGGAAAGATAGCCAGGATATGCAGTGAACCCATAAATCAATTTGAAAATCCTAGGTACATTGGTACCTTCACAAAGGACAATAAAAGCAGCCAATACTGTCAGGTGAGAAATATTTTTCTTACTTCTCCACAACTAACACAGCCGAGAGTTTTGCCGAGTTGAATAGAGTTTGGTAAATCTCAATACAAATTCCACGAGTTACAGAATTCCGAGTGGAAAGTTAAGTGGCAAAAGAACTCTCCTCTCCAAAACTTCACAACTCTCCGAGTTAGTGAATCCGGCCCCAGATGATATTATACATTTAACCATTTCTCAGGTTCCACTTTGTTCAAAAGTTGAAGTGAGTGGAGCTCGTTTTCGTACTGGCACAAGTAAATTAGTGTGAGGTGAGGGACTAAAAACGAGGTTACTTGTGACAATAACTTCGCTTGTGAAAACTAAGCTTATCAGAGAAAAAGGTAACAAATTATAGCCTGTGTCTGGCTTTCAAGATAAATACTCCAAGTAAGAAGAAAAAAGAACCAAATCTAGAAAACTGAGCCTTAATTTGGTATACCGTCGACGTAAATTGTACATAAACCTGTACGTAATACAATGGGGGATCAAATGTTCTTCTCACAGATTTAGATTATAATGTTTTTTTCGCAGAGCACTGCGCAATTCTGCAATTCAGTTCACTTAAGTAATCAAAGCCTGGAAGTAAAATGTACCTAATCTAGCAAAAAACTAAGTCTTAACTACACTAATTCGCCTTCCAACTGTATGCATGTAAATAGGACAAAAGTTGAATAATTGAAGAGCTTCTGTTAACTCGGTGGATAATTACATAATCCGCCGATACAGAAGAGACTCAACTTCCCAACTATCTCGAATATGGTACTCCAGTCAAATCTCAGTTAAATACCAGTCGAGTCTTACCAAGGTACGGATGCGAAACGTAATAGGTCACCCACAGATGTTTAGGTTTAATACCGAAAATTCGACAAAATGGTCAAGTCTCAAACGTAGAAATTAGACTTATGAGCGATTGCTATTATCGCCTACGTTCCAGAGACCCCAACGAGGTCTCAACCTCGTTTTCAATCAATCAATCTACTGGGAAACTAAAATAGAAAAAGCTACCATCTACGTCCGGCTTTAAAGAGGACAGAAGAATACGAAATGAGGCTACCGCTTATCTACCTGAAATAGATGACCAAACATGACTTTTACATTCGATCGCAAACTTAAGAAATCGAGGACGGTTAAAAACTTATTGACAATATCCAAGCTCTTGAACGATACTCACGAATCCATTGAAATAGATTTACATAAATAGATCGGAGCATGTACAATTAACGTCCAAGATTTCTACACCATTTTATACATCGCATATATCCCACTAAGCCACTATCGCCACTGTGAAAGGAAGCAGCGTAGCAACAGAACTCTTGTAACCGAGTATTTTCAGCGATATTTTCAATAAGTTCTGGCTGTTGTAGGTTCTGTATAAATTGAAAAGTGATAAGAGTGGATAATACTAATCTTGGAAAGTCTATTACAGTTTTAATTTAGGAATATAGTAAAAGAAGTAAAAAATTTGTCATGGAACCATGCAAAATTGGATTTTGGGTAACTCTTATTAAAAGGAGTATGTTTCGGGCATACCCACTCTCCGTATTCGTCTCTTTTCGAATTAGTCTATACAAAGTAAATACCAACTATAGAGCCTGCCTTGTTCGAAGAGCATCCTAAAGTTTAAACGGGAGCTTTAGACATGATCAGAATTGGTAAATGATTCGTTAACTGTGTTTGTAAATTTAGAGCTTCCTACACAATAAAATGTTGCCATCAGTTAACTTGGGACATGTTTCCAACAAGAATATTTACAAAATCTTCAGATATTTTTCTTTCCAAGATCCAGACATTATCCACACAACGAATTGGATATAGCGAAAAGTTGATCTTCAGTTTTGCTAATGAGAATGTATACATGAAGCAATTAATTTCAATATTCTCTACCATGAACTTCCAAGTCTGTTAGATTGTAAGGATTACTTTCTATTAAGAGCTCTTTCCAGAACCACCAAATTATAGTTCACTGTACTTAGTAGGCTCTTGAACAGATCACAGTTTGTAGATTCATAAAACTTTGCATACTGTTCTAAGAACAAACTTTATAATATCGTAAATTATCCAAATATTAATCCATTCATGTACAAATTTTACCCCGAAAATGATTGGAAAACTAAATAGTCCAAGTAACCCAAAGATTTATACAGAAAAAAATGAGGTTATATCACTTTCTGTTATGCGAAAATTATTTTTCCTCAAATTATTTTTTTACTTTTAGTTTAAGCTCTACATAGCGAACATCACCTAAAATAAAACGTTTTACATAAACAGAACATAAAAGAATCTATTTAATCACATTATGACAAATAAAAATCAATCTTTTCCTGCATAGTTCATATTTTTGATGCAATTCTGGTAGGAGTAGGGCTTAACGCGCCAACCTTTTGTCGTCGCTTCCGCTGGGTTTATTGCTTCCTTCCGTTTCACTTGCCACTTGCGCTACTGTTGTTGTTCACCACAAATATTGAAAACTTGAGAAAAAATCATTTGAAAATTTTCAACAAAAACATGCGACAATTTATCTATCGCTCGCCTGTCAAAATTCCCACATTCACGATTCGCGCAACCAAACTAGAAACTGTACGAACGTAATGTGGTTGGCATGAGTGAAATGGGAAAAAGCTAACCAGCAGCAAAGCGAGAACACAGAAAAAATGCAAAATGTCGGTCGGCACGGCAGCCCTCACTCAATTGACAAATGTGCTGCTACTGTTGTTGATGCGGTGAAAAAATGCATTATTTTAGTGTTGTCCAATGTATAATTCAAATTATATTTTTACACAAATTCGACTTAATTGTGTGTTACTATTATGTTTTATTTACGTAATTTTTTTTATCTTAAATATAATTACTTTTCGATAAAATTATTTAGAAAATATTTGATGCATTTTAATTGATATTTGAGAGAATGGATATTCTGAAAATCGTAAAAGTCTGGCACAATTGCATACTTTCCGGAAAAAATTTATTAGTTAAATAATATGACAAGAGATGGCGAAGTACTAATAATTCCTTTTTCCGGGAACGTCACTGGTTAGAGTGGAATTATCGTGTTTCAATTTATATTTATTGTAACCACGAGATGTCGCAACATAAAGTAAGAGATTATTTTGCTCTTTTCAACTATATTTGCTTTTAAATCACATCCGGAGTATGTGAAACCGAAGAGGAAATTAAAGAAATAGAATGGCAATTTTAAAGTGTTGGGAAGCTCTAAGTTAACGCAAAAATATGATAAAATGCAAGTATGCTGATTTTTGTAATTTAAGAATACACTTAGCGGGCTATGCTTGAATTAAGTACAAAAGCTACTCTACTTTTAAAAAGAAAATGAATTAACGATTGATTTTGTCACTTACTGTTGGTTTGCATAACTTACTAAAATTTACAGGGCCTCAAAATTGTTCCAATCCCTTATAAATCGGTTTGAATACAAAATGGTTCTATTCCTTACGCAGGTAAGTAATAAAGCATACCTACCTATTCCATTATGTAGCAAAGTGCTTCTACTCCTGTGGGAATTCATATCAGTTTTGATCATCCGAGAATCAAAGTGAGTCTATTCCTTCTTATAATTATTTTGGCGCGAAAAGTCAGTGTTAATGTGCACATTTTTCTTATTGTTATGTAGTCTTCAGATACATTTCTTGAACAGTATTTAGTCCCCAGCTAGCATTTATGAGAACAGGAATGTGTATCCATCACTTACTTCATCCCATTGAATAAATAACTAACCCGGGGATTACATCTGCAAGTACAGCTTTGCACTGCAATACTTCTTGGACGTGTAATTCAACTGCCATGCGACAATCAGCGAACTTGCAAGATGGAAAATCATGGCAGCTGAAAGTTCGTAATTTGACATTTTTACAATTTTCAAAATGGCGGAAAAGAAGTGGTTGAGAGAAATTCATAAATTTATACCAGGAAATTGAAATTTTCTGGGATCATTTGCATTACAATTACTATTGGTCTTATATGCTCATGGTTTTCCTCATTGCGTTCTGCTTTTCATGCTATCCCCAATTGGTCTTATATGCTCACGGTTTTCCTCATTGCATTACATTTTGTATTCTGAAAATATATATTTTGTTGTCCGATAATAAATGTTTGTCTAAGTAAAGATAGTAGGCGCTCGATAAATTCTGTATATCTCCATTGGCTAAACGTAATGCGTTAAATTCCGCGTTTTTAAAAAAATCCTTCAATAAATCCTCTTAGCCCTGCATATCTTGCATATTCTCCAAAATAAGAAATGTCCTCATTAATTGTTAAATAGTTAATCCTGAAGCCGTGTACGATAAATTTGACATCCTGGTGTATTACATACCTCTATACACGCAAGCTGAATGTGTTCCGAAAGATCCTTTTAACATACAATATTTTGGACGAAGCGAAGGAAATTTCCAAAATCTTATTATAATTTCGGATATTTTCCTTTAAAATAACGATAATTTTCTTTTAAATTTCCCAAAATTGAGCGCTTTTGTACGTGGTCATATTTTCCTTCAATCTAGGAATATGAAATGTGAGCTTTTCATTTTTAAAAATATAATATGATATTATAATAGCAACCATAACAGATACTAAATCCTTTTTGCGAGCATTACTCGACTTTTCTCATGCATATAGTAAAAGTGTTCTACTGCTTCCATGAAATCAGTATCAATACTTTTATTAAGTGACTTGAGAGTTGTCTTTTGTTTCGTTTTTAATTTGATATGTTAATTACACTCCACTCTTCTCGGGGATCAATATCGAAATGAATGACATTACAAATCTGTCGCTTGATTATATTTGGTTTTTAGTTTATGAACTAGATCGTTCTCTTCTGAAGAATCTGCTCGATTTCATCTTTTAAACGGAAGTTTCTTTCGAAAATGGTACTTTTAGTTTCTACAAGCTTTTTCCGAACATAAAATTCACTGGCAAGCCTTCTTCAATCACAAGGGCTCTTTCTTCAAATACCGAAGGCACTCAATGGGCATCCCACACGAGTATTCTTGATGCAGTATGCAAACCGGTTTTTTAGGGAAAAAGTGAAAAGACGGAAAGAGATATCTATTCGCTAAAAAATCGGCTTACATACTGCATCAAGAATACTCGTTTTGGGATGGCCCATTGAGTGATTTTAATACTGCCTCCTGATGAGTAAATCTTGCTTCTAATGTCGTACCTTCCCACAGATATCAATTATAAAGCACAGATGCTGTTATAATGCTTCACATTTGTGGATGAAAGGCACAAATTAAAAGAAATAAAAATTTGTAGTGTTTAGGTTAGGTTAGATTAAGGGTAGTATGGCGAATAGGCCACTATGCAGACACCGCGACCAGACTTGATCTATTGCGCCCTCCCCTAAAGTGGTTATGCACAATTTGGCCTCTTAACGAGTTCGATTATTGCCCTTGGGCAGGGCCGGATTTAGACTTGATTAAGGCCATAAGATATTAGAAATATTGGGCCCTTTGCAAGTCCAGATATTATATGTCTGTGCCAAATATGATTTTCGGATACCTAGAGGGTTAAACTGAAATACAAGTAAGAAATATATAGATAGTGAAATAATAAATCTTTAACTTAAAATCATTTTTATTCATAACAAACTTAAAAATACAACCTCTGGTAAAAAGAGCCAAAAGGTCTTTTAAAAGGCACAATTTACAAAGACTTATTATCTAATCTCTTGAAACATGCTATAAGGATTAAGGAATTATATTAAACTAAAATATTTTCTTTCTTGCCTTTGCCAGAGCAAAGTCACTGATGACAGCATCAAATGATAAACTGCGTTGTTTGTCACTTTCTATGCACATGAGACTTAGGGAGCATAATTTATCTTGAGCCATTGTTGTTCTAAATTCATTTTTTATCAAAGTAATGAAAAAAATAAAAAATTAAATGCTTTAGAAAATATTCTTCCGTTAGGTAGGTTATGTGTGTAGTTGTGTAAATGCACTAACCTGAAATGTAAGTCCAGTAAGGACACAAAAAAAAATGTCAACAATGGAATTATCAAAGAAATAGGGGTATTCACTGTTTAATGTATTAGTGTAACCGATGTAAAAATACAACAAGAATTTACAATAAAGAGTGAAAGCACCCTTTAGCCTTTAGCTTACTTCGAAATGCAATTAACGCAAATTTAAGGAAATGCCGGTTTTTCATGCCGTTTTTTAATCGTTTTGGTCGTTTCATAAGTTGTTATTTCTACTATTACTACTTAATTATACACACTATTTCAGTATAATGTCAGCGGATAAAATGAAACCTGTTTTGTTGGGAACGTTTATTTCCAATTAGTTTTCCGCTGGGGCTAATAGCTTAGGAGAAATATCAATTATAGAACAACCTCCTTTTAAGGCAATTTTTGCCGCTTATTTACATTTTATTTAAAAATTTACAATTTAAGCTTACGGTATAACGGTGCTTCGGAGGAATATTTTTGTAAAGATGAAGAAGTATCGTAATCGAACGCTTATGCTCATGATAAAAAAAAAATTGAAATATAACTCATATGTAGTCATGGGGTATATAGGACCCAGATGAGGAAAAACTTTGAACTTCGGGAGTAAAAGGTAAATGTGGAGATGTCTCGAATTGAAAAAAAACCTTCTATAGATATAGAATTTCGTTACCGTTAATTTAAATGTAAAATTTTTTCTCTACGGACATCAATTATGATGCAGGGTCCGACAAAGTGCAAAAGTGGTTTTCAGGTAAAATGTAATCAAGTGTTAGAGGGTGGAAAAAATACACTTGAAGAGTATAACGGATTGAAAATTGAATAACGCTGTTCGATGGAGATTGGCAGGGGCTTTAATTAGACACTCCACAAGTCATATTTTGGACTTGAGGGAGTGGGAGTAAAATCCCCCACACTAAATTTTGTTCGATAATTTTAATCGCCTTGTCGAATTTAAGCCGAATCAGAAGTTCGTTTTTTGATCCGTCCCCCCTCACCCCGTAAGAAAGATTCGAATTTTGAACATAATTAACGCTAATTTCTGAACTTCAAATACTATTATTAAGCAATTTAGGGCCGAAAAAGGAAATCGATCACACCAATTTGTTTTTGCGTGATGTTTTATTAAGTTTTCCAGAAAGTTTCATGCTCTTTGATGCGACATTACTTATGTTTTGGGTTCACAAATTTGCAATACCTTTTTTTGTGGGGGAAAACCGTGATGCGGGTAGCTGTAAAATGAACGCCCTGCTAAACCAACCAAGTACCACCTAGAAAAAATATGAGTGCACCAATCGATAGTCCTTAAAAGGATCTCTCATTTGGCACACTGGAAATTTTCCTAGGACAACCCATCCCCCGCTAAACCCCCTGACATTTGACGTTCAATCTGAGTATATAGATGTTCGGGACGTGCGGTATTTGTACAAATAATGCTGCAGTATATTTAAGTATATATGACAATTGCACACTCGGACAATTTCTTTTGAGGGTTCCTAAGAAAATGGGGGCCTTAGGTTATAGCTTGTATAGCTTATACGTAAATCCTGCACTGCCCTTGGGATTAGATTGTAGATCCTTTTTCAAGAGATAAGTGTTTCTCCACTAACTTGCAACCTTAATGCTGTAAGCGGGAGACGCTCACATATAACATGCATCGAGCTTTCACCTTCCTCTTCTCACAGTCGACACAATTCGCTATCGGATTTGCTTATCCTCTCCAAAAAATAATGGAAGAAGCCATGTTCGATGACTGCAATAGTAAACAGGTTGAATGAAGCTATTTTTGCAGTTCCCCCTAAAGTGGCTTTTTGGAAGGCCAAATGTTCTTCAGGGATCAGTATATGGATGGACTGTCGGCACCGATTTTAGCCAGATCGTCTGCTTTTTTATTACTTTCCACTCGTCCGTGTCCAGGAAACCAAAGCAACATTACTTTCTTGTCCCTAGATACCAGCTGGAGTTTTCAGTGGCAGCTTAAGACTAGTTTCGTTTCAAAATATTGAGAGGATAGAGCCAGGAGCGCTAGTTTGAGCAAATATAGATGTTGGAATTCTTACAGCCCCTGTTTAGGCTGTCCTGAACTCTAACCTTTATAGCATAAACTTGCTCCTGAAAAATTGAAGGTGACGTATCAAGCGGAATGGTGAGTAGCACTTCTAAGCCGATCACCCTGCGTTTGTTGTGCCATCTTTCCTGGATTCTTTTGTATATCAGACATGGGTCCCTTGCGGTAACTGTGCGGCTTCTTTCGTTAATGGTTACCTGATAACCTCTTTCCAAGGAAAATCTTTTAGCCATAACATCCGTAGGAGTTTCTAAGCCTTTAATGTTCACCGGATCGAGAATGTTAAGATGTCTAATACCCGAAAAGAGTGTGATCATCTTTTGAACCGTTTGAAAGCAGTTGTGTCGATTGAGAAACCTGTTGGAATTTCCAAATAGTCGGAAATTTCAAATAGGGGTCATTTTCTTATAAATTTAAGTGCTTTGATAGGTGAAGCGAGCATTCATTATTGGCCGATGACAAGGGCGGATCCATAGGGGGGGGGCGATAAAATAAAAAAAATTATAATTAGAATTGAAAATAAGAAACAAATCAATTGTTTATATTATATGTTAAGTTAAATATTCTCTGAGGTTATAAAGCTCTCAGTCCTTCAAAATTTCCTAAATAAGCTATTTTCTTTAAAGTCAGAGCTATTTGTTGACAGTCTTCGAGAGCATAATTTAGCTAATTTAAAAGTATCTATAGGAAAATTTGTGTAAACTATGGGAAATTGGAATACAGCCATTGCTTTGCATCGGAATTAATTACTTTAAATAAGTTCCCACTGTACATTTTCTTCACAATTAAATTTACTGTTTACGCATTTCGTTAAAGTATGGCAGAAGCTAATTTTGTCGATCAAGATTATTTCGTGTGGATATTATCTTATATTGCCTGCAAGCAAATAAGCTACACAAATAACTTAAGCTCCAGAGCATAAATTTTGAACGCGGCCATGGAATCTAAATTTTCGTTATTTATACAAATTTTAATAGAATTTTTCCCACACTAAATACTCCATTATATTTAAAACATTTCTAATGACGGAAACAATAATTATTTCAAGTTAATTTTCTGTTAAAATTTTGGGTAGTTAGGAAAACTATGGAATAGGTACACAGAAGAATAGCAATAGCTGCTAATCATGTAATCTATAAATTTAGATTTTGTTTGTTTGTTATATTACCTTATTCAATTCAACTATTAAAAGGAGAAAATTGACTTTCGACAGATATAAGTATTAAAAAAAAAAATTTCGAGTGTGAAGAAAGCTTAGAAATATATCTACAGTTAGTTCTGGGAAGATTTTTAATATTTTTTCAGTGGGATAAAAATGTTAGTTTTTGTTGCTAATACTGGCAAATGCTCAGTTTTCAGTGTATAGGTAAAGATAAAATATTATAAAACTGCACACACCCAGTTTAGACAGGTTAGTATTCTGCCTCTGCCGCACGAAATCTGTAGGTAGGGTGATGCTTCATTCGTGCCCCCAACCATCTTCTTACCGTGAAGTTTTCGTGAGGCAGAGGCAGCATACTGACCCGTGTAAGCAGGGTCATAATTCTTCAAACACATTTTTGACGCAAGCTATCTTTATTCCTTTCAAATGAAGGCCTCTTTAGCAGGTATAATAAGAAAAGAATACATATATGTATGGATATTGTTACGAGATATATTTACGTTAAATAATGAGCGGCAAGATAAATAGCTACTTTTCACAATTCTGTGGTGCTGTATCGTCACTTAAAACATTATGCTGGAAATACAATTCGACGGTAATCAGTGCTGGTAGTGCTAAATATAAAAACGATTTTGCGAAAACGGGGTTAAGTTTGAAAAAATAGGAGTGCAGTATTTCCTCGAAAACTTGGTCAGTTAGTTATCATTCCGCATTATTCCTTTATGAGTGTATAGTAATATTGTTACAGGATGTTAAGGGGAAATATACCAAAATCCCTCCTAAAAGACGCATTTTCCTCTTTCATAACTCAACGTCCGCTATCAGCTCCTGAAGTTTGCACCATCAGTTGTGGGCCACCCTGCATACCTTTCTCTTTTCGTTTCAGCATGAAAATTTCATTAGCATCCAGATATCGTCGGAATTCTTTTATTTAATATAATAAAAGTTATATACAGGGTGATTCAGATCAAGATACCTCCCGGTATACCACGCGATTCCTTGAGGTAAGCTGATCAAAAAATTGTTCCACATACCCCCTAGAGTTGAAGATTTCGCTAATATTCGTAAACCCTGATGGGAATAAATGAGTATAACTTTTGAACCACCATATAGATTTTGGTTATTGTTAACTTATTAAATAGCCAAGAATAGTAGCTGTCGAAAAGTGTATTCCTCTGTATTTGTTAATTAAGCATCTTTAAATTATTCTCAAATATTTACAAAATTTTAAATTTTTTTACACACAAATTTCATAAATACCGTTATTTATTTCAAAAACTTTCTTCCATGTAACCCAAATTTATTGCTTCTTATTAATGCCCGTACTACCCTCTATCACTGGGGAAAAAACACATGCCAATACCTGAATCAGTTTTAGCACTGGAGGTTTATTGGCACATTCGAGCCAGATCACAAAATTGCATACAAGCAATAATCACAGGTAGGTACGTAGGATCTTTTATGACTGGACCCACAATTGCTTTGGTTATAATTTTCTGAAGGTAGTGGTACATCTTAGGAGTTTCGCAATTACTTATTTTATCAGTGAATGGAAAGTAGCATCAAGAGTTTTTTTTTGGGATTAAAGAAAACAAGAAGCTGGATTAAAGGTATGTTATCTAAGATTTAAACGCTAGTATGTAATAAATATATAAAAAAAAATTGTTAATTACTAGTATGTCGTTTTCAAATGAAGAATATGCGGATATACACCTCATCTACGCCGAAACTCACAGAAATAGCGGCCTGGCAAGACGATTGTATCAGGAGAGATTTCCTCGTCGTAGACTTCCGGATCGCAGAACCTTCGAAAGTGTAGATAGGCGTATAAGGGAGTGGGGGACAGTTCAGCATAGACGACTGGATCAAGGAAGAGGGAGGCAAGATGTAAATGTTGAGGAAGAAATATTGAGAATGGTAGCTGCAGACGAAATTACTAGTACCAGAAGATTAGCTCAGCGCACAGGAACTTCTCAGTCAACAGTTTGGCGAAAACTTAATTGTAATCAGCTGTACCCGTACCATTTTCAAATAGTACAAGCTTTACAAGAAGGAGATTCAACTAAACGCCTTCAATTTTGCAGATGGATCCTTGAAAAAGAGCCAACTTTTCCATCAAGAGTATTGTTTACAGATGAAGCTACTTTCACCAGGGATGGAGTACTAAATACTTATAATTTGCACACCTGGGCTTCAGTGAATCCGTACGCCATTTTAGAAGGACATCATCAGAGGAGCTTTAATATAAATGTGTGGTGTGGGATTATTAACAATTACTTATTAGGCCCGTTTGAAATACCTACATTGAATAGTACCACTTACCTCTCCCTTCTAAAACATGATTTAGAAGACATGTTGGATGACTATATTTCGCTTTCCCTTAGGAGCGAGATGTACTTTATGCATGATGGCGCTCCGCCGCATTACTCTGCTTAAATACTAAATAAGAGTACCACTACCTTCAGAAAATTATAACCAAAACAATGTGGGTCCAATCATAAAAGAACCTACGTACCTAATTGTGATTATTGGTTCAATGCAATTTTATGATCTGGCTTGAATCTGTCAATAAACCTCCAGTGCTAAAACTTATTCAGGTATTGGCATGCGGTTTTTTTCCCAGTGATAGAGGGTAGTAGGGGCATTAATAAGAAGCAATAAATTTGGGTTACATGGAAGAAAGTTTTTGAAATAAATAACGGTATTTATGAAATTTGTGTGTAAAAAAATTTAAAATTTTGTAAATATTTGAGAATAATTTAAAGATGCTTAATTGACAAATACAGAGGAATACACTTTTCGACAGCTACTATTCTTGGCTATTTAATAAGTCAACAATAACCAATATCTATATGGTGGTTCAAAAGTTATACTCATTTATTCCCATCAGGGTTCACGAATATTAGCGAAATCTTCAACTCGCCACAACTCCTAAAGGAAGGTTTCTAGAGGGGGTATGTGGAACAATTATTTGATCAGCTTACCTCAAGAAATCGCGTGGTATAACGGAAGGTATCTTGATCTGAATTACCCTGTATATAATATAATATAAGTATTATACATTTCTTAGCTTGTCTTACTGCTGGTGTTTTTCACATAAAGCTAGCTTGCAATTCGTTCAAGCACCATAATTTCCTGGGCGGGCTAGGCTGCAATTTATTGCAAAAATTAAAGGAAATGTTTTTAAACTTTTTGTTTTCAATAATTTCTTTTCAAACCGACACTTAAAGAAATTTTCTGGAGGAGTGCTAATTAGGTAGGGATAGTATGTGTATGTATAACACTATTTGCTTTAAATTTGCAAGAAAACTGATTCTGATATTAATTATCCCGGCTATGATGATTTTCCAAAATACTACTTTTCATTTATATACCCGGCTTTTCTAAGCTTTCGATCACAATAAAAGGCAAACATTTTTCTTGTACTGAAAATTCCTTAATGGTATGTATAATTTTAAAGTTTTTGAGAATAATTTAAACTAAAAACGAAAAACTAATAAATGTAAAAAATAACTTTTTAAAAAAACTTAACTTTAAAATCCGCACTAAAAATAGAAAATAATTTCTCCCTTCACTTAATGAGTACAGTACAAAAGTTATCTAGATTTTCCGCCTATATTTTGCATTTAATTAAATTTTGAATTAGTATATAACATTTAAAATTTTCAAGGTACGCAAAGAAAGCAAAGACAAAGCAAAGTAATTTAATTAATAATTTTGCTGAACATTACGAGATTCAAATTTCAATTTCGGAAATTGTTAATCAAACTGTAGTATTAAAATTTCAACTGCCCAGACCTTGCTTTCTTTATGTACCTACCTTCAAAATTTTTAAGTTTACACGCAAATGTAACATAATTTAAAATGTTTTTTTTAATGTAAAATGAATGAAAACTCTAGAAAACTTTTGTGATGTACTCGTTAAGTGAAGTTAGATTTAATTTTCTATTTTTTAAGTGCGGATTTAGAAGCAGTCTTTTTTTTGTCTATTTTATATCTCATTTGATAAGAGTATAAATTTTAAAAGTATAAATTTTGATTCATTAGAGCTCTAGGGGGGGGGGGGGCAGTGGCGGATCCAGGATTCTGGTGAGGGGGCGCAACTATGGATTAAAAATGGTATATGCTGAAAACTGAGCAAAAGTCGCAAAAGTCAAATGCACAAAATTTATCATTTAAAAGATACGAGTCGGACAGATTAACAGGTGGCTACCACTCGTAATGAAGAAAGTTGCTCAAGGTTCTTTGCCACTCCGAAAAGTCAAAGGGGATGTTAGATTATTCATTTTGTTTTGGTTTGTAAATGGTGGAAGTGTAAAACTTCCCAATTATCCATTTTAGTTAGTAAAACTAGGGAAATGTATTTTATTCAAATTCACGAATCATCAAAAATTGTATCTTTGTAAAATACAGGAATTAAAAATTTACATTTATTTAAAATAGCAATCATAGATGCAATACATACCTTGTACGTATATAACTTCGTCAGCAAGCGAAGAAAGTGTGACTTCTTTTATTTTTTATATTATTAAGCCAAGCTCAGGAGATATCCTATGAACTATGATGCAAAGAACAGCATTGCAAGACGGTGATAAAGAAAGCAATTAGGGAACGTGAGAAGGGTGGCGAAGGTGCTGATGTATGTCACCTTTAAATTTTCACAGATTGCATGTCGGAGGAAAGAAAAAAGATTGGAGACTGTTCCACGTTCGCACACGATCGAAAGTATTTTGAAGGGTAAAAGGATGTGCGCGGCTTGCATTGCGAGTATTACATGAAGGAATGCGGGATCAGACCAGACATTTCATCAGAACATTGATCATGCATGTAGCACTATAGGAACGAAAAGAAACCAACATTGCGGCGGTGCTTGAGTGAGTCCATATGACAAGTTTTTGCCACATCACCAATGAACTGAAGACTCTCTTTTGGACAATATCCAATGAAGCTACTGCTCTGCGACCAGCCCCGGCCTACATATGGAAATTGTATTTCATTCTAGGTCTGATGTATGACTTGTAGAAGAGCGCTAGAATCGATGGTCTGAAATATTTCTTACACCTTTTCAGAAATCCAAGATATTTCGTTGTGATCTGTTCAGTTTAACATACTGCAAATATTAATGTCAAGAATGCATAAAGATGGTATATTGTCAAGAAGTGCTCCATCAAATTAAACAGGAGTGGAAAAATTATGATCTTGTTTTAAAGAGATGGGACAGTTTTGGAATTTAGATGTATTGAATTAGATGCTATTCGGTTTGCTTCAAGCGAGAATATTATCATGGTGGTTATTCAAGGACCTAATCATCCAATCTAGTTTGACAGGTGTGAATTTCATCTGTAGTACCCAAGGGTATCAAGGAAGTAAGCGAAACCAAGGGTACTGACATCGGCAAAATAATGGATGGGATTGAAAGTAAGGGAAAGCAAATCATTAATGAAAATTGAGAAGACAGATGGAGAGATAACAGAGCCCTGAGGCATCCCGGCATTTATTGCCTGAGATTGAGATGTAACGCCATTTGATATAGTCCGTATTAAGCGACCAGATAAAACACCTTACATTCATAATAGAAGAGGACAAGAAAGGCCAAGTGTTTTAAGTTTGGCTAAAAGGGCTGAACTTTTTTTTTTTTTATATTATTAAGCCAAGCTCAGGGGATACCCTATGATGCAAAGCACAGCGTGGCAGGAAGGAGATAGGGAAAGGATTAAGGGATATGAGGAGAGCGGCGGAGGTGCCGATGTATGTCGCCCTTAAACTTTCGCAGGTTGTATGCCGGAGGAAAGACAGAAGATGGTAGACTTTTCCACATTCGCACAGTTCGGGATAAGAAAGCATCACGGAATTTTAGTGTACGGCCGAAGGTAATTTGAAGGGTAAAAGGATGAGCGCGGGATGCAGCGCGAGTATTGCGTGCAGGAACTATTCTACAAGGGATCAGACTAGATATTTCATCAGAACATTGACCATGCATATAGCGATAAAGGAGCGAAAGGCATCCAACATTGCGAAGGTGCTCGAGCGAGTCGATATGACGAGTAATTGCCACATCGCCAATGAGCTTGCAGGCTCTCTTTTGGCCGAGATATGGGAATTGTATTCCATTCTAGGTCTGATGTAGGACTTGTAGAGGAGCGCTATATTTGATGGGCTGAAATATTTCTTACACCTTTTCAAAAAACCAAGACATTTTAATGCTTCTTTGGCAACCGAGAAGATGTGATCTGTCCAGCTTAACTTACTGGAAATATTAATGCCAAGAATTCTTAGTGACGGTGAATCAGAAATTAATGCTCCATCAAACGAAACGGGAGTGGTTAAGTGATGGTCTTGTTTTAATGAGATGAGACAGCTTTGGGTCTTAGATGCATTGAATTCGACGCGATTCACTTTGCCCCAAGCGAGAATATTGTCAAGATCGTTATTCAATGATCTAATCATGCAGTCTCGTTTAACACATGTGGCGTTCCCTCTGGAATCCGCAAGGGTGTCAAAGGAGTATGCGAAATCAAGGGTACTGTCATCAGCAAAGCTATGGATAGGATTAAAAGTAAGGGAAATCAGATCATTAATGAAGATTAGAAATAGAGTCGGAGAAATAACAGAGCCCTAGGGGACACCGGCATTAATAGGATGAGGTTCAGATATAACGCCATCTAATTCAACACGTATTTGGCGACTAGATAAAAAACTTTCAATCCATAATAGAAGAGGAGTGGAAAGACCAAGTGCTTTGAGTTTGTCTAAAAGGGCTGGATGCCAGACTCTATCAACGGCCTTTGAAATATCTAGAGCAACGATTTTAGACTCACCAAAATTGTGAAGACTACGATTCCAACGTTCCGTAAGAAAAGTCAGCAAGTCTCCAAGCCGTATTGGCGATCGTTGATGAGCTGATTGGTTTCCAGATACCTCATTAATTTGGAGTTAATGATAGATTCAAAAACCTTTGAAAGAATCGAAGTGATTGCAATTGGTCGATAATTTGAGGGATCGCTACCCTCGCCTTTCTTGGGAATAGGCTGAACGTGAGCTAGTTTCCAAGCAGTTGGAAATTTTCCTGTCGAATAGAACAGATAGAATAGTTTGCGCAGAGGTTTAGCCAAGGATGAGGCACAGCTTTTAATTAATAGGGGCGAGAAACCATCAGGTCCTGCGGCTTTAGAGACGTTGATACCATTAAGGACCTTGAACACATCTCTCGAACGGATGTGTATTGGCTCTTGTACACATCCGCACGGGGGATGCACGACAGATGCCTGTGAAGTGGGTGGAAGAAAAGAATTTGATGCGAATCTAGCAGCCAAAATATTAGCTTTATCCTGGAGTCAACAACAACTTCACCATTATTAAGTAGTGAAGGTATAGAGGAACTGCTGAAGTTGTTCCTGATGGTTTTGACCAGGGACCAGAAACCTTTACTACCTTTGCGGCTTGCCAAGATTCTTTGTCTAACATTCTGGTCAAAAAGACATTTTTCTCTCTGGATAATCGACTTGCAGGTGTTCCGTGCAGTCTTGTAGATTTCTTTCAGTTCTGGACAAGGATGCACTTGATAGGCGCGAAAAGCAGACTGTTCCGCTTTTATAGCTTGGTTGCACTTATCGTTAAACCAAGAGCGATTTTGCTGTTGTTGAGATCTGCTGTAAGAATACGGAATATATTCACGCATGCCTAGACTTAGTAAGTTACTAAGTTCTAATGTGCATTCATCAGCATCCCAATCAGCGTTCTTATAGTGCCAGAGAAGCCTACTTGTAGGTGGAGAAGTGGGCGGCGCAGAGATGAGGGTGATAAATTGAGCCGTGATTAGACAGTGGTCTGAATTACCAAGAGGGGAGCCGACTGAGATAGAATATTTGTCAGGGTGAGATGACAGAAACAATCTAGTAAATTGGCCCTATCTCCAGCTGCATCAGGGGATTCTCGTCGGTGCATCCACTAGCTGATGCAAATTAAAAGATTCACAAAATAGTTCAACGAATCGGCCCGCAGGACTTGTGGTAGAAGAATGTCTGAGCCACGGTATGTTATGAACATTAAAATCGCCTGCCAGGACGATTTCGGAAGAGGGGGAGACAGAAAGCAAATGATCAATATTGTTGGAGATATTGTCAAATGCGGATACCGTGTCGTCATCAGACATATTTGGGCTGCGATAAAGGAAGCAAAAGTAGATGATGTGCCTGTGAAGTTTGAACCTAATCCAGATGTAATTAAACTCAGGATTGGCAGAAGGTGGAAAGTCTTTTAGAATGGTAAAGGCCACATCATTCCGAATATATATTGCGATCCCCCTATGTGGAGAAAAAAGAGGCACTAAGCTATAACCAGGGACGTGATATCAGCATCAGAAACGACCTTGGTTTCACTTAGCGCAAGAATTGCCGGTTTTTTTTGATTGAAGGTGGCAGTACACCGAAAACGATTTGCCCCCAATCCGCGAATGTTGCAAAATTCTAAAATAAAATTCTGCATATTCCAAAGCAAAACAAAAAAAAAGCAGAAGAAAGAGCGACACACAACAACACAAATATTTATTTAGGGGCACCCACGCTGCAGTCAACGACAAAGCGAGGGTAAAAAAAACAGCAATAGTGTTATGCCCTATTTGTTGCTTTCAGTACCTCAGACCGTGCAGTTCAATGACCACAGCTGGGGACACCCGTATTGCTGATCAGTGACAAGGGCTAATGACCTTGCACTGATCACTGTGTACATGGGAGATTTGTTAAACGCCACCGTACTGTGCTGCTGGCTTGTGGAATGCCGGCAGGGCATAGAAAAGCCCTGGACTTGGCTGGTATTGTTTATTTTATTATTATATATATATTATATTATATTATATATTATATTATATATTATATTATATATTATATATTTTGTTATTAATATTATATTTAAAAAATTTCACTGCACTGCACTACAGATTGATCGCTATTTATCACTTTGACACCAGTAACACGCACGATGGAACATCTGCTCCAGCTGACTCCACGCACTGAACTCCAGACAAATTGAGAAAAAAGTTAGAAAAGAAAAGCCATGTTGGCGATCGTTGTGGATTTGATTAGTTTCTAGTAGATACTTCATTAATTTGGACTTAAAGATAGATTCAAAAACCTTTTAAAGAATCGAAGTGATTGTAATTGGTCGATAATTTGGAGGGATCACTACCCTTTCCTTCTTGGGAATAGGCTGAACGTGAGGTAGTTTCCAAGCAATTGGAAATTTTCCTGTCGAATAAGACAAGTAGAATAAATTTCGCAGAGCTTTAGCCAAGAATGAGGCGCAGGCTTTATTTAACGGGGGCTTGAAACTATCAGGACCTGCAGCTATTGAGGGACGTTGATCTACTTAAGGACTTTGAACATATCCCTCGTATGGATATATATTGGATTTTGTACACATCTACAAGGGAGAAGTAAAATGGGTGGAAAATGAGAATTTGAGGTGAATCTAACCGTCTAAATACTTGTTTTATTCAGGGAGTCAACAATCACTTCATTGTAAAGTAGTGAAGTAATAGAGGAACTGCTGAAGTTGCTCCTGATAGTTTTGACCTGGGACCAAAAACCTCTGCTGCCTTTGCGTCTTGCAAATATTCTAATGTTATAGTCAAAAAGAAATTTTTCTCTTTGGATAGTGTTTCAGTTCTGGACATGGATGCAATTGATAGGTGCGAAAAGCAGACTATTTCGCATTTATTGCTTGGTTGTACACTTATCGTTAAACCAAAAGCGATTTTGCTGTTGTTAAGATTTGCTGTGTAAATAGCTAATGTATTCACACATGCCCAAGACTTAGAATTGTACTAAATTCAAATGTGCATTCATCAAAATCCCTTGAAGCAAAACAGACCGACCAATCAAAATCTCTAGGATACTCATTGAGACTTTCACAATCTGCAGATTTATTTTGTTTTTGTTTAACTATTGCATTTTATGAAATAATAAAAAAAACTTATTTAAAAATTAATCTCTTGCTTTAAATGTAATAACACTCACTACAACAATGCACAATGACTTGTACGCCATTGAATAGTTTCGCTGAATTTCTCCAATTACGAGTTATAATTGTTTCTTTAAAAGATTGCTTTGCCATGCCACGCCGATAATATTCTAAGAAGCCGTTTTTACATGGAAGGCTTATCAAAGACCTTTTGGCAGCTGTTTTCAATTAAAACAAACCTTCCATGGCGTTAACATGAATACGCTCTGCCTTGCTTCAAAGACCCCGAGCAAAGGGACGCTCATGTATAGGCTTTAATAACCATGACCAAAGGCCAAGGTGCTAGCTAGGGCCTGCATTCCTAAATGTATCATATTGAACGCTTCCAGAATACGTTTTTTAAAAAAAGGTGCAGTGGAATATAATATAATATAATTTTTTTTTATGTGTATAATGACTCTTTATTTTTTGGCTCTTTGGCTCTTTTCAAACTTCCTTAAAAATAGGTGCAAAATACTGTACAATGTATAAGAAAAAGACACTAGCTAAACTAAAAAATCACAAACATAACAGTCAATAGGGACAACAAAAACAAACTAGACACTAATATAATATAATAATAATAATAATAATATTTATTGCAGAAAGTACAATAAGACAAAAGTCTTTACTTTAGTACATTAATCGAAACAAAATAAAATTCAATATCAAATAATAAGAGCCTCAGAGGGGCACTAGTGAGAACCACAACGAAAGAATAAAAAATGAAAAGTAAGGTTACAGTAAAAAGAATAGAAAAAAAGAGACATACAGAAGTTACTAAAAAGAAAACTTAAAAGAAAAAAAAATAATTCAAAGTTATTCAAAACTAAGGCTAAACAAAAAAGGAAAATATCCCAGAACCGTGAGTGTGCAAAATCATATTAACTAGGACGCAGAAAATCGTTGATCAAACGCCTAAAGGAAGCCACCGATCGTGTACGCTGAATCGCAGGTGGAAGTGTATTCCAAACGCGAGTTACGTGGATAAAGAAAGAACCATCAAGTACTGAGTGTTTAAAGCGAGGTAAGACCAGATTCAAATGTCTTTCACTGTGCATAAAATTAATAAAACCGAACAGGTATGAGGGTACGCAACTGTATAACATTTTATGGAGTGAGAGCAGTGCTTTGCGCAATAAGTAAACGTCCAGAGAGCAATCAATGATTTTATTCCTAAAAGGAGTAATGTGGTCAAATCTTCGCAAACCAAAAGCAAACCTAGTACAATCATTGAAAGCTACTACCAGTTTTCGCTTGCAGGCGGAATCTAGTCGAGGGAATATCAGTGATCCAAATGTGAAGTGAGGTAGTAAATGCGACCTAACCAGATTTATGCGCACAGAGATCGGAAGAATATTGGCGTACAACCAAAGCCGTCTGAGTGTTCCATAAACTTTGCCAGTGATCACCTTGACATGGTCACAACAGGTCATACTGGAATTCAAAAATATACCTAAATTTTTTACCCGACATACAAAGGAAATAGGAGTCCCTTCCAGGAGAATAGGTGGTAGGTGTGAAGGGTCGAGGGTGTATCTGTAAAATGGCAAGGCCACAGACTTAAAGGGATTTAATGAAAGGCCATTGATGACAGTCCACGTGTGAATTCGTTCTAAATCGTCATTCAGTCTACTAACGCAATCATCAACCAAGCCAATGGGACAACTAAGATATAGTTGGACATCGTCAGCATACATATGAACTTTGCATTGTGGAACTACAGTTAGTAGATCGTTGATGAACAAACTAAACATGAGGGGGCCCAATATAGATCCCTGAGGGACGCCACATCTCACACTAATACTGGAGGAGACGAGATTAGCGACCTTGACCCGCTGGCAGCGATTTGTCAAAAAACTGTTAATAAGTTTGGAAGCAGGGGAACTAAAGTCAAAAAGTTCAATAAGTTTTGCAAGGAGTTTGGAATGGTCCACAGTGTCGAAGGCTTTAGTGAAATCTAACAGAACTAAAAACACAAGATTATCAATGTCGAGAGCTATTCTGATATCAGTGGTAGTTTTTAACAGCGCTGTCTCGCAGCTGTGACCAGCGCGGAAACCAGACTGCCATTGGCTGAGAAGGTTATTTTGGAATAGATACAGTTGAATTTGTTCAGATATGATTTTTTCCAGCACCTTTGTTAGGAAGCACAATATGCTAATCGGTCTGAAATCACCTGGGTCCTTTGCAGAAGAATTTTTAGCAATGTGAACCACCGCAGCTTCCTTCCCAAGTGAGGGAAATTCACTGTATGTTAAACAGGCGTTAAAATTATGTAGTATAGGTTTAATTATAAAAGGTAACAGCAGCTTAAGAAAGCGGGGAGGTAACTTATCCGGACCTATAGCCTCAGAGCGAATAGAGTTAATCGTGTCAATTGCTTCGTTCGCGTCAATACAACGGAAACTAAAACCAGAGTCAACAGGGCGTGTCGAATGGCTCACCATACTCATGCACGATGAAGTGGTAATAACCTTATTATTATGCGATACAAAGAATGCATTAGGATCATCAGGATTTAGCTCGCAGTCCCAATTTTTATTGCTCGTTACACCAAGACTGCGTAGTGTACCCCAAAGTTTCTTCGGAGGCAATGTAGTGTCCAGCTTATCAGCATAAAACGCTCGCTTAGCATCTTGAACTTTCCTATTGACCAGATTGCGAGTCCGCTTGAATGCCAGTAAGCTGCTCTGTGTTTTGGTAATCTTATACTGGTGATGTAGGAAATCGCGCTCAATAATTAGATTTCTTATTGCGACGGAGAACTACGGGCAACGACTTCCAACAAGTCTTCTTGATTGAAGAGGAGCATACTTGTCAAGCAGATACAAAATTTTAGTATTAAGGACATTGACTTGCAGATCCAGCGTAGAAAGTAAGGAGGGCTGATTACTGTTCTGTACAGTACCAGTTTCACGCACAAGGCTGATGTTCCAATCCAAATTCCTACACTCCTCATATAAAAGTTCGAGGTTTATCCTTTGATAATTACGAAAAATAATCACATGGGATGGAGAGCTGGCGATAGGAATATCATACTTTAAAAACCAAAAATCCAGATCAAAAATGGATGGAGGATAAATTCGGCCGTGATGCAGCGCAGATTTTGGGTCGGTTACAAGTATAAGATCTAACTGAGAGGCTGAGGTGACCGAAAAGTGAGTTGGACCATAATTTATTAACGAAAGATGGACGGATTGAAGTAGTGAAAGGAAGTTGTCAGTTAGCCAGCTATTCTCAAGAATATTTACATTGAAATCGCCAGCAACAATCACATGCGCATATCTATGTGACAAACTTAAGATACATTGCTCGAATTCACCAGCCATTTCCACATTAAATTGTCTGGGCGGGCAGTAAGCGGATACTAAGACACATTTATCAAGCCCCGTATTCAACTCCACACAAAGGAACTCCAAATTGTGAATGGATGAGCAATGTAAGATCTTTGACCTAAAATGGTTCCGCACATAAATAGCCACACCGCCACCAATCCTGTCCACTCTGTCATTGCGTAAAAGTTTAAAGCCAGGTGATGAGACCAAAAGATTAGGGACATTTGAGTTTAACCACGACTCACTGATAACTAAAACATGCACATTCGTACGAACAAACATCTCCATTAACTCGCCTATTTTATGTTTTATGCTACGAGCATTTAAGTAAAAGACATTTAATCCAGGCTGGTCACCATTCAAAATATTCGCCATGGTTCTTACCTTGACACACGGATCCCGAAAATCACCCATTATAGATATACACAGCGCACGAAAAAGGTGAACACCCCTCAGACAAGCGATCAAGATCCACTGCTGCAAAAATGGGACTAGTATATAACTAATAATAACACTTAATAATGCACACCCATAGATACCTGGAATATCACAATAAATGAAAGAACTGAAAACTAAAAGTAAGAATACCATTAAAACTATAGAAGAATTCATTATCAAAAAGAATGCATATAAAAACATTGAAAAAAATATAAAGAGCATGAAAAAAAAGAGAAAAAAGAAAAAAAAAATATGGAAACTGGAACGATGATTAGTCCAAACTTCATTATTTAGCATTCGTCCCCGCATTGACTTTATTGGAAGTAGAAGCCGCAGATGCAATCTCATGTAGTTGCTCCAGATCCCGTACTTTGGTAATGGGATCATCTTTTGCACATTTGACATAAACGAAACCATTATCAGAGTAGACTGGACTGAGTCTTCGCTGTCTGAGCAACTTGAGGGCCTCACGCAACAAGCTGCTGTTTAGTGGTGTGAGACTCTCATTAACAAAAATTCAGACGTAAAGCCCTTCAAGTCACTTAATTTCAGCTTCCTATGATGAGCTTTCAGCGCAGAAAAGAGCGCTCTTCTCTCATTGGCACAAGAGAAGCGAATTAAAAGTGGCATCGCATGATTATTGGAATTGTTGTTATGAGTATACTGCGCTTTGCGATTCAGGCGAAAAGCTTCAATATAAGGAAAGAGCTTATGTTGGATAGTATTGGATAAGTCCATGGAGGATTTTCAGCTGGCATCATAGGTATCCCCCTAACGATGACATCGTTCAGGCGGAGTATACGTCGGAGATCATCATTTTCTCTATCCAGCGTCGAGCACTTCCTCTTGATGTCTACCACAACATTACTTAATGATTCCACACGATGATTTAAGCCTTGAACCACACTTTCAATTTTGTCCAAGAGACGAGATTCCACACCCGAAATTGATGACTGAATACGATTTTCAACGCTAGCAAGCATGGATTCAAGCGTGCGCATCCAATATGCGTTGGGAGAGCAGTCAGTTATTGATTTTGTGATAGTTGCATCATCCATATGACTAGCGGATTTCATGTTGCTAACTCCAGCGGGGGGAAGCGTAGGCACCGTGGTTGTAGAATTGGCTCTACCTTTGTCTTTTTGTCCTCTAGTCGTAACCTTATCAGATCCAGATATGGTACAGCGAAAAATACGTCAAATTAGATAAAGGCAAGGTGAAATCAGCGAAAGAAGAAACGGAAAACGATGATTAAAGATTATTACGACACTTTAGACTAAGATCTAGACACTATTGATTTGAAACTAGCAAGCGGCCGGTTAAAAACAGTGGAAAAACGAGTCAAAGCGAAAGCAATCACAGCTACGTCTACTCACTAGAAGCCATCCGACTGAACAGGAATAGATATGAATCATTTTGTTAGGAAAAATTCAGAAGATCTACTGCAGGGGTGGGCAAATACTTTTAAGCGCGGGCCAAAATGAAATTTTCAAAATGTCTCCCGGGCCGGAGGACTATACCGCGTACGCTGTGCACACACGAATGTTTTGGGTGGAGTTTCCTTGTCCAAGAAATTTTTTTGACAAAAACACTATAAGTATCATTTTAAAGCATTTGGACAGAAAAATTTGACAGTTAATAAAAGATAGTATTAATAATAAATTGTCTTAAATACTTAGGTGTATATGCGAAAAATGTGTGCCCAGTAAAATATGTCACGTAATTTTTAAAGAAATATGATCCATTATATTAAATTAATGGACATTAAATAAATCAGTTAATGAAAGATTTTATTTTGATGTTTATTTATATCTTAACAATACAAATTGTTTTATTTTGATCATAGTTATTACATTTTTATTTTTATATTACATTTTGTAAATATAATAGTAAATAGAATTATAAAAAGAAAAGACAAACATCAAACGTTAAAATAGAATAGTTTTAGTTAATGCGAAACGTGAAATCTCGAATGTTCATTTGATATTATTTCTTCAAAATTTGGATCCAAATCACTTGTAGCAATCCTTAATACCGAGTGTAGGTTTTCGTCAGTAATTTGTGATATTCAAATAAAACTAGGTATTTTTGAACATATTTAAAAAAATGTTTGAAATGTTCCGTATTCAAAGCACCATAGAAAACACTCAACTCGTTTGAGTGAAAATTTTCTTTTAGTAAATTATTTGACTGTAAGTCAATTAGTTTTAGTTGAATTTCAACAGGAGCTTCTTACACGTCAAAATTGAAAGGTTGACTAATTAATGATAAAGGTTTTTCAATAGCTTTGAAATCTTGAAATCTTCTTTGGAATTCAGAATGCAAGTCTTGTGTTATTACACTATATTTAAGAAAATCGGTATTTTGCTATGATTTTCGTCGTGTTTGTAATGAAGGGAAATGATTTAGTAATTTCTTATTAAAGTTTTCGGCAAATAAATTGAGTTTTATCATGAATGCTTTGACGTTTGAGTGCATATTGAAAGCGAATTGGTTTTTCCCTTGTAGATTTATATTTAGTTCATTCAAATATTTTACAATATCTACTGAAAACGAGAAATCGTTTAGCCATGCCTCATTTTGCAATTCAGGAAAATCATGTAGTTTTCCTTTTATCAACAAGAAGGATACTATTTCATCAAGTAAATATTGAAACCTGTCCAAAATGTTACCGATGCTAAGCCATCGTACTTCAGTGCAATAAGGAATTTCGTAAAAGTCACTTTCAATTTCTTTCACAAATTCAACAAACTGTCGATGATTTAAAGCACGTCTCCGGATAAAATTCACAACTTTTGTCACAACAGTAACGACGTGATTCAAGTTCAAGATTTTTCTACATAACACTTCTTGATGAATAATGCAGTGTAAAAATAAAGGGTTTTCCAATAAGAGGTGTTATTTTAATTAGCTCGCTATTTCGATAGATGTCACTTTTGGAGCTGTTATTTTTCGACATTTGACAAGTAGAAACTACGCCATTAATAAAAATGGAACGATACACGATTCAACAACGCATTGAAATTATTAAAATTCACTATAAAAATGGTGAAAATGTGGCAGAGACGGTTCGTAAAACTCGAACATTTTTGGATCGTCGTGAAGCACCTTGTCGGACCGCAATACAGAAATTGATAGAAAAATTCGAGCTGTCGGGACAATTTAGTGATGTGAAGAATAAAACCCGTGCACGTCGCTCAAGAATAGCTGAGAATATTGCTGCTGTAGCCGAAAGTGTTGAAGAAAACCCAGGTTTGCCCATTCCTCGTCGTTCTTTGGAATTAGGCATTCCACAAACGTCATTACACCGTATTTTGCATAAAGATTTGGGTCTTAAGGCTTATAAAGTTAAAGTTCAGTTAACACAAGAACTCAAGCCGGCCGACCATCAATAACGTCGAGTCTTTGCTGATTGGGTCCTTGAAATGCATGAAAATGATCCGGAATTCCATCGAAAACTCATCTTGAGTGATGAGGCCCATTTCCACCTCGATGGCTTCGTCAACAAGCAAAATTGTCGCATCTGGGGCTCGAAAAACCCAAGAGTTATTGTTGAAAAGCCTCTCTATCCTCAACGTGTGACTGTTTGGTGCGGTTTATAGTCCCACGGGGTCATTGGACCTTACTTTTTCGAAAATGAGGCTGGAGCAACAGTTACGGTGAATGGATTGCGATATCGACAGATGATTAATGATTTTTTATGGCCGGAATTGGATGGTATTGATCTGGACAACGTTTGCTTTGAACAAGACGGCGCTACGTGCCATACAAGCAACGAAACCATTGATCTTTTACGGGAAAAGTTTCCGGACCGTGTTATCTCTCGAAGAGGTGATCACAACTGGCCACCGAGATCTTGTGACTTAACACCTTGCGACTTCTTCCTTTGGGGCCACGTGAAAGAGAAGGTGTGCGCCAACAGCCCAGCGTCGATTCAAGACCTCAAAGATGGAATTCGTGAGGCTATCGAGGACATAGGGCAGCCACTTTGCGATTTGGTTATGGAAAATTTCATGAAAAGGATATGGTCCTGTAGGCGTGGTCGTGGTGGTCATTTGGCTGATGTTATTTTCCATTACTAGCGGCATACCTTCCTCTTTATAATGAAATACAGATCCGATCATTTATCTCAAAAAATGGCATTTTTCTTTGAATATCAAAATAACACCTCTTATTGGAAAACCCTGTAATATATCCTGTTCTGGCTGCAACTCTTTTACTTTGTCGCTGATTCGTTTTAGTAAACCCACATTTTTCCCTGTTAAACTAGGACAGCCATCCGTGGTGATGCTTACTATTTTGTTCCAAGTTAAATTTACTTTAACTCTTCATCAGCGATAAAGAAGTCTTCACCGGTAGTTGCATCTTTCATTGGATGTACACTAAGAAGTTTCTCGCTAATTTCACATTTCTTGTTAATACCTCGGATAAATATTAATAATTGACTTGTGTCAGTAATATCGCAGGACTCATCTAAAGCCAGAGAACAATATGTAAAATCAGCAATTTTTGTTCTTAGCTGGTCAAGTAAATTTTCTGCAATATTTTCGATCCGTCGTACTATTGTTCTTCTCGAAAGGCTTACATTTTCAAAAATATGTTTCTTTTCAGGACAACATATCTCCGACACTTGTATCATGCATTGTTTAACAAATTCTGCTTCAGTAAAAGGTTTGCAGAACTTAGCAATTTTGTGATAGATTTCTCGATATTACTTTGTTTGGTAAAAATATTTTGTTGCTTATTCAAGTTTTTTGACATGTTTTCTGCTACACTTTGAAGTTGATGCCTATTTAAATTGTATTCCTTGAAAACAGAAATTGTTTCCTGGCAAACTAAACAAATTGTTTTCTTATCAATGTTTGTAAAAATGTATTTTACCGTCCATGCTTCATTGAAAGTTCTGCATTCCAAATCAACTTTTCTTTTTTTAGATTGATTCATTTTACAAAGGCCTACAAATAAATAATTTAATTATTACAATAAAATAAAACCAATGTTTTAAAATTTTACCTACAAAAAGTCCACTTTTTCAATTTATTATTATATTTGCAAAATAACAAACATTAGTCTCAAAAGAAATGACGAGTATGCGACTAGTGCTAAATCAAAATAAACAGTACGCGTGCTACGACCTGTCATCCCTCGAAGAATGAGAGGAGTACACGTTCAATTCTATGTAGTAAGCCGACCATCCGCTTTATGAGAGTATGTATGTTGCATACATTAAAGGCAGCGTTGCCAGAAATTTTTCGCAAAAAATATGCAAATTTCCAGAGAAAAATATGCTTTTTCGGAAAATATTATGCTAAATTTGAGTTGAAAGATAAAAAAAAATTGAAACTAACGGTATCAAAGTGTCGAATAGGGTATTAACTGCAGTCATTGTATATAGACGATTTTCAGTACAAAACGACTAAGATTTTTTAAATACGATTTATTTATATCACATTTGGTAGACATATCTTTACAAAGTAATACAATATGCATATGACGACTACAGAAGGAAAACAATCTAAGTCACATTTTTTACGTTTCGAAAAAATCTGCTTTTTAATTTGTCCGAGATTTTAATTTTGGAATTTGAATTTTCAGATTTATTTTTAACTGATAATTAAATAGAAAAAAAATTAACAAATTTTGTCACCTCTTTTAACAGGTTACTATTAAAAAATTGCGAGTTTTTAAAAAAAACTTGGATTTTTTCTCCCCTGTAATTTTAAAATTTGGCTCCAGAATTACTTACTAACGTAGTAAATTAAATACCTCATCAGCCACTTCGTTTTCACATTTTTCATATTTTTCAGCACGAGAAATTTCTTTTAGTATATTATTGCTTATTTCAAAAGAAAAGTAACATCTGTCACTTAGTTTTAAACTGTCTCTTATAAGCAAGATACTATTTAATAATTTCGTGTTTATTCTATTGCGCAATATTGTTTTAATATTATTCATAGCGCTAAATAGCCTTTCGAGGCCTTCATATGGATTTTCATTATTCAAACCTCTAAAATTATTTACTACTATCCAAAATTCAATGGTATTAAAACTCGTTTCCCATTGCACTAGAGTTAAATTTGTCCATTGATTTTCTACTTGGGTGGAATATTGTATCATTTGAAGCAAAGGATCCAGCGAAGGTTTTATGGATTTCAAGCGATTTTCGATTGAAAAATAATTAATTTTTCTTATTATTTCTACGTTTTTTGAAATTCTATTCCTTATTTCAGTATTTAATTTGGTTAAGAATTTGATACAAGTTGTCCATAAAACCTTTTCTTTTTCAGTTGTTATATTATTTTCCTTTACAGATGTCTCAACAAAAGTTTCAAATTCATATTCTAAATAAGGACAAGGCAACATAAATTCGTTTAAGTCAATCTCTAAAAGATTTCCGATAATCTTCCTTTCAATTAAATTTTTTTTTTGTTAAGGATTTTAATAAAAACAATAGATCTTCGAGGACCTTTGTTGGATCTGCATCTTTTGCCTGAAAAGCTTTATTCACTTTTTGTAGTACTTCTTGTAACATATTTTTTAGGAACAAACAATATGCATAATTCAAGTTAACCCGATATAAATCATATAGTAACTGAGAAGTATGACAGCCTTCAGATTACTTTTTAACTCTAGCCATTGGTTAACTATTCGCTGTATTGCGACTTCAATAGACATCCATCTAGTCGCACTTTGTCTTACGATTTTCAGGAGCTCACAATCTTCATTTATTGCCTTGTAAATAATATTACAAAATATTTTTCTTGTACTTGACTTAGAAAACCATCATTTATCATAAATTCTATGTTTGGTGGCAAAGATGACTGCGCGAAGGCTGAAACTGCAAGCTGAAGGGGATGGCACACGAAAGGTATTAGAAAAAGCGACTTATTTTACTCAGTCAGCTTTTTATATACCCCGTTCTTTACTCCTACCGTGACGATTGCATTATCTGTCTCAAGGCCAGACATTTTTGCCACCGATAAGCCATATTCCATTAAAAACAGAATGTATTGCACTGAGCAAATCATTCGAATTACTTACATTCGGTGAGCTCAACTAATTCAAAAATTGCACAACAATTCTTCTCTTTTTCTCACAATAATATTTTATAACTATGCCTAAATACTTATTAATAGTAACTTCGGTAGATTCATCTATAATTAAACTGAACGAGCTGTTACCTAACTCTTCTTAAAGACTTTCCTGGAAATATGGCCCCCAGCCATTTTTTATGAAGGCTATACACTTAGTATACGGCCCAATGAAAAATTATTTAAATTGCACATTGTTTTTAAATTTTCTTTTTCACATTTGATAAGGTGATCTGCAGGATTAGTAGAGGAATGGACAGCAATATACAATGCAATTCTGGTTTCCCACATTTGAAGGTTGCTATCGGTTTCGAAGCTTAAAGTTCTTTGATTTTTTATAGAACGGAAAAGAGTTTCAGCTTGCATATGTTTTTTACTTACCATATGCAGCTTTAAAACTTACTTTTTTGCTTGAAGCTCACATTTGAAATTAACTTTTCCGTATTTCCTTGCTGTATAATAATCCATTTCAGCCAATCATTTCAGGCGTTCTGTGTGTACCTGAATTCATATTTATTATAACAATTATTTTAAAAGCATAAATTGATAATTTATTATTTGCCTTTTTCTTTTTCGGTAATACATGAACTTCACAGTCCGAATTGTCGACAACTTTTTTCAAAACTTTGGTGTTTGTTGTTAATGGTCTGTCTTTTTAACCAAAAACCTGAAATTATACCAAATTCTATAAGAATTCAGTTCAAATGCTTAGTATTAATATCCTTACCACTCCTTGTCGTATTATATGAATTCAATAGAACTGTTTCTAACAATTGTTTTTCCAATAACGTTCACAGTTCACACAATTCAGAAATCGGAATGTGACACTTAAGTTCACACTGCAAAGTATGTAAAAGCAAGCTTCCCTATATAAATTTGCAGCGGCTGTACAAAGAGTTTTTACGATTGCAAAAACTTGTTGTGTATTGCATATTTGCTAAAAAATATGCCGGCATAATTATGTAAAAATATTATGCTTTGGAGGCGTAAATTATGCCAGTTTAGCATAATTTATGCTAAAATGGCAACGCTGGTTCCAGCTGTTCAAATTATAATACTCTCTATCCCAGTGTGTCAAATTCGGAATTTTTCTATGAATTTTTAAAGAAAAATTAAAAAAATTCCGAGAAAATTTCGGATTCTTAAATTTTTTCCGAACGAATTCTTTGGGAGATGTAAATTATTATAAAAACTCCGAAAGTGCCGAATATTTCCCCTCAAATCTACGTGAATAGAGTTTGTATATTTCTTATGAATTCATTATGAGTTCTAAAGGAAATTCTAAGATTTTCTAAAGAAAATTGTCAACCTTCTCATCTGAATTCCGATTGAAGTCCTAAGGAATTCATACGAAATTTTAAGAAATAAAGCGCTCGGAACAGGTAAAAACTAGAAAACCAAAAATGTTTTGGAATAAAAGCATTATTATTTTCAAATACAATACAATACAAAAAAGCTCTATTGAAAGACCCTGGCCAAGGCCACGTCCATAAACAGTGGGTACATAGATCGACAGTAGTGTAACAAAACTTCGCGCATGTAAACCTAGCTTTCAGCAATGTCGCGCTATAAGTGCTGAACCCGGTACGGCTGTCAGCTAACTTGATTAGCCAAAGTCCGTGAGACCTAGTTTTCTCTTTTTCCTTCACGGTGGTTGTCAGTTTTTAAAAGGAGGATGGCTTGTATTGCAGAAATGATGATGCAATCGATTTTGGTATGTTGATTCTGTTGAGGAAGGATGATGAAATCACTTCTTGTTTTGGTTTGGTTGAGAGAAGATGAAAAGTGATTGAGTTTTGTTGAAATAAAGGGGTCGTCTGTGAGAAGTACTCGAGAACAGAAGTTTTAAGCAAGAATAAATAGCGAAAATAATTGGGAAACAACAAAAAAAAATAATGAAATAACAATTTGGCGTGCATTAACAAAAGTTTTGTTTTTACTGAACATTTTATGAATATTAGTTGCTGAAAAGAAAAATTTAATTGAAATAATATAAAATGGAAGTGAACCAAGAAAAGAAGAAAAAAATTATAAAAAATTTAAGGAAAAAGGTTTAAAAAACATCATGGCGTCTATTCTTCAATAATATGTTGGCGTGCCTTGAGACAAGTTTGTTTTATTGAAAAACTTATGGAGATTGGTTGCTGCAAAATAAAAAAAAAGAAAGAAAATAATAAAAACTTCAAGTTGCACTAAATGGAAACTATGGATTCTATCAAAAGTTTTTGTAATGTCAGGTATTTTTTTAAATAAATAAAAATGGAATACTGTAAAATAGTATATATATATATAAGGTAAGACATTATTGAATTTTTATGTTGTGCTGAAGAGTAAAGAGAAGAAAAATTATTATAACATAGATTACGGAATGAGAAATGAATTAAAATATAATTTAAGGAAATAAGAATGAGAAGCATCGAGAGAGAAAATATAGTAGGCTTATTTGTAAAGCTCTAAAAAGTACAATGCAATAATTGTTGTAGACCCTTTCTAGACGATTTTTTTTCCTGTGCGTGTGAATATGGAAAAGTGATTTCCTGAAAAAAAACAAAGTATATTTTCAAGATTTTTTGTACTATATTGAGAGTTAATTTTATGATAAGTATGATAAGAATAGGCAGTTAGTTTTTTTTCTCTCATGAAACTATAACCCTAGTAAGGTTTACTGTATATATAGATATTAGTAGAGCTGTGATTCAGTGAATTTTGTTTTTTTTGCAACTATATAACTTCCATATATTTTTTTATTTTTCCGTTTTTGATTTAGTGACCACAAAGAAGGGTCAATGAGAAGTTTTTTTTGTGTGTTTCTTGAATAAAGAAAAAGTTGTCAATATAATGGAGTAAACGAGTAGTTTTTGTGAAGCGTAATGTAGTGGTGATGGCGGGAGATGTTCCTTCCCTTTCCTCCCTTTTTGTGTCCAATGTGTGGACAGATTTTTTTTCTCTCAAATTTTTTTTTGTAATGTCAGTCCATATTCGAATGAAGCAATGGACCTTAATGTCAAAATAGCCTGTAAAATATTCAAAAATAACTGTCAATAAGTAGTGTATCGCTTACCCACCCCAACGACGAGCTAGCAAGTGCGAACACCACACAGGCTAAACCAAATCGATACACTAAAAGTATTCTACCTTATTTTCTTAAAAAAAAAAAAAAAAGTTCAAGATTGTAGCAAATAGATGGCGTGGCTTCCGGAAGTCACCGATAAATTGTTTTCTTTCTATAATTTTTCAGTAATTTATTTTTGACATCTGATGACATGTTAACGGTTGTCCATGTTTTGGGATGTTTAATTACAAATCGGACGGTTACAAATCAGACAGGTATAGTAGTTACCTAATTATAAGCACGTACATTAGCAAAATAAAAAAGAAGGTAATTAGCAAACACTTAACTAAACACTAAACACTTTATATATTTCATTATTTATATGTACACTACGCACACAAATACTGCTGATTTCAACAAAATCGCATATAAGAGATTAAAAAAATTGCATGCAGGATTTTTCAACGGGCCGGATAAAGTAAGCAAAAGGGCCGGATCCGGCTTTTGCCTGCCCCTGATCTACTGCAATTTTTCTCACTGGTCTCCCCCCCCCCCTCTCCCGCCCCGCAACCTCCCTCTGTATCTACCTTTGCCCGGGGATTGCTACAACGTGTAACAAGATGTCTTTTTTTTTTTGGGTAAAACATAGTCCTAATGAGAAAATCTATTCAGTATAATAAATCAATTCCATTGATTACAGAATTTCATAGATGAATTAAATAAACTATGCATTTCCTATAATTTCATTAACATGTTCAAATTCCAATCCTAATCATGTGTATTTTCGCACATTAATTACAAACTAATAATTTTCATATTCATCTCACCTGGTCTAGCTAATTTTGTATCTACATACATATGTACGTAAATTGCCAGCAAATGCTCCACTGACGCGGAAGGTAATTTCCTTTTGTGATGATTGCATGAATGAACATGGTAGTATTATTGTAGATGCAGTAAAATATGCAATCATTAGTGACGACAGAAATTAATCATATGCTTCATAAAACAGTCAAACTATATACTGTACCTATAACCATTTGTAAAGACTCCCACGCCACGCAAATAGGTAGGTATATATACCTATAATTATTGTCACTGTGTTGCAAGCACTTACTTGAATCGAAATTATAATTTATACACATACGGGAGATTTTTTTGGGCGGAAATAAATTCAAAAGTCAAGTGAAAATGTAAATAATTTCCAAAATTGAATCATAAAATTTCCGCGTACAATTGAGAGAATTTCTGGAATATTGCTTTGATTTGATTTTGAATTACTCATGCCCATTTTGAAATGCCTATATTTGCTATGAATGATGGCATTAGGACAAATGAACTTTTCTGAAAATTGGAAATGGAAACATCAATCGAAAATTTGCTTTGATTGGTGGTTTGAGGGCAAACTTTTGATTTTCGCTCTTCAATAACGTTTAGGTAGGTATGTAATAATAGTTTCCATATTGTTGCAACTTTATTATTCGGCTTAGGGTGATACCATGAAAACAAAGAATCTGAATGAAAATTACTACTTCTATCGCATGAGTTTGAAAAACAAGAATAAATGGTAGATATTAACTCTTTCGATATATGTGAGTGGATATAGGTTTGATTTCGGAGCCATCGCATTTCAGTATCAAATCAGAAGTAAAATTATACTTGGTCAGAATTGTATTATTGTATTTAGGTATATGTATATGTACATAATGTATATGCGATTCTAAATGGTTTTCATACAAAAGTGAATGAGAAAAAGTAACAAAAGAATTGATTGAAAGGATTAAAATGCTTTGAAATTTACACCTTTTTTCTAGATTCTCTTTCTACAATTGGGATTAGACCAATTTATGTTGAAATTTTAAATGATCCTGAAATTCATAGTTTTAGTCAGCCGTAAAGTATGATAATAAGGGGAAATACTGGGATTATTTTGGGAAATGGGCATGCTCTTATATGTTCAGAAACCAAAGAATGTATAAAAAGGAGAACTCGCATATAAGGCACAATCACTATCTCCAGTTGGTCTTGACCTCGATTATAGCTATAGAAAGCTTATAAATCTTGCAAATAGTGCTGTGTACTCTGGTCCTTAGAAATATTTCAAATTATGATTAGCATTGAAATTGCTTCGAAAACTGTAGAGGTCATTAAAACTAAGTAAGTTTTTTATCATAATCTTATCCCTATATATTGTTATGAAGTCGCTAAAAAATTTAAAGGATGCTATCAGTTTAGAAGAAATTATTGAAGTACACAGCACCACATTATTACTGCAGAAAACTTACTTTTGGGGCTGTTTCCAACTCATGGGATGTATCCACCATCAGTATTGAAGTAGCAAGTGTATGGAAGCTGTCCTAGCTATCATTACCGAAACACTTCTGTATCTTCATGTAGCCTAAAATGGTTAAGAGCTCCTTAGTAGACGAAATAGAAATTTGCGAACAAGACAGACTACATAAAACCCAAAGAAACCTCCACCCATTTGAACTCACTTACATAAAAGATTCCAAATATCCAAGGCTGATCAGCAACAGATGAATGCGAATAAGGCCTCTTTGGTCTCGCAATTAGCAACACTCTAAAAATTTAAAGATAAAGCCAAGATAAATTAACAATGAATTTTAATATAAAATTGAAATGAAAATTCTTGTAAAATTTTCTAACGTTATAATTATTCTTGAATTTGTTATTTATGTATTATACAAAAAAAAAATTGTAAACAAAGAAACGCAAGTCTTGTAGAATAGCCCAAATTCGGAGTAAGTCAAATTGAGCCATATTAGAACAATAACGACCGAACCCACTGGATAACCTGATTTCCGGCATCTTCGATAGAACGGTGATATAAAAAGGGCCTGTCATGATCCGGAGATGTCTTACAAAGTGACTGGCGAATAAGATAGTAGTATACAAGCAAAGAATTAATTAAAGTGAATAAACAGTTTTTATTTTGTTTTATTGCGGAATCCGAAGAAGTAACTAATGCCTCTATTCTTTGTTTTTCGTGAGAAAATAGCACAATTTTTGCGCTCAATCTACGTAAGGTTGCGGTGAGTAGCTTACGTATTCATTTTTATCGAAGTGCCGCAGGATAGTACCAAGTACAGGGATTTGTACGCCGAGATCTCAGTGGAAATAAAAAAAACCATCCCGGACGCAGGCTTGGATAAACAAGGAAAAAAATTGCAAGCTTTCTGTTAAATATTGGAGTATTCTCTGCGAAATGAGATCATTTCACTCCATATCCATCTACACACATATAACATATAGCACTTAATCAGAGCAGCATAAGAAGCAAGAAGCAATAGTAGGACATCAGACAAACAAATACAAATTTTTACAAATATAAACAATTTTTTTTCTATTCATTATTTGGGCTAGCAAAAAAAAATAAAAGCGCACCAAAGTGGATATCGCAAAGCTTTCGCGCACTCAAGCTTGGCACTCTTCGAAGCTCGCACTAACAGTTATATGAATAATAGAAAATTGTTATACTTACTAAACGGGCGCCATTTTGACCTCAGCGACTAACAAGCAATTTTTTTTTGCTAATTACTTGCAGCGACTCCGACAATTGTGGAGACTGCTTGGAAAACAAACAGGCAGGCTCTCCAATTGCCTTTTTAATATTTGGTGTCTCCCTGATCTCCCACCAAGCACCCGTATCTCTGTGGAACATTACCACAACACTACCATACACAAAGCACTTGCGCTGGACATCGATCCTGGAGCGCAGATACACTATCACGCGCATTGATTGGCTTAAATAGCGCGCACGGCTAAATTCGCACAATCAACTGAAAGCACAATTACTACGCGCACGTCAGATAGTAAACCAAATACGTTCCACTCGGGCCATTTATTCAAGAGCAGCAAAGTTTCATTCAGTATATAAAAACAGAACTACACTGTTTGTTGGTGTGGGGAAACCTGCAGAACATTTGCAGTTCCAGTGCTATAGCCAGCTTCGAGTGGAACTCAGCTTTGGCCCACTGAATCGCCAGCTGATCACCTTGAACTCAAGTCAAGATCAAGTTCTACTTTATTGCCGACCTACTTTCTGCTGTACAGCTTGTCAACATTTCTGTCGCTATATTGCTCTTTTAAAGCTTTGCAGGATTGTTGCCTAGGCCTACCAAGTCTCCCTCTCGATATTAAGCAGAGCAAGCAAATATTGCAACGACGGTATTGCCGAACTACAAAGAAACCTACAGTTACCAAACGAAATCAAGCCAGTCGATGTTCATCATTTCACCTTGGGCTACTCAGCACTTGTAATTGGACTACTTATTGCTGCCTGCTGTAGGCAAAACAAAAATGCAGAAGGTCTGGACTGAGCAAAGCTATACATACCCACAAGGACTTCTGGAGAGCCTTTTACAATTATCATCTGTGATGAGGAAGTTTGAACAAGATGATCAACGCGGGGAAGATGTTCAGGCAGGAGACACATAACATACATACATACATACATACAACAACGCATTTAATTTCCATTCAATAATTTCTATATAATTTTTCTCACTTATTTAGTCATAATATAATTGGTTCAACTTCTTGCATTTCTCCAATTGAAAGTTTCACAATAAATTTGTATATTCAGCAATTATAAAAAATATTCCATTAATTGTAATAAGTTCAATTCACTCAGCGTTTTTTGCGCAAATAAATTTTTAGCGGTATTAAATTTCGTCTGGAAACTCTTTCCGGTGCGACTAAAAATGTACAATCAATCGCTTATTTGTAATAATCAGCAAATTGATCATATAAAAAGCCGATAATGGAAAATAAAGCATTCATTAAGTTTGGATTTTCAATAGAAAATTGTCCTGTCTATTTCATACACCGCGCTAATTATATTTATTTATTTATTTATTAAGGAACTTCAAATTCAAATTGTTTATTCTATGATATACATATAAGATATAATATCTCATTTACATGTACAAGAAACATATAATGTATTTAGAAAAAAAGAAAAGAAAAAAGAAACAGGGAAAGAGAAAAGCAAATCTGATCTTAATTATAAGCAAATGTTAAATTAAATGTATGAGAGCATATGAATAATAATTCAGTGAAATATTTCATTTACGTTCTGTACAATTACTTATAGATGCTAACAATTGGTACCTCAGAGAATAGTTGTAAAAAATATATATAATACAATGAAATAGCAATCGCTCGAGTTTCTTAAAATTATGTGCAGATAACGAGAGGAACAGTAATCTACATATTTTTATATATTTTTATAGTGCTCGAAAAGTTCACCCTTGAAGGCGGCCAGATTGTTTATTCGTTTGATTCCAAGAGGCAAGGAGTTCCAGAGATTAATCGCGTGAACATAGAATGATCTTCGGCTCTGCAGGACGGTATGTCTGGGTACGACTAGCGATCTTGACCTGGACGATGTGGCAAAATTAAGTTTTTCAAACAGATACCGAGGCTGCTTGTTGTACATTAAGCAGAAAATAAAGAGTACTGTGCGGTATTTAACATATTGATCCAAACTGCAGCCCAAGATATGGTTGGTAAAGGGGGATACATGATCGTATCTACGAAGGTTAAAAACGTAGCGAACACACGAGTTAAATGCAACATTAAGTTTGCACGAGCATACTGCATTCATACAGCCATACATTACCACTCCATACATAATTAAGGGTACCAGCAAGGTTTTAACAAGCTTCATCAACTTCATCAAAGATCTGATTTGATTTGAGTTTACAAAGGTATAAAAGTATACATAACAATGTAATGACAGAAGGTATACATAACAAAATAATAAAAAGAAAAGTAACTCTAACTAAGCTGATCTTTTATTTGACGTTTTGAAAGACGAAAGTCAATGCAATCAAACTGACGGTTAAAGAGACGAGACATTGATGAAATCGGTTCTTGCATGCCATAGTTTGTACTATGCTGGGAAACATCGAAGAAGTCGCAGTTCCTCAAGGAGCGCACAGGAACAGATATATTAAGAGTATTTAAGAGCTCAGGGGAATTTATCGCTCCCTGTATACACTGAAACGCAAAAACAACTCTGGGAGTTTTTCGTCTATTCTCGAGAGAATCCATAGAAAAGAGCTTAAGCCTGTCGACATATGGAGGCAGAATAATAGGGTTATCGAAATGAAGTCCACACAGGGCAAAACGAACGAATCTCCGCTGCACAGCCTCGATGCGATTTATATATACAGCATAAAAAGGAGACCAGACCGGATTGGTATACTCCAAAATAGGTCTAACGAATGTGCAGTAAAGGACCATCGTTATCTATGGATCATTAAACACTTTTTACCATCTCTTTAAAAACCCCAGAGCAGCATTAGCTCTGGAAACAATTGTATTAATATGATCCTCGAAGGAAAGACGAGTATTAAGGAAGACACCCAAATATTTGGTTTTGTCAAGTCTAGTTAATAAGCATCCATCTAAAGTATAACTAAAGTCGAGAGGCCTCCTTTTACGAGAAAAGGATATAGCGGTGCATTTGCTGATATTGAGAGGAAGACAGTTAATATCACACCATTTATGAAAGGTGTCTAAGTCCAAGTTTAAAATTCCACACTCGTTTTCATTAGAAACAATGCGGAAGATTTTGGTATCGTCAGCATAGCAAAGTATTCTTGAATTGGCCAAAATCAGAGAAATATCATTAATGTAAATTATAAAAAGAAATGGTCCAAGATAGCTAAGTTGAGGAACGCCAGAACTATTATCTATTTCATCAGAAAGAGCTGCGCACGATCAGATAAATAAGAACGAAGCCAATTGACAAAGACAGGAGGAAAACCAAGAACAGTCAACTTGTGAATTAAGATTTTGTGATTGATTCGGTCGAAAGCTTTACTAAAATCCGTGAAAATACAATCGACTTGCTTTCCGCTTTCAATAGCAGAAATACAGAAATTAGTATACTCTAATAAATTAGTCGTAGTAGATTTACCTTTCATAAAGCCATGCTCAAAGGAGCGCAGGAAAGGCTTGCTGTGGAAATACATAACATCACAAATCAGAGCTTCAAATATCTTACCAATACAACTTAAATTAGCCATAGGTCTGTAGTTAGAAATGTCGCACTTTTTGCCCTTCTTGTGCAAAGGAATAATCAAAGAAAGCTTCCACTGTTTTGGAAAAATACCGCAAGTTAAAGAAAAATTAAATAAATAACACAAATCAGAAACGACGGACGTAGCACAATGCTTTATGAGCGTGGAAGGAACACCATCCGGACCACTAGAAAAACTATCAGCTATGCTTAAAATACACTTGGAGATAGACGTTTCGTCGACAACAGGTCTTTAGGTTGAAGAGAAGTCAGCGGAAGCTTCGTCAAATGGGTAAACTCGTTATAACTAATATCACAGAAGGTAGTCTTAAAACAGTTAACAAAGAGATTGGCAGTTGCCAAGGAATCAACACTGTCTATGTTTCTGAGCCGCAACGTCACAGTTGCGCTTAGAGTTAACAAACTTCCAAAATTGCTTTGGTTCAGCACGCAAAGCCGATCTCATTCTAAATACATAATCGTTGTACGAGTCACTTAAACACGAAGTGTACTGAGTACGCAAATTAGAATAAGTTACGTAATCAGCATCACTCCTTGAGCAACAGAACCGTCTCCAAGCCTTATTTTTCAAATTTTTAAGATGCTTCAAAGAGCCATTGAACCAAGGTTGACAATTCGAAGTACGATTCGAACTAACAAGTGACACACAGTGAGGAAAACAAAGAAATAGTATGTCATAAAACGAGTTCACAGCTTTATCAATGTCACGTTCACAGAACACTTGTCCAGTTACAAGCGGATAGCCATTCACTCATTTTATTAAAATCAGCTTTTTTAAGTTATAACAATACTCGTAGTTACTACAAGCATTAGATGATGAAGTAACAGGATCAAAAAACAAAACTGTATGTAGTGCTGGGTGATGACATGTTTCACCAAAGGAGTTCAACAACGCTTGACGAGAGTTCCATTGGGATCAGAAGAAAATACCAGGTCAAGAGATCTTCCAGAGTCATTAGTTACGCCGCTAGACTGCATTAGGCCTGCAGAAATAATGTTGTCAATAAAAGAAATGACATGTTGAGTAGTTGCCGAAAAAGAAGGTAGCAAGCCCTCATCATCCTGAGAGTGTAGCCAGTCAACAGTAGGCAAATTAAAATCACCAAAAAGCAGCAATTCATCTGCAGGTAGCAAAACTGCAGTAAGCCTATCGATACAAGAAGCCAGCAAGTCAAATATCTCAGCTGATGGGCATGGAGGAATATAAACTGTAGCAATATATACGTTTTTGTGTGAAATCCTGAGAGCCACACATATAAACTCTAGATCGCCGGACTCAACAAAGTCGATTAACATGCATGGAAGGTCGCAACGAATGGCGCAAAGCACTCCACCTCCAACAGGAGCATCCAGAGACAGACGATGGCGAAACACCAAGAATTCGGGACAAAAGAGCTCTCCATCTGCAATTTTTCCACAGAGCCAAGTCTCGGTCAAGCAGACCACGTCGAAACAGGAATTAGTCGAACTTGTAAAAAGCCGAGTCGTCATGGAGTGAAGACCAGTTACATTGGCATAGTAGACGGAGATTTCGCTAACAAGTTTTTTTTCGAAGAGGCAGTGTCATCAGATTATAGTCACAAATTTACTTCTGATCGATATAGATTGTTTAAGCTTGTTATTCTTGCACACGCTGGAAACAAAACGTAATATCTCTAGAATTGCCTTTATTTTCGATATTTTGAAGGGAACACAAATTTTCCCATTTCTTTTAAGCTCAATTGGTTTATCAACTCCGACCCGCTCGCTCAGAACCCACAACTTTCTCCATCTTTCTTACCGTCGAACCAGCTGGTACGGACGAATCTTTAACTGCCATGTCCCGTCTCTTTATGAGCATTTCGACAGTATTAGTTTGAATTTTTCAAGACTGCAACTGAAAAATTGGCTCAAATTGGATATTAGTTAAGTTTATCTGTTTTCTTGTTTTTTTTCCTGGAATAATTTCTCTTGTAATAATTATTGTAGTAATTAACTAGATGAATTTCGAATAAATAAATATAAAATTGCTGAGATTTAAAAATTACTCTGTAAGTGACAATGACAGATAAAATGTGACTCGAGGTCACAGAATGCCAGGTATAGGGTTGAATTGAGTATTATATTTATAAATTCTTTCCATTTCTTTTGTTTTAGTTGGGAATTTCTTTTTTCATTTACATATAAGTAGATAATAAGAGTTTTTGTGATTCGATTTTTTTAAGACTTAGCAGACTTAAATAAACCAACCATGTGTCATTTTATAAGTCAAAATACAATCAACCCATGCCTTTCTCCATCGGTACTCGGTAAATGCATACGCATAAAATTGATGGCGATATAAATTCCTAAAATTGATCCTGCTATCATTTCTTGCTAATTAACAATATATACAGGCTGTCGCACGTATCGTGTTCCTTGGGTATTTTTCTCAAAAATGTGCGGAGTTATCGGGAAAGTCCTCATAATAAAAGTGACGTATCATTAGTCAAGGTATCCTCTGGCATAGCCAAAGTCCTTGAAAAAGGACTTGGGAAGGATATATTTAAAAAAATGTCCTTTTCGTCCTTACTAAGGATATATTTAGATTACAAATGTGAATCTAGCGCATAAAACTAAAACGAAAGTGTTATATTGAAGATTCCAGTTTAACCCTTAATTATCGAGATATAAGTCCTCAAATTGTACTCTATGCACCGCGTTCCTTTGCCATTTTTCTCAAATATACACACATCGAAGTGCTAGTAACAAAAGTTACCCATGATAAGCCGGGCTATCTTTTGTTATGGTAAACATTTCAAAAAAAGCCACACGAAAAAAGGATATCTTCGGTTTGGTCCTTTTCGTCCTTACAGAGGATACATTTTGGCTTCAATGAATAACGGCAAATCAAATTGGAAAGAAAGTGTTATATGGTCTTCGTAAAGAGCAGGTCATTCATTTATAGGTATGTAATATGTTGTTATGTTTTGTCTATTGGACTCATTCGAATTCTTAAATGTAGCTTCATCGGTAAATAATACATTATTGAAGAAATTTGTATCTTCGCGTCGTTTCTGTTGAGCCCAGTGGCAAAATTGTGTTCTACTACTGAAATCCCTTTCCTCTAATTTCTGAGAAAGGTATAAGTGGTAGGGGTGCATTTTTAATCCTCTCAGCGTCCTTTGTATGGTACTTTTAGTGCATCCAGAATCTCGGGATATTTCGCAAATGCTGACATGAGGATTTCTAGCAATATGTTGCCGAATAATCCTGGATCTTGCTCTCGTTCTACATATTAATCTATTATTCGCAGTAAGTGTTGCCTATGTTGCGCACCATCTTTCTGGAAAGCGTTCAGCATTACGGTTACATTCCCCGTATGTAATCAGCAGCTCTACCAATTCACTATTTGCAAGGCGCGACATTACAAAAATATTTATATCAAAGATCAAACTTAGAATAAAATTTGTATACTGCTATCACCAATTTATCCTATTTCAAGCATGCACTAGGCCAGGGGTCGACAACCTTTTGAGTCGGAAGAGTCAAAAATTACAATATTCAAAATTTCAAAGTTTTTAAAGAGCCACAAAATTTTTTCTTGCCAACAATAAATAGTACTCGCATAAATTAAGTTTTTTGATAAAAAAAACTAATCTATTTATTCATAAGAAAAAATATGTATTTATTCATATATAAGTAGTGTTTTTCACAAAAAATTAGATAATATAAATGGCATTATTAGCTAATTACTTATTGTTTAAGTAAAAAATTAAAACAATTGAACATTTACTGAGTTACAACACTAACTTGTATTTCAATAACAAACAATTGAGCAAACAACAAATTCAATAGGGGTGTTGGCTTTGCATGGTTTTAGAAAGTTTGGATAAATTTGGCTGATAACTTGTTGTTTTAAGTTTCAAACACGACTCTAAATTTTCATTTGGCTTACATACATTTTTGGACCTCAAACTCTTCCAACTTGCATTTCAACTCTGTAAATTTTCCACCCCACAAAGCTTTACTTTTTAAATGGATCAATTGCATTTCTACAGATCCAGTATCAATTCCAAATGGCTCGATTTCGTTGGTTTTGAATTGCTCAAATCTGTCAGCAAATTCATCTTTAATTTTTTTTATAACTGTGCTGAAGTAATTCGTGTCAACAGTTGCACTGGTTTTATCGCGATATTGCTTTAGAAATTGAAAATGAAGTAATTTACCGCTCTCAATATCTTCTGCAAAATGAATTATTTTTTCTTCAAAACAAACCAATTCTTCTACTAAAACATAGGTTGGGTTTCCCTTTCCTTGCAGTTTTAGATTCAGCTATTCGAGTTACGGTATCGAATTTTACAATCATTATAAGTTTTTAAAATACAAAATAAATAAACATAACCATTTTCCGGGTACTAACAGATAACTAATAAAAAACCAAAAAACTCTTTTCCAGTTGAGCAAAATATTCTGATTCAAGTTCTTTCGCTAAGATTTTCGAATCAATGGTTGTCAACGTAAAGTATTAGACATTTTTTATTTTTTATTCGGTTGATCTGAGCTGAACAATGCGGCAAACTTCAAATACACAGAAAAAAATTACATAAATCTTCAAGCACCGATTGTTCGTATGTTTTCTGAATGCTTAAATTTGGCAAAACAATTCAATATCGTCGTTAAAATTTAAATATACATATTTGAAAAGAAAGTATACGCGATTTATTAAAAATTGCTTTCCGATTTGTAGTAATGTTTGGAAAAGTATCAATTAAAGGAAGAATCGTATTTTTGCTGGACGCAATGTGTTTCAGGATTCAAAATTCAAGTTAAATGAACATTTAATAAATATTAAATTGAGAATATAATAATATGCTTAAAAATTATTTTAAAATAAAAAAAATGTATCCATCTCTAAAAAAGTTATCAAAGTATCCATTTCAAGAATTTCAAGTAAAATGTATCCAAAATGATACAATTGTATCCAAGTGGCATCACTGAGTATAAGTGGCTGAGCGATAGAATCGGTCCCTAATCCTCGTTAATCGATTCAGAACGATTTTTAAGTGTTTTTTTTGTTTTTTTTTTTTGATAAAATAAATAATATTTGCGTATGGAACTAAGGAGCCGCATTTTCACATCTAAAGAGCCGCATGTGGCTCGCGACCCGCAGGTTGCCGACCCCTGCACTAGGCCAAAGTTGGACATACTTAGGTATGAATACATTAGGTACAAACCTACTTAAGTATTGTTTGAATTATATTTGCTGGTTTTGCCTACTTTCCGTGAATTGTCTACTTGTTGTATCTGTATCTATTTGCTTCTGCCTCAGAAGTTTACATTAACAATATAAATAAGATAATGATAATTTACCTAAAAATTGAATGGAGACGAAATTCCGGCCCCTTTATCTCAGGAATTATGACAGCATATTACATACCTGTAAATGATTCACCTTCTTTTTGCGATGAATTTTCAGTAGGTATACCACTTTTATTCTAATTTGATCTGCAGATATTCAATGTAGCCAAAATGTATCCTCAGAAAGGATGATAAGGACCAAACCGAAGATATCCTTTTTTCGTGTGTCTTTTTTTGAAATGTTTACCATAACAAAAGATAGCCCGGCTTATCATGGGTAACTTTTGTTACTAGCACTTCGATGATATCTGTGTGCAGTTTCGAGAAAAATGGCAAAGGAACGCGGTGCATAGAGTACAATTTGAGGACTTATATCTCGATAATTAAGGGTTAAACTGGAATCTTCAATATAACACTTTCGTTTTAGTTTTATTCGCGAGATTCAAAAATGTAATCTAAATATATCCTTAATAAGGACGAAGAGGATATTTTTTTAATATATCCTTTTCAAAATACTTTTTCAAGGACTTTGGCTACGCTAAAGGATACCTTGACTAATTATACGTAACTTTTATTATTAGGACTTTTTCGATATCTCCCCACATTTTCGAGAAAAATGCCCAGGGAACACGTTACGTGGGACACCCTGTATATATATATTTTTTTAAATAGTCTTATCTAATTTCTTTCAGCCGAATTTACACTATCCATTACTTTGCACAGTATTAAACAACACGACCAATGTGATAACATGCAATCTATTCCAAAAGCGCGACATTATTAGACCTATATACATACATACATATATTCTAACTAGAGCGCGCATAATATGTATATAAACACAGTATATACATGCATACAATTTGAAACGGTATGTTGAATATCGATTGCAATAATTGTAACAGACCACTCCTAAGTAATATTGCATGACTTTGTAATTAAATACATTCATCATCGTCACCGAGGCCCTTCATGTTATAATATAAAATGTAATCTTTATCCCTTAATTCAGGTCCTCGATAAAATAATGCAATAAAAGAGAATTTGTTTAGTAAAAGGAATGTAAAAATATCACTTGTTTGTTATACAAAACGTAGGCATGTCCTTAAAAATTACATGAAATCAAATCATGAGGGATAAGTTTATTAAGGAGCAAAATGCTAGAACATAAAAAGAAAAAAAGAAAACAAAAAAAAAAAAGGAAAAAAGGAACAAAAAAAATATGAGTTGCATGTCAAATATTTTATGAATCATAAACCAAAATATTTTTACTTTTATGTAGGTAGGTACGACAAGACATAAGGTTAAAAAAATTAAAATAAAGCTCCTTCGGGATGAATGGAACAAATTAAAAATGTTATCAATTGACAACACTGCACCATATATGTATATGCATATAAACAGATACACGTAAGTCTCTGCAGAATATTTAAAATTTTTAACATCACTAAAAAAGTTTATTAGGAAAACTTACAAGGTGGTGATTCCATCCTGATCCTGTTTTTTTTTTTTTTTTTTTTTTTTTTTTTTACATTTTAAAAGCGTGGGTCACCTGCATTCTGTTTCAGAGATTACATACATAATATACAATATGTATATACCTATGTACTTTTTCTACCTACACAATATATGATGACACCATAAAGTTCCCTTCCTTGGGACTCACTCAGTAATTTGCTTGTTGTTTATCCTCTTTCCGCTTGAATCCTAAAAATTCGTTGAAAAAAAGCTTTTAATGACGTAACGCAACCTGTTAAATAAGAAGAGAGCAACAGGGTGTTGGAGGTCAACCAAAAGCTCGCTCCATATATTTATATTACTACATACATACACATATCATACTATTCCATGGGAGTGGTTTCCATATAGCACTCTCATTCTAGCTTTATAGAGATTTACCCATTCAATAAAGATATTCGGAGAGAGTGAGAGAGATAATTTGAGCTCTCAATATTAAAATTTTGTGTGTGGGTGGATGGGTGGTATCAAGGTAGATTTAAACACCAGCATTACAAAAAACAAAAAAAACACATGAAACGAAAACAAAAACAAAAAAGCCTCGCCATCCTGTTTGATACGCATATATATTAACGCCATGGAAAGCTCCTTTGAAGACAGTCGAGTTTTAAACTTACTCTAGTTAAGTTCGAGTCTCGTACTCCTCTTTTCTATGCCTTTTGTGAGTAAGGGCATTATCCTGCACAAACAAATTTGGACAAAACTAAAGTATAAAAAATAATATTAAAAAAAAAAAAGATTTTTACATAGTTTTTATCTTATTTTTAATTTTTATAAAAACTTGCTAAAATTTTATTTTAAGCTAAAAAATTTATCAATCAACGATTTAATTAGGTAATTTTCGTTAATTCAATATCATATATGTAGTGAAGTCCTTCTTAAAAGTGGTGTCAATTATTTCTCAGTTAAAAAGTTTGTTTCACTTAACGGTGGGGCTACATATGTTACATATCTTTTTTTTAAAAACGGGCAGTGATAGAAAGTGTGCTTAAAGGGGTTTCTTAAAGAAAAAAAAAGGAAAAAAGAAAAAAAGTCTCCAAAGGTTTCTTTAATTAATCGTTCTCAAAGGAAATATTTGTTTTTTTGTTTTCGATTGTTTAAGAAAAAACAAAAAAAATAAAAACGAAACGAAACGAAGAATAATGGCAAATGTGATGTGGCTAGTAGCGGTCGGTATCCTTTTTGCCGCTTTACCATTTTCAGTTGCTGGAATCGATTTAAGTCGACTTTATGGTCACATGGGACAACCTATTCAAAAACGCAGCGGTAAGTTATTTTTGTATATTTCTGCTTTTATTCTATAAAAAGGATTTTGCAGGAAGATATATGTATTTTAATGTGTTTTTGCTGTTTTACGTAAAACACTTAAGTCATCCTTTTTCGCATATATCCCTACTTACATATAATATCGAACCACAACCGGTTGGGTTATATAGTCGTGTATGGTTTCAAAAGTATACTGTAAATATGTATGTATGCATATAGTATGCCAATGTCTATTAAGTACACAAATAGCCTTCTTACATTCAAGGGTCTTCTGTTAAATAATTCACGAACCACATTTGCTGTTGTTTCTGTTGCTGTACCCTTTTTACAGCTGAATTCTTTCGTAAAGATAATTTAAAATTTTTTTCAATATTAAAAGTTGACGAATCACTTTTGTGTTTTATTTTTTGATGACTTTTTTCTTTAACATATTTTTTATGCTATTTTATGTTATTTTTCACACATAAAATTAATTTAATTTTTTTTTTAACTCTTCCGAATGAGAATTTATTGTTCATAAATTGTATTCAAGATACTTACATTGAAATATATTAAGCGGGTATTTCAAAATCAATGCAGATGAATTGGGAAATTTCTATCAGCAATAAATTATGTTCGAGCTTTTGAATATTATAAAGTGCAATCTTTAATAAGACTTTTACCGCTCAAAAGAACTTGTATTAAACTTGAATTAAATTTTAAAATATGTATAAGGGTTGAATTTATTTTGAAGGGCTATATACATAGACAAATATTTGAGCGTATCAATTTTTACAATAACTTTGTGGAATATGAAATTCCATAGAGTTCTAGATTGTTTTCCAACTATGAATAAAATCTTATAGAGTTTTTTATAGAATTTAAATTTGTCCTCTGGTTAATTTGAAAAAAAATATATATATACTTATATAATTTAAATTTATGTTTTTCTTTGCGAAAAACGAGAATACAACTCTGCTTTTTGAGTCCAGCCCGTCCCTTTAACTCGTACACGAATTTGTCTGTCTGTATATTTATTTATATATTTTTTTTTATTATTTTCGACACTCTCGTAGACCCACTTTTCATCATCACAGCGAGCTGGCACGCAGGTTCACGTCGCGTGACAATTGAATCTATCAAAATGTGAACCGAAAATTTCCATGGAAAACCCGGAAAATCGGGAAAAATCATTTGAAAATTTGGTACAAATTTGATTAGTGATAAATCCGTTTCAGAAAAAATGCAGAGTTTTCCGATTTTTCCAAAAAAAATTCCGGAATTTTCCGACTTTTCCGGAAAATTTTCCGGTAAAAAGGTTTTCTAAATTATGCAGGATCAAGTTCCCTATCAACTGGCATCATTACTTTCTCTCCGACAATGGTGAAAACTTGCAGAAAAAATCCAAGGAAGTGTTTGAGCATTTTGCAACCTAAGACAAAGTTGTAGAGCAGTTTTGTGCAATTGCAAGTTCTCAGGTCCTCCCATCTCTGGTGATGCTTCCTATGAGCATCCGCTTTGATATGGCAACGCCTACGGCGGGCTGTAGTCCGAGGAACGAGAAATCAGAGCCAGCCCTAGCTACAAGGTTAGCCCTTTCATTCTCCATGAAACCCATGTGACCAGGAACCCACTGAAGTAATACATTTTTGTGGATACACAGCTTATTCATAGACGACCTGCAGTCCCTCAGTAACTTAAATGTTATCCGAGGGCCAGTCAGGGCCATTGAGGCTGCCGAAAGAATAACAATGTCCTTTCCCTTGATCTCCATATCAAGAACTATCTTCGCTGCGATTGTGATGGCGAAGACTTCAATCTGGAAGATAGTGGTGTATCTTGCAAGTTTCCAAGTGAGTACTCCATCTCAATGTCAGGTTCAGGGATGTAGACACCCGGCAAGTTCCCTCATTAGTGAGAGAGCCGTCGGTAAAGATGTTTAGAGCGAACCGGGGTAAGCTCGATAAGGGACTTTTTTCTGTCCACGATTCCCTAACAGGAAAACTTACAGAGAAGCGACGCCCAAAAGGAAGCTCCAGCCGTCTTCCCAATATCCCCATGAGCGCAATCTGCACACAGCCCTTTTGTCATATGCCTGAATGATAAGATTCAGGGGTGGCAGATTAAGTATGCCCTCAAGGATAGCAGTAGCCGTAGATCGCATGGAGCCCATAATTCCCAGGCAGGCAAGCCTTTGCAGGCCCGCCAGCTTCCGTATCTCAGTCCCCACAAGCTTTGTCGGCCACTATACACAGGAGGCATATGTGCGAATAGGTCTAACTATTGAGGACAACCTTAGGTCTTATGCCCCATATACAGCTAAAGGTTCTCCTGTATTGAGCGAAGACCGTCATAGCCACATTAACTTTTTCCACTACGTGCAATTAAGAGAAGTAAACTGCTTTAAACTATTTCGTACTTTGTACTATTGAGAGTTCATTTAAACTAGAACCCCTTTTGTCGTTTAATACAACTTCGAAAAATACAGGAATTTCTCAGTATAAAAAGTTTTGGTTTAACGAATAAGGCGATGCAGCCCTACAAGGACAATTCGCACTAACAGGCTGAATATGAATTATTAAAAGATTCCATCAGGAATGAGTCCAAATTGATTAAAACAATTTTATAAATATATTTTAAGACCCATACGTTAGCTTTATCACTTACAAAATACAGGTAAAATTTCTCAATTTATACGACGTATTCTCGAAGATATAGAGCATCAAATTCATGAACCTTGCAGTGAGTTTCTGTAAATTACATTGACCGTATAATGTTGGGAAAAGTTTCTCAAGGAGTTATAACACTTCGTGCTCCAGAAGCGATGCATTATGTTCGGTTGATGGCAAAAGCCATTTATGGTGTGAATATTGCTTTTTTATTTCTTGACAAATGCCATCTAATGGCTTCAGAGAATAAAAAACAATCAGACATTTACATTTACATTAATAAAGTTCACCTGCAAGTTTTGCTCTTAGCAGCACTTAGCGCAACTTTCGCTTTGTACCAAGATTATTTTGTCTTTAAAATGAAATACCAGTGAAAATTGACCTTCAGCTTCCACCCGATATCTCGAGAACAGCTTTGTCTTATTAATCAAAATAAATCTTAATGTTTGGATAAAGGTCCAGTTCGTTAGATAAGTGGAAAAAATTTCTCAAAATTAATCCAGAAATGATTTTGATATATCTATGTAAATCTCTAAATGTGCTATAAAAGGATGAAATAAGTTTTTCAATTTTTCTTTTTTGGATGTTTTGGCCTAATATTTTAGCTAAACAAAATATAACAAAATGAACACTTTTCGATCATAGTTTTAACAGCGTTCCAATGTAAATCAAAGGTTACAAAGTATCTAAAATTAAACTTTGAAATGCAACAGTTCAAAAATCATTTATTCACTTATGGTATTTTATTCAAGAGATAGTGGATTTATCTTTGTTTGATACGAGATTGTCACGAGATATAAATAACCGGCCAAGGGCGAGTCGGACTCGCGCACGAAGGGTTCCGTAACATCGTACAAAATTTAACACTATGTAATTCGTATTTATTTTTTCAAATGAGAGTAGGCGTCATATGAAAAAAAACGCTGTCATTTGAAAAAATAATGCTGTAATTTGAAAAAATAATGCCTACTTATGATAATAATAATGAATGAGAATAAAACGAGGAAAAAACGTAAATAAATCACGTTTCTTGTATGAGGGTCCGCTTTAATTTTTAATTTAATTTTAATTTTATTATTATAGCGGAAATAGAAATACCCACTCTGTGAAAATTTCAACTGTCTACCTATTACGGTTCATGAGATACTACCTGGTGACGTACGGCCAGCGAAGTCTTAGTAATAGGGTCCCCGTTCTTACCCTTTGGGTACGGAACCCTAAAAATGAGTTAATGGAAATTTTTAGCGGTGAAATTTAGTGAAGACAGTCGTGTAATAACAGCACAAATCGGTTTCAATGAACTTCTGATATTAACTGAAATTTGAGACGATGTTATTTCCGTAAATACAACGGATTTTCTTATCCGGTTTGATTTATCCTTCAATATGATATGGGCTACAAATGAAAGTTTCTACCATTTATAATCTACGAAATGGAGTGTTAATTTAATAAGACAAAAGATAACGACCAACAGGAGTATGTCATGTCCTATAATAGGAAACACTTTCCTTGTTTTGTTCAAATATAATTATTTAAATTTTTAATCAATTTTATGGATATATGTGTTACTTTGTTGTTCTTATGGAAAACCTGTCACGGGAAATTGATTGATTAAAAAAACACCAACTCCTTCTTCATTATACCCGTAAATAAAAACCTTTTCGCCTATAAATTGGGCTAACATTTTTCAGAGTAAAACTTTTCTAGTAGGTGTCACAAAAAAAAAAACAAAAAGTAGAAGTACAATCCTGCTCTGACCCCCCCTACAGATTGTGTCTGGGGGATGATTAGCCTGCTTTATATGGCTTGGGTGAATGCCTGACGTTAACCAAACGTAAAATGGTTATTTAAACCAGAGCTACACTCTAGTAAGATGGTGGACAGGACACACCGTTTCGCGAATTCTAAAACCCATTCAAGGCGACTGGCATGAATTAAGGACATGGGAGGAATAGGCCCTCTCAGTTTAACAATGGTATAAGCTAGAAACAGGTCAAAAGTTCAGAGACACTTGCGACCTTTCGCAAATATCAAAGGAGGTGTTAAATTATTTATTTTGTTTTGGTTTGTAAATGGCGGTTTAGTTAGTAAAAATAAGGAAATATATTTTGATCGAATTCAGCAATTCATCATAAATTGCAACTTTGAACAGATGCAATACATACTTTGTACGAATATAACTTCATGAAAACGTCACACTTGAACTTTTGCAGATTGTATGACAGATGAAAGACAGAAGATGGTAGACTGTTCCACATTCGTACAGTTCATGTATAAAAGCATCGAAGAATTTTACTGTACGGCTGAAAATAATTTAAATGGTAAATGGATGGATCTGTGCGGTTTGCTGCGCGTGTATTGTGTGCAGGAATAATTCTACAAGGGATCAGACTAGATATTTCATCAGGCTGAAATATTTTTACACCTATTCAGAAATCAACACCATTTGGATGCTTCTTTGGCAACAGAGTAACAGTGATCTGTCCAGGTTAACGTATTGGAAATGTTAATGACAAGAATGCATAAAGGCGGTGTATCGTAAATCAGTGCTCCATCAAAAGAAATGGAAGTGAAAAAATTATGAAATTATGATCTTCTTTGAAAGTGATTGGACAGCTTTGGGACTTAGATGTAAGTATTCAATTCGACGCGATTCGTTTTGCCCCAAGGTTTAAGATTTAATCATGCAATCTAGTTTAAGACATCTGACATTCTCTCTGGAGTCTGGAAGAGTATCAATGGAGGAAGGGTACTGTCATCGGAAAATGTCATCGGCAAAACCATGGGTGGGATTGAAAGTAAGCGAAATCATATAATTAATGAAAATTAGACGGAGAGATTACAGAGCCCGCGGGCACACCGGTATTTATAGGGTGAAGCTCTATCTAGTACAACCCGTATTAGGCGAACACTTATATGGACCGCCTTGCACAGAGCTTACACAGGACTCCATAGAAGAGCCAACGCAAAATACTATCGCAACGAAGTATTGTACGAGGCAAATTAGACGGACGCTTTACGGGCGACTGCTCTTACCTCTGGGCTGACGAGACAGATGCTTTCCCTCTTGTTTCTGTCTCAAGAGGGAAAGCATCTGTCTCGTCAGCCCAGAGGTAAGAGCAGTCGCCCGTAAAGCGGATTGTCCCGTTTTCAAACTCCGGACGAGGCGGTTGTTTTTTCCTCTTGTATTTATGATTTAATTGAGAATCGTTAAAAATAAAATTCCTTAGAATTCTTCTATTTTCGATCTATGACCGATTGTAAAAGTTGTGAGTTCCATTCCCGCATGGGAAAAATAAATAAAAGCGAAAGAATCTGTTTTCCGCACCTATCAATTGCATCCATGTCCAGAACTAAAACAACTCTACAAGACTGCAAAAAGGAGATGGTAGTGATACCTCAAATTATGGACCAATTGCAATCACTTTGATTCTATCAAAAAATTTTGAATTTATCATTAACTCCAAAATAATGAAGTATCTAAAAATCATTGAACTCATCTCCAATTTGGCTTCCGGACTGAACGCTCATCTGGAGACTTGCCGACTTTTCTTACGGAACGGTATAACTGTGACCTCCAAAATTGTTGACCTACATATTTCAAAGTCCTTAGACAGAGTCTCTTTTAGCCAAACTGAAAGCACTTGGTCTCTCCCCTCCTTTTCTATTATGGATTCAGTCAAGTTCAGTGCTTTTACGCTTTCAAATTTCTTCATTGTCTTCCTTCTTTGGATTTTATTAGATGATTTTTCACATCCGTCGGATTTTCTTGTTTAGGGTATTGGGGCTTATGATGCTTTCCCTCTTGAGACAGAAACAAGAGGGAAAGCATCTGTCTCGTCAGCCCAGAGGTAAGAGCAGTCGCACGCAAAACGGAAGGTCCCAGTTTCGAACCCCAGAGGAGGCGGTTGTTGTTTGTTTTGTATTTATGATTTGATCTAGAGAATCGTTATAAATAAAAGTTCTTAAAATTCTTCTATTCTCACATCTTCATTAAATTTTGAATTATTGGATTTTAGCAAAACTTCGGCTATTCGAAACCTTCTTACCTCGATTTAAAATTTATGGTGGTTCGAAGTATAGCGGAAAATTATAAATTCTCTGGATATTTTTGAAATTGTTATTAAAGATCATACCTTTATCCATATATCAAGATATGGAATAGATAAATATTTAATTTAACAGAAGATTTTTATACTAAATTCCTCCTCCACTCTATTAAAAGTATTTTTATAGCCATAAAATCTGTCCGAAAATCCATTACCCATGCCATAATCTTTTTGAGCATATTGTTTGAACCCTTATTGTTACAGCCGTCAGAGCCTAAAAACATTGACGAATCTTAATAGCCCTCTTTAATACATTGAAGTCAAACTAATGGAAACCATCGGGGCAAAGGAAAGTTCTCAAGAGAATATGGACAACCAGAATGCCAACTTTGAATGAACCCTTTGGGTGTGAATTTAACAGATAGTCAATGTTAGAAGAGAGTGTAAATAAAATAAATCACCCAACACAATTCTCATCCCCAAGAGTTACAGTCAATTTTTCTGGACCAACTGTCTATACTTGAAAGTATCTACTTTTCTGTCATTGATAAAACAGTAACACCTCTCTGATTCGATTTCTGGCGAACTCTTGGGGTCTTCAATGGATTATGACCTTTTTCTGTTTTGTTTTTTTTATTTTTTTTTTTTATTTTCAAAGAGCTGTCAATTTCATGAAGTCATTTTCAATTATGGATGAGTTCTGTTGAAACGAGATACGAATGCCATGGATTGCATTAGAAGTATATTTCATGTAGCTAAGGAAAAATATCATGGGACAGAAGAACACGTTTCAGGGTATCCATAAAAATTGAATAAAAGCGATTTTATTTTGTAAGTGTTGTATGTGGACTGGATCTATTCTCTAGTTTCGTTGGAATCTTGCTAGTTAATTCTAGTATTTTATTGGAGGAAAGGATATTTTTTTTTATGTTCGACATGGTACATGATGACTTTTTTACTAACGTAATTTTCAATTGAACTCCGCTCCCCAAGTATTAAATATGGAGTGTGTGGGTTCACCATGAGTGCAAAGTGACTAAAGGGCTTCGAATCAAATAATCCATTCTCAAACGGAGCCTCCGGAAGGATTGATTTAAAAAGGATTTCTAGAAAATACTGGGGTGTTTGTAATAGGTTTTTTAACGGGTGGGTTATTGAAGGATTTGTGTTGAGAGGGGGGGGGGGGGGGTAAGAATAGGGAAATAAATAATAGAGGTTATTCTACTCTAGGGGCCCCTTGCCTCTACTAAAAACCTAGACATGCGCTTTCTGGATATCCATAAGTCGATGGGATGTTGTTGGGTTGAAAGAGTAATGAAGTTTTATCTGTGTTTATCTGGTTGTACTGGTTATAATTAGTGGAAGAGGGGATGAGTCCGATGGGGCATGTTGGGCATGAGTTGAAAGGTCTTTATGGGTTTACAGTTTCTATTGTAGGTTATCATATATTATGGATGAGTTTTGGGGGAAGAAGGGTTATAATTTCAAAAAAACTAGGAATTAGGTTAAATTTTTTTGATTTTGATGTCTTATAATCAACAAAAGAGCTATTTGGATATTTTTTTTTGAAAATTTTGTTGGCTTACACCTACACTCTGTTTATAGGGTGTATATTAAAAAATGTATAGGGTACTAATTGAAAAAGTATCTAAACACAAACAGGCTAACTCCCATTTGTAAGTGTAGTAGCAAGGACTAGTGTATGGATACAAGCAAGGATAAATAACCCAAATATACATGTGTACATGAAAAAAAACACCCAGAATTGGAGTTACATTGTAATGCTTGGTCTGCACATAGAAAAATAGGAGTTAATGCAGCCTCTGTAGTTTTTAGCTTTATACATAAATGGCTAGTTGAAAAACAGTGTCTACCAGTGTCAGCAATCAAACAGAGACGGGTGTATTGGATAGACAAAGATGATGAGATCTCACTTCATAACCCGCCATAACCCGAAAACCACCCTTAATGCTGAAGTGCTAAATGCCAGTTTCAGAAAACTTATCAAAAATTCGTGTACAATTTCAAAATAACTCAATAGCCTCCAAGTTCACAGACATCATGACAACTGCTCCTAGATTTGGGCACCGCTTTGAAGTAGTTGTAGAAGACGACAGCCGAAGCTGCAAAACAGTGGACTGAATTTACAATGCGTATTACTCTTTTTGTACACAGACGGATCTAAGAAAGAAGTAATGGTGGGTGTATATATAAGTTATACCTGGGATCCAATCAACTGTTTTTCAAGCAGAAATATGACATAGAAACGTGCATTCGAACAATTATATAAAGAGGCTATTGACACGCAAAAATATATGTATATAAATTTCGCAAGATAAGCCGCGATAAAAACATTAAACTGCCAATACCTTCCCCTCATAGCTGGTTTGGGACTGTAGGACTGTTCTGGATTTACTATCAGAAGGCAATATAGTAACCCTTAGATGGATATCAGGACATGACCGACATGAAGGTAATGAGACCGTGGACTACCTAGCCAGGAATCTCTATTTACCGAACCTGAACCCTTCTATGACCTTACAAAAAGGCATCTAGGAGGAAAAATAATGGTAGAATCTTCATGGGTTAAGGTATGCGAAGAAGCTCATTAACTTCCCATACAAAGACTTTAAAAAAGTCATCAACTGTGGTAAACCCCAGATCAGTCCATTTACTGGCATAATGACTGGTCATTCATAGGGTACATGTTCTTAAGCATGTCAAGGGCAAGACTATAGAAGACAATTGCCGATTCTGCAACGAAGAAGTAGAATCTGCAGAACAGGTACTCTGCAAATGCGCAAGACCTATTCGCCAAAGACTCCAATGTGTAGGCAAGATTTTGCTCATGAAAACTGAGTCTAATGAGGTAATAACTTTCCTAAAACGAGCAAACGTGGACTGGACTTAATATGGCAGGGCATTTTGTAATAATAATCAAAATAATACTTACTCGACTTTTGTTAATTTTAGCATGAAAATCAAGTTTTTAAAGTAAACATTTTATGAAAAAACACAATAAAAAAATTACATGCTTGTGTAAGATTTTCTACTGCTCGCGATAACTACCCACTGCTAGTCGAATGTATTAGGGTCGTACTTAATTACTTAAAATGTGTCGTTTATTTAATTTTATACGAAAAATATAAAATAGGCAGCTGAAAATTTTTCAATTCTGTGACTATAGAAATAAGAAATATAAATAAATAAATAAAAAAAAATGATATCCTACAACACTTTATACATGCAAGGTATTCCAAGTTTTGGTGCCACGTGAGAATTGAAGTAGAACAACTCAAAGCCTACTTGAGACAACCTCATGTACATTCATCAGTGAGTGTTGATAGTTTATGAGTTGATTTCTTTTCCAGATTAGCTGTAAAACTGGACAATCCGTCGCAATAAGTTTCCCATAATTTCCCATAATTTTTGATAAAATGTTTTTTTTTTAAAAGGTCATACATTTCTATTTTCCTTCCAAAATTTTTTTATTTTTTATTTTATTAGTTACTTACACTTTTGTTTTTCACTATTGTGTTTGACCGTGCCCAGCGCCCGCCTTAGCACTAATTTCAATACTACCTATATTTTGTAATGAAAAAAACATATATGGCAGTATATGGCACATAAGAAATGAGGTATCCAGCTCAAAAAACAAAACCAAAACAAAAATTTGAATATTCCTTACATTTTAGGGAATATTCCCTACAATTAAGCGAAAAAAACAAAAAACAAAATTGAAATTCCCTATATTTTATGGAGAAAACCTACCTGCATTTTAGAGATCAAAATATAATCCACGTTTTTCAAGGCGGACCTTTCCCTAATCTTATCGAAAAATACCCAAGCCTTGCGGCACAAATTGTTGCCACTCACTTTACTTTAGGGAATTATTTTTTACTGTGTACCCTGCAAAAATTTCATGGCGCTACCGCTTCACCGCTTCAAGTTTATTTCACATGTACCTAGTACGTGCAAAATTACAATTTTTGAGAGTAAGTGAAAATATGATTAAAACAATATAAAACTTATTACAAAAAAATTACAGACTGTTTATAAAATTACCTTTTGTTCAATACAATACACATGCGGGATGGCCGGAAGAAATTCTCTTTCAAGCGTTTGAACTTCATTTTTGCCGTTTTTTCGGCTTCTCTAACTTTTAGCGTTAATTCCGTCAAACTGCGACAATTCCTTTTGGCCCAGTGAGTTCGAAATAGAGAAATAGTACAAAATTATAGTTATCAGACCCAGGGATTGGTATACAGGGTGTTTCCGCCTAGGAGATCAATAGAGCAGGAGGTGATAGTACTCACCTAGGCACACAAAAAATTGTATGGGGGGGGGAAGGCATATCAATCGTTTAGGAGTTACAGGGTGATTAAAAAAGAAGATAATTTTTCACAGTCTTAAAATGAACATGGCGTATGGTCACAGTTAAAATCTCATTGTATGCAGAGCTTCATGGCCTTCCAACAACTACTTAACCGGCGGCGTACCCATCTAACCTCAAGGTTATGGTAGTCTAAACTAAAATTTTCGGATTTTATTACCTAATTTTTTACTTTGACCTCTATTTTTTTTTGCATAAAGATCATAAGTCTGCCTGTCTCGATATGCTAAATCCCAATTTTCTTAAGCTCATAATTCAATTTACATCCCCTAGCTAGTCCATATCTACAATTACCATGGTACAAAGGTTAACAGGATATGCCCGATTCGAGAGTAATTGTTGTAGGAATTGCAACATCATTTGGCGTCAATTTTTTACCAGACAATTCGATTTGAGTTTTTCGTATTATATCGACGGATAGACGGGGTTTGAATTGTGAAAAGTAACAACCTCTTAAAAATTTTAGTTTCTTTGTATAAATCACTTCGGAAAAAGTAATTTAAGTCTTATTGGGAAATCAGAGAAATTTTAAATTAGAAGATTGATTAGAACGATTGAACTTGAAACGAAGTAATTTGTCGCTATGTGAAGTAAGCATCTAATTGACAAATGAATCGGCTATACTTGATAATCTTTGTACCATGTTTAGATACTGTCTAATCAGATCTCAGTTACTCAATGTAAATAAGCTGCAGTTGTTCCAATCCGTAAGAAAACGTCCTCGTCTCATTCAACGATAATCGTCTCATTAGCTTGTCCAATTGTCTGGCCAAGAGGAGATTGGAAAAAATCATATAGGTTAAGCAAATGATTTAGAATGTGGAGGAGAATAAAATATTATCAATTTGCCAGTCTGGTTTTCGATCGGGACACAGACGGGAGAGGTTGCTCTCTTAAAAGTTGCAACAATATGACAATATTGGTTTTACTTGTTTTATTATCACTTGACCCTGGTAGTCATATACTATTTTCTAAACTAAGGTGGGAGAAAATCTCTCTAGACCGGCATATCTTACCTCAAGTGTCCCTCAAGGATCGATCCTTGGTCCATTTTTATTTATCATGTACATAAATTACCACATACTAAGTGCTATTAAACATTTCTCTGTTTATTTGTATGCTGATGATGTTCAGATGTACCTTAGTACCAGGGCCGGATCTATGGGGAGGCATGCGGGGGCACTTGCCCTGGGCGCTAGTTTTAAGGGGGCCGCAATACGACGGACCTCTGAACCCATAGCTAAACGAGAAAAAATCTAATTACAAGAATTGGAAATTTTTTTTAGACCATACTTAACACTTCAGTCTTCTTTCCGGAATCTAAAAGCTCCCTTGCTGGTATCACACTTTTAATTGTGCTTCTACTTATACAGTCACTTTATTACTTTACTGTCTATTAAAATTGAGTGTGTTAGCTTCTGTAAGCTAATTAAACTAAAAATTCCACTAAATTCTCAAATTGTACCTTTGTATCATATGAAATGAATTCAAAAATTGTATAAAAGTGGCTGGCAACCCTATATTCCACATCATCAATCCTACCTCGAATGTAGACAGAATATAAGACATTAGCTGTGTTCCATTGGGCTGTGTAAAGTACTCGAGAGCACTTTCCGAATGGAATGCAAGTTTGTGTTGTCAAGAGTAAAATATAACCTTCAATTTCAAACATTTCTGTTATGTTTCTGTTATATCAAGTTTCTTATGAAAATAGTTAGGAATATTAACTATGTTACTCAAATTAATTTCATTAAAGGCAACTGAAAATAAAATTATGAAAAACTGGACCTATATTCGAGCTACTTTCCTCGAGCAGTACCTACGTACTACCTAGGAAATTTAAGGATAAAAATTCGTCTCCGTTCGATATTTATTATATTAAAAGTTATTACCGCATTTATTTTCATAACGATAAATTTGATTAATTCTTCTGTTCCCGATGAGTTAATTGTTTCTTTATAAACATTTTCTCCCAGATTTCATCTATCGGACATTTCAATAACCACTTAGCATCCAAATCCACCTAGCGGAAAATTCTTGCGAAACTACTCAGCACATCTACTCGCGGACAAGAGCATGAGTAGTTGCGAGTAGGTAGAAGTACTTGGGAGTACTTTACACAGCCCAATGGAACACAGCTATTAGGCACAAGCACAGAGTTGCCAGAAAATATTTTTATGCCAGCTAAATTTAGCCATTTTAGCCGGAGTTAAGGCCCTTGAATCTGAGTAAAAAATCGGATAAATCCCTTCAACCTGAATGACATTTTGGCAGAATTCGTACCCAGAGTTTTTTTGAAACCGTCTCAAATTTTAGTAGTTTTAGACGAGAAGATTCATATTGAAAAGCGGCAAAAATAAAAAACTAATCTCTAACATAATTTAAATTTTTAATTTGTTATCCTTGCGTTAATAATACCGGATACAGACTGCAATTTCAATATTACCTTTTGCGCTCAACCGAAAGTCTGTCTCTATATACTGAAATCAACTCGTATATAGTATACAGTATATAGTACATTGGAGCTATATATTGAAATCGCGAAAAACGTACGCGATATACGAGTTTATTGCAATATGATCCAAGTTATAAACCATAATCATTTAATACACGAACCTTATAGAACCGAATTTAATACTGCAATGTTAGCTACAACTTTTCTGACATTTAATATTTGACACTTGTCAAATTGAAGTGTCTACTTTGTTTTTATTTTTCATATAGACAAGTACTTTTACAATATTTGCTCCCGTTTTGTACGTGCACGGAACTTTCTTGAAATGACAAGTCAAGTAATAAATCAAATGTAAAGTTATCTTAAGATCTATAATATATCTTAATTCTTGTTTGAATTTTAAATTCTTTTTATTTAACAATCATTTGTTTCAAATTCAAATTGTTTTTAACAATTCTGGTTCTAGCTCCAAGGTATGCAGTATAAATAGGTCATCTATTATATACATATGATGCCTAGTATACCCTGGAACTGTAATAAAATTTGCCCCAAATAAAGATCGTTTTTAGAGGGGGCGGTAAAAAACGTCTTTGCCCCCCTTCAAAACTTTCCTAGATCCGGCACTGCTTAGTACACCTACATATAGGACTAATAGAGGATTGTGTCTATTGAACCAATGAAAATAAATCTGCAGGACTTATATAAGTGGTCTTCAATAAATAAGCTTTTACTAAACCCATCAAAGTCAAACTGTTTAGAAATTTATAGATGTGCTCGAGAGAACTCAAGCATGCAGCAATAGTAGACTAGCTCAAGTTCCATATCAGTGAACTTTAGACTGAAGTTGGCTTAGATAGTAATTATGTCATATTTGATATATGCGGTAGTCTAGTATTCAGCAAACTTGATTCTGTATCACATATCTGTCTATTTACAGATCCGTGGCACTTCAATTGAAATATGTTTAGCTAGATGACAACTTATATTTTTACAAAAGTCATAACAATTCATAAAAGCCCAGCTTATACCTATAAGAGAAAATGCTGTTTTTGCATTCATCCAGAAATCGACAGATTCTTCTCCTATGGCACAGCTTACAGTATGATTTACGTTCTTATCTTGGCTGGTCGCAAATAATAATCAATGTGAAGGTTCTTGCAAGGCTTTCTCAAGAATGATCAGTAATTTAACTTTTTGAGGAAAAATGGTGTACTAATTAAAAGAATTAGTCTGCTCTTAGATTTATTTTTATATATTGTTTGCGTATTTCGATATATATATACCATCCAAGATTGTGTAATGGTATTCGGCTGCAAGGAAAACAGCTTCAGAGATACAACCGGTACAGGTGAAAAACTCTTATATTAACTAGAATACACATGATTCTATTACTGGGAAATCCTGTTAAGATATATAAATTGTCCGTGGGAAATCCCTTCCGGTCCCAGTTAATTACTTGGGACATCCCTGGAAGTGACGAATGTCTGGGGTTGGGATGTCCCTGGTAGATCCCATGTACTTCCCATAGGATTTCCTGTGGTTGTACTTAGGAACAGTTCACACATTCAATAATGTAAAATTCCCGCTACAAGCGTACCTAGGGCGACTTACGGAAATCCTAATTTACCAACAAGATGTACGGGGGAATATCTGAGAATATAGATTAGTATTTTCTGGGATTGTAAGAATTTTTACAAAAAATAAAAATAAATACTGGCTGGAAAGTATATGCCAGAGATGGATGTACTTCCACAAAACATAAATCCTATATTGTTAACACAGGCAAAGTGAATTCCTACAACAAAATTACTATTAAATCAAGTTCTGAAATGTACAACTGAAAAACTTTTCCAAAACAAGAAGACATTTTCAGAAGCGAATAGATTTCTAGTATAGCTTCACGAATGTAGCTAGCTTCAACAACTCAGTTCCCGAATGGCTTCTTTCAATACATACTTTCTTCTTATATTTTTGTACACCAACAACAACACACCAAGCAACAAATTAGTGCTTTCACCAGAGAGCCACACGAACTATCAGAATCAGAAAACAAACCGAAATAAATTCCGGAAGGGAAAAAACTTTCCAATGTTTGTCCCAAAATTGTCCTGCACATCCCGTATGTGTTTATCTGTAAAATATTAAGAATGTTCCCATAGAGAGTACTTGTGGGATATCCCAGGGAATAACTTATGGGAAATTTTTAATAACTCCTAGAAATAAGGTCCTAAGTGCATACTGAATACTTCCTATTTATCTCGGGAAAGCTATGCGATCTGTGGGACAAGAATGGGATATCCATGGGTAATTTTGTACTGTATGGGAACTGATTCATATTTCCAATTTAAACCGATTTCCGATCAGGGTTTTGCTATGTCAAGACGGCCAGACCCTGAAAGTTGTTGCGGTTAATCTTCGATAGCCATGGTTAGGTTAGTTAATCAACCAAATCAAAAGGTCCCCCAACTACCACGCCTGGACATGAAGACCCAGGGTAATAAGACTTTAGGAAATAAATAAGCAAACTTAGAAATTTTACAAATAAGTACGAAATTATATGCAAAATAGGTCGTTGCGTATAAGCATTCTCTGCAAAGGAACGAACTACCTCACTATAGTCCACAGAATGCATTATTTCAGACTCTATATAAAGCACAAGGAGTGAATTGAGCCTGTTCTCCTCTGTGATGAATCGTAAATAATTATTCACTCATTTTAGCACTAAAAACGACCGTTCTACCGAGCACTTTGACCTTGGTGTACACAGCAACATCCGAAGCGCTATTTCCACATTTGGATAAGTATCCAAAAAACGTTATTTTCCAGAATGTACTTGTGTAACTCCTACTCCAAGGTCGATAATTGTTATCCCCGTATAGCCTCAGCGGACCACAAGTGAGATGGCAGGTGCAGACAGTCCATAGTCCCGTCCCAATCTCCTAGATGGAAGGCTTTCACGTGCGCCCTTGCGGATATCTCGAAATTTCAAACTATGCAGCTTTATGAGAAAGTCAAGTTCAAGTTAGCAGAACCACCTCTTTATAGTTCTGAAATTAACCTGTTGATAATGACGTTAAAAACGTTAACGCTGAATACGTCCTTGCCGTATAGTGCGACTTCGATCTCATTCCCTTTTAGTACATCAATTGAGAAGCTGCCGCCCTGTTCTGCCTATTGTTAAATTTGCCCCTGTATGCAGGAAAAAATAAAGTGAATTAATTGTTTTTTTTTCATATCCGGTGTCGTATGTCCTACATGTAGATACTATTCGACCTTTGGCGGTCCATCCTACAAGGTTAGGCTCTTATGCAACTGCTTAATGTTCCTAGGCCCTTAGGCAATTGCTTTTGCAGAAGTTCGCCGTTGTCAACTCCTTGTTTGCTATTTCCCCCAAATCGCGGAAAAATGAGCAACCAAAAGTATTACAACTATGTGTGGCAAAGTTAGGTAGGTATTGAACATCTCAACCTCTTTCTCATCCATACAGTTCCTGCAGAAGTAATTGTATGGAGTTTGCATTTGTTCCGCATATTTTCCAAAGAGGCACTGACCCGTGATAATCGCAGTAAAATTTCGCATGTCATTACAGTTCTTGCTTGGCAGAATTTCTGTCTTACTTGGATAATCTTGGGCCATTGCTTCTTGATATCATCGCGCATGCGGTTAGTTCTTCCCATCTGCGATTAGCCAGTTTACAGGCTTGTAAATCTAAAATCTGCTGCCTCAGTTCCTGATATATCACTGTGGGCAGACACCTAGTAAACCTAAACAATAACTCTGTGGTTAGTATACTAAGTTTCCCCATCCTGAGCTCACTGCGATCTAATATTGTTCGAATTGAAAGTGTTGATTGAAGCATGGCTGTCAATACAAATCCTGATATCTTGATTACTGAGTATGTTGTAAGTTATCTCTATCCGCTTTATGACGTTACTTTTATCTAGATGACAGACACTACAGCAGTCTGATAGACGGTACGATTTTTGTATTTGAAGAGATAATGACTAATACTCCGGCTCCTAGTCGCACATACCTTTTAAAATCATCTGTAAAGACATTATTTGCCACGCAATTATCCTCCCACTTCTCTCTACTAATGAGTGGATGAAAAAATAAAGTATAGAATACCATAAAAAAATAAATTTCTATAATCATAAAGAACTCCATTTCCTTTGATAGTAGTCGACAAAGAATTTCCGTTGTCAGGTAATAAAACAAAAAAGTCAAAAATAATGAAGGTTTTTGTTTTCAAAAACATGTACCTTAATTCGTTGGTTGTAAGTTCATGTACCTACCTATCCATGTAGGTATACATATATTTTTTGCAGCCACATTTGACCTACCTAAAGGCTGTAAATACCATTTACAATTTCACATGACATCATTCTTGTTTTAATAAAAAAAAAAGACCAACATTTTCATTATAAATTTGGCTTACATAACATGCATACACCCATCTACCCCTGCATCTACACACTCATACTTACCTGTGCACCATACATATATCAAGGAAAAATATTCAACCAGTAATTAAATACTCATTCAAGGAAACCTCTGTAACTATAAAAAAAATCTCCGAAGAACAGATGCAACAGCTTTCTTAAGATGTGCACTCAAAAAATTCTCGGCTGTTTTTTGTAAGAATACATATCATAAAAGTCTAGCATTAAGCACTCATAAAAGTAAGTAATAGCGTGCAATTAAAAGTTTTCGGTATGAAAGAAAAGCAATCATAAGTCAATGTCAAGCACAGCAACAAGTTTGACCTAAAGTAAAAGGAAAGGAAGAAAAAAAAAAGTGTGCACAGTACAGTAACATCATAGCCTCCTGACGAAGCCATCCTTTTTCTATATAGGCACCACATATAAAACTGGTTGTGCAAGTCAAGAGTCCTTTACAAAATGAAGTTGTCTACAGTAAAAGGACTACTCTGTGGTGTGTTCAATTCATATATACATAGGCAAGAAGTTTGGTCTTATGCTATGTATGCTGATGTCTATACATACGAGTATACCGTTATTCAACTCAACCCCAAGGCCCCAAGAGCAAAAATGGAGGAGTAACATTCTATGCTAGAGAGGTGATATAGAAAGTCGGGAAAGTGGAATCAAATTCGAATTTAAAGGAAAATCAATATGAAATAGGAAGAAACATGAAATGTACAAAACATTAGCAACGTATTGAAACTCCATGTCCTTTTAGTTATCCTATAATCCTGTTGGGTAAGTCTATCGATTTTTTAATGACACACAATTAGCTCAACAACAACAACAACAACAGAACATTAAGCAGAGGTTTGAATATATATGTATGTAGTCAGTCGCAATTTCTTTTTATCCATAATAGCTACGTGAATTCATTGACAGTCTGCCGCCCTCCCCTATCCAATTAAAAGAATTGAATAGTCCAAGGACATAAGAGGCATCCAAAAGAGCCACATGCTTAAGAGAGGAGGAAGAAGGGAGAAAGGAATCTGTCGAAAAATGAAATCAACAGCTCTAAATACCAAATATACAGGTAAAAGGTAACAAAAAAATAATCAATATTAAAACCTTCTGCATTTTTTTTTCCTGAAAATTCAACCTCACGGAAATTTTATTTTTCCACCTGCGATACCTACTACCTACTAAAATTTGGCACCCCTCTATGTATGTAGATAATAAGGTTCTAGTACATTTCGCCTTAATCCAAATGGATTGTATCGTTTTCTCCCTTCAGTTTCCTTTAACTTTCTCGGGATACATTTCACCCTATGTTGTAAATTTGTTCCATGCTGAGGTCTTTATCTACTTAATTTAACAGAAATTTCGGAACACACACACACATTCCTTCATCACTCTATTTTACCTCCGAATCTTTAATATTTTTGCAATTGAATTCCTCAGACAGAACAGGGTAAGTTCCAGAATATGAGCTTCCATAATGGACCAATTAACTAACGAAACGAAAATGGATGTTTTTTCTCAATAGTTTTTTTTTGTTTTACACATAACGTGCTAAAATCTCGTAGATCTCTTTGAGAAACGTTGAAGAGGTAATATAGTTACCACTTCACCTGTTAAATTCTCTTTAAATTTTCTTTTTCTTTTTCTTTTTCTTTTTTTTAAGTAGGTATATCTGCACTTTTGACTTGCCATCATTTATTCTAGTTGGGTGCTCTTTCTAATGGGTTTCTTATTCTTGCTGTTGCTGCTTTTTGTCGGAATATTATTATACTGGTTTTAAAGGAATAAATTCCAGAGAGAAATTTTTAATGTGTTTCCTTTGGATTGGATTGGCAATTCCATTTAGGGTAATTAGGAATAGTATTTTGTACAATATTATAGGATATAGTGGCCCGACCGCGGTATCTAATAAAACTACTGAAAATATTGTAGAACAAGTAAAAAAAATTGAATTGGTCTAAGACCAATTCTTATGATTGCCTAGATGAATGCCCGTATGTAATTTCCTGCGGTCACTCCCCTCTGTGCAAGTTTGATTTTTGAAGTGGTTTTTCGCATATATTTCTAGAACGGCTTGTCGGACAGAAAAAAAGATTATAACCAATTTTATATGATTTTGTTTTCTGAAGAAGTTTTTAGTAAATTAAAAATGTCTTGGACTGATCGCTTTCACAGCATACGTAAAAAACCTAAATGTTTATATGGCAACACCAAGAAGGAATTTCCCGGTTTAGTCCATTTTGGAACTTAATTTTTTTTTTTTATTAAAGTCCATACAAAAGTGTACGCGTTCTCAAGGTATCATGCGCACGGACAGACGGACGGACAGATGGACATGCAAAAATCAAAATAATTTTTAATATTATGCGTCCAATCCAATGCGTGTTCCTATACCATTATTGTTTCGAGGTGTTACAAACGGAATATTGTTGTGATCTTTTGGAAAAGGTCCAGTCCGTTGACATGGTCTGTGCGAAATGATAAACCATTTATTTTTTGTGGTTAAGTGATTTTGGAAACTTGGTCGGTCAGTAGGAAATGGTGTTCTTGCACAGCGTACTAATGTATCGTCGGTTTTAGCTGGGTTTGATTTTGAGTTATCTTCATTCTCTAAGTTGACTCTGCGATGATCATCTCAACAACTGAATTTGAGCTCTTATTTTACGAATCTGTCGATCTCTTCATTATCTGTGATTCCTCCTCTTGAATTGGAATCCCTGTTACATCCTTGTGAATCCCGTTCGTTCTGTGATTCAGCTTCTGCTTCAAAAACTGAATACTATTTTTTCCAAATTTAAGTACAGAGATATTCTTGAAGAAATTTTCAATTTTCGGATGTTTTTTTATGCTGTCATAGAAGTTCCTTCTTCTTTCTTTTGGCAGTTCCGCTATAAAAATCGAAAACCAATAACACCTCGCACGAATATAAAATCGACGACACCTCGATGCCTAACCAGCATACAACCAGTATATAATCTGCGATGTCTTGTCCTGTTGTAGGGACGACAAAAATTTTTTCTTAGAAATTTACTGGATATTTTTTCATAGAATTTTTATGCATTATTGGAAGCTGACAACGCCTGCTTGGGCCACTAACACTTTTTATGAGCATATACCCGTGGATGAGCAAATAGCATTCATTTCTTCTTAGGGATTTCCAGACAATGTTTTGGGAGAATTTTTATTCACTTTGGTAGCTTGGAGGTATTTACTGATACAATGTCTGCCGTTGTCGTCCTCCAAAAATTCATATAAAGTCTAAAGAAAAAATTTCCAGTAAATTTCTAAGAAAAAATTGCAGCCATCCCTACATCAGCAGGTCGAGACCACGTTGATTTTATATTGGAGCGAGGCATTGCTGGTTACGTCATCAAGTTGAGGCATCGTGGAGGCGTCATTTTATATTCGAGCGAATCGTTACTGGGTTTTTGCCTACTTGCCTAGCCTTTGTATGATATTAGTTGTTTATGACATCTCAGGTTTATAGTAGGTTTATTATGTAGAATTATATATACCTGAATATCTGATGATATCTGATAGATGTTCTCGCTCAAATCGCAAATTTTCAATTTATATAACACTTGGCCTGCTAACTCTCTAAATAATAGAGTGGAGTCACCAGATTGTATTTTTCATTGTCTATCCTTGTCTCTTCACTAAGTTCTTCGCGCTTCTCACCAGACCAGAGTGGATTTCACAGAGTAGCGTCAATTCCTAATCTCACGTTGGTGACATGATGAGAAAAAATACAATCTGGTGACTCCACTCTACTCTGCCATTGTAAACGCTCCTTAATTCACCATTGAAAAACAAACTGACTGAAATGCACTGCGGCTGCCGGATAAACGCAGGTCTATGGTCTCGGACAAGTTAATTCAAGAAAATTAATATGCAGAGTCCTGATTAAGTCAATGGCATTGACTGTTTTGTTTAATTGATTTAGATAATAAATGAATGATGTTCGGTCCACCACTGAACCATAATTCCCTCGTTATATCCTCCTATTGAATTCCTAAAAAATAAAACAAAAACACACAAAGAATCAAGGCTTAAGTTGAACAAAATTTAATACTTATCTGATAATAAAAATTCCTGTGCAATCCTATCATCTCCTACAATCAGTTCCATACTCCCTCGATGATTTCCACAGGCTAAAAATAACAAAGTATTATTAGAAAATGATTAAAATCAACATAATTAAATAAAACTTATCTAAAATACACATTTCTTCGTGTATACACAAATTGACATCTCAGTTAACTGACATTACGTCAACCAGATGTTCTCGTTGCAGCAATTATGGTATAAACGTCGCTATGGCAACGCCATGAGGAGTGCATCACATGACCAACCTCAGAAGCTATAAAAAGGCGGCGAACGATAGCAAAATCACCCATTTCCAAACCAGAGTTGATCTGATCAAGTCCTAAGCCTTGGAGTCTGTTCTGAGCAAAATCCTTATCCAAACCAGAAGTTAATTCTGAAATCCCATAGAAGTTAACTCTACACTAACAAATTGAGGGTGACTCAATCCCAAAAACAGAAGTTAGTTCTGGCCGTCACAAATAGTTGATGTTAACTCAATCCTAAAACAGAAGTTAATTCTGGCCGTCACAAATATTTGAGGTTAACTCAATCCTAAAACAGAAGTTAATTCTGGCCAAACAGATATTTGAGGTTATTTCAATCCCTATACAGAAGTTGATTCTGGAATTACAATTGAGGTTAACTCAAATTATTACCTATCCGAGTTGATCCTAAACAAATACATAACTTGAGGTTGACTCAAAGTACGTCGGCTAGGAGTTAATCCTAAGGATTGCAAAGTGAGGTTAACTCAAGCAATTTCAACCAGGAGTTAATTCGAAGGTCTAGACAACTGAGAATAGATATATTTGCAGAGTTTAACTCTGCAATAAATAGATTCAGAAGTTAATTCTGATCAAAGTGGAAGGAGCTTCTATCCCACACGTAGCAGTACTCAGATCGCTGCACACATAAAAGCGCACAAGACTAAGGGCCGTATTCACCAAAGGCATTTAATTGAAATTTAATTTAATTTCTGTTTTAGTACTCCCGTAAGAGAGGGTTAGGGCACACTTAAAATTAAATTAAAATTTAATTTGGGTTATTTTATGTTATAATAACGCATATGTAACTTTAATTTTAATTTAACTGGGCCCCAACTCTCTATAACGGGAGTACTAAAACACAAATTAAATTAAATTTCAATTAAATGGCTTGGTGAATACGGCCCTAAACGTCACAAGTGCCATCATTACTATCCCAGACGCAGCAATATTCCGGTTTGCTGCAATTAAAAAGGTACGCATACGATAAACGTCATCAGTGCTGCCTTCATACCCTCACGTACCATCACGCCAAAAAACTGCACAATAGAAGCAGAATAGTTGGTTACGTTTATCAACATTACTTATAGCAGCCATACAAGTTGCTATAATCATGAATCAATACACTCCAAATTACACCTCGACTGCCCTCACGTAGCAATTCGAACAAGAACTTCTCAATTGCCCTCACGTGGCATTTCGAGGGAAACATTCTAATTTCGAGATCAGACAAAATTGATTTTTCTCACAGATCAAATGTCGCGTGCCCACTCACTCATCATACTCTTCTTCTTCATTTCAGGAGTAAAAGGGAAAAAGACACAGCAGCCCACGACCTACGGGCAAAACATTGAATTTTATTTTTGAAGTTTTTGTTAAGTTTTATTGAATTTTTAAGTAGTATTTAGTTTGAATTAAATGAATTGTGATATATATTTGTAAGAAAACTGAAATAACACTGACTAATAATTTAAATTTTATACTTTGAACAAAAAACTGAGTTATCTATCAAAACCGGCACCCCGTCACGAACACATTATAATACAGTCCACTACAGAGAATTTTCAAATGACTTTCTTAATAAACGTCTATCGAGGCGGGAATTTTTCTGCGAATTCGAATTTCTACTTCTCAAACTAAGTGTATTAGCGCTGACTGAAATTATTAGTTTGGAAAATCTAATTACATTTAGAAATGTGGGTAATTGCACACGGGCCCACGGAGATATAGTTACCCCACTCTTTTTTAATCCTCAATAATTTCGAAAATGAGTGTCATCCTCCTATATAGCAACGTTTCCGAGGAAAATAAATTGAATGCAATCCAGTATAATTGGAAATTGATTGCTGTTTATATAATTTTGAAATTTTTTCTATTTACGTAAAAGTGAATATTTGAATAAAGTTCCAGTTCAGTGGAAATCGCCTGTCAAAATGATATTTATAAATCTAAATTGAAACTGAAACATCTAAAACTTTTATTATAGTGAAAAATAATTTTTGGTTTTATGAAATTTAAATTCAAAGAACCCAAAAATATATCTTACTAACCCATTTCATACATCTTATCCCTCCTCTTTACACAACAATTTTCTATTAAATTGAGAAATTATTACATTCATTAAAATTAACCGACACGGTTTCATGTACTCTCATTAATTTAACGAGTTGGCAACAAACGTTAAGTATACAAATTATTGAAACTTTGTTGAATTTTTAATATGCGACCTTTTATTTAATTAAGTTCTGCTATAGAACAACGGGAAGCTACATACATAGTTCATGGTGGTATTCCATGCACGTGTTACAATAAGTGTGTTTCACATTTTACTGGATTTGAATAAAAGCACTAGCACTGTAAGAGACATCTAAGTGATTGAAAATTAATGAAAACGGTAATTTGGAAAGTAAAACAAAGGATAATTGTCCTTTAGTGAGTGTATTTTCCACAAAATTTTCTCTGCTACTAATAATTATGGTTGGCTTGTAAACCAAACTACTTAATTGGTTTACCTAAATTGGAGCTATCACATCTTTTATTTCGAAAGATAATGTATGCAAAAGCGTTGGTGTTGAATTAGTTGAATTAAAAGATGGAGGTTTTAATATGTTTTGTAAAAGAGTTAAGTCAGAATATTTTAGACAAGGTATAGGTTTAAAGCTCGCAAAATAATATCAGTAGCAGAAGATGACTAAAGATATTTAAGAAATATGTTGGTGCCATAGCCTTGGGATATTTTATGTAGCATTCATTCGTAGCAGAGAAATTGCTGTAATTTTTTCTGTTTTTAAAGTACTTTAGAGTAAACTTGTTTACACCTGACTCTATTTTCAACTGATGAGAAACATACCACATATCGGTATAGTTGTCGAACTCAGACAGAAATATACGATGGATATTCTTAAAGAAAGCATACAAATGTGAAAACAATTCTTATAGTGCATTTCTATTTTGGAATCTGTGATGTATATCGCTACATAGACACCATACAACTCTACATGAATTCGATGAGCATAGGTGCGAGATTTTTTTATTCGGACACGTCTAATAAGTAAGTCTTTTGCCCATCATCTTCACTACATCATTAAGCACACTTTGAGTTTGGTCATTGTCATTTAAAAAGTCTTTTCAGCCAAATGGTTCATCAACTTCGTAAGCACGTGATACATAGTCTACGGTAGATTCATCTGATTCTTTGGATCAATATTCCTCGTCCTTTTTTTTATATCTGATTGGCCCTCGGATATCATCTAAGCTACGAAAAGTCTGCAGGATGTTCTTGAATAAGCTATGTATCGATAAGACGATTTCCCTATAATGGATACTTGGGCACATGGGGATCATAGGGAATAACAAAACGGTCTTGCGCCAAGTCCGTTCCTAGGACCAGAACCTGCTGTAGATGTTGCCACTTCGGTGATCAGGTCCCTCATCAAGGGGGATGTTCGCATGAAATATTAGCAGCGATGGTCGAACCTGAGCACTTATAGGTGTACAAGACTATTTTTTTATAGACCCAAGAAGAATTTCACTGACTTATAACTTATAAGTTGGAAGACACTCATCTAACAAAGATGAAAGATCACAGCCCTAACTGTTATGACAGTCCTAACTGGAAGCCTAAGACAACCAAACACATTCTGTGCGCTCGTTCGGCCTTTGCCCGGAGGAGCTTGGATAGTATTTGAGTCTGCCCTTCTATCTGCGGATGAGTTGCAAAGCTGGTCTCAACTGCACCTGATGCGCCTCTTTCAAGCGGACAGGAAGGTTTTAGTGAGGGATCTATCATTATTTCTAGCAGATTAGCACAATGGACGGCCTTAGCCTCCATGCTTGGGATCTTTCATCCTACTGTTTTTTAAATGAAAAAAAAAGACAAAAGAAAAGAGAAAACCTAAAATTTGTCTAAACTAATTTTTCAAATTCCAATTTGCATTCAACTTTCTGCAAGTTTGATTGTTATGTTAAAAATGGTTTTTCACATACAATTCTAGAACAGCTTGTCGGACAGCAAAAATGATTATTACCAATTTCATAGGATTTAATATTCTGAAGAACTTTTCAGTACAATAAAATGAATTATTGTACTGAAATAAAATGAACTGGGACTTAGTTTTTTTAAAATGTGTGTACGTAAAAAACCTAAAATTTTCATATGTCAATACCATGGACAAGTTGCCCGATTTAGTGTATTTTTTAGGGTTTCGTATCAAAAGGGTAAAAACGGGAACCCTATTACTAAGCCTCCGATATCCATCCGTCCGTCACCGGGCTGTATCTCATGAACCGTAATAGGTAGACAGTTGAAATTTTCACAGAGTGTGTATTTCTATTGCCGCAATAACAACAAATAATGAAAATTAAATGTTAAAAATCGAAGGGGATTCTCATACATGAAACGTGTTTTTTGGCGTAAATAGTGTTAAATTTTATACGATGCTATGGAATCCTTCGTGTGCGGGTCCGACTCGCACTTGGATGGTTTTTTGAAATTGTATCTACCATTTTTATAAAAACTCCGTTTACAAAAATTTTAAATAGTGTGCAAATATACATTTAGAAACGAAACTTTTGAATGAAGGATATACCCGCTGTATCCCATTTCCGAACTGAAATCTACAACTTTTTTGTAGAAGCTCGTGTTCAGATCTCTAAGTAGACGGGTTCTCGAGTTATCAAACCAGCTGTTGTCATTTGGACCCCTTACTCCACTGAAGCTAATCAGCGACAAATCCGACGTTTTACTATCGACCGAAGCTATTGGCGCCCGAGCAAACTTTCCCACCGAACAAGTGACGTCACAACTTCATTCATTAAAATCCTTTTTAGGACGACCGCGACTGGAACCTCATGAAGTGGATGGCTGTTGACTAATGACAACACCTACATAATTGAAGAAAATTAAATGAAACACCATCTGACCAAAGAGAATTCTTTTTCTTCCCTCTGTTATTTGTGTCCATTTTTGGGATGTAATGTAGGTACTTATCCTAATTTTCTTTTTCGATTAATAACAGTATTTTCGATGTGGAAATATTCCAAAATAAACAAAATTATTTGGAAAATTTTTCTTTCTTATCACATTTATGTAACCAAACGGCGAATATTGTCTTCAGCAAATAGCTGTAGTCTTCGAAATATGAAAATATTTTTGTTATAAGAGCAGGATGTGGCAGAGCATTTTTATTTCTCATTGAAAAGCACTAAATGTATTTTATGATAGTACCAAATGTACTCCTTGAGTATGCTAGAGTCTAACTAAAACTATTAAATCAATTATCAGATCTTATAAAACATGACTGCTAGTTTCATTGTCTAACAAAAAAGAATAATACTAGAAAAATAATTTATTTTACATTATTTTATTCATTACACAAAATATTTACTTTTTACTAAAATCACACTCGTACTGATACTTTCAATACAAGATTCAGTCAGATATTGAAATATTTCAGTATAAGAGACTGCTAATTTCTCTTGATGCATTTGCCTTGCGTGACCCGCTAGGAATGAATCACATGATCTATACTTTTTAGAATTAATTACTTCAAGTTGTCTACTCCTGAGTCATTTATGTATCTTTGAAATTTAAATACCAGCAGATTTTTGTTTTTGTCTACCTGAATTAGTTATTTTGACCACATTAATCAGTTTTATCGATAAGCGATCAATTTTTAATCTCGGATTGCAGATTGAGCAAACCGCTGTTTCCCGATTTCCGACTAATAGTCCAGCCATTAGTGGTTTTTGCCCTACAAAAGGTGGGATAGTTGTGATTTTTATACATATATGTTATTAAGTTCCGGGTCCAGATGAAAAATCCAAGTTTTCACCCTTGGGGGGCGCCCGCGTGATCCGACATCTTGGAATAAAGGTACCAAAAATTGGATTTTTCTTTCAAAATAATTCCTCAACGGTTGATCCTAGGACAAAAATGTTAAAATATAAATCTGAAGAAAACTAAATTCCCTAACTTTTTTGTACAAAAACTTTTTTTGTAAGTCTGATGTGTAACGAGTTACAGGGGCGGGAACGTGAGCATCCTTTAAAAAAATGTATACTAAATATAGTACCATTTAACAGGGTGTTTTGTCCATGGTGGTCTATACGACAGGAGGTGATAGTAGTCACTTAGTCTACCAAAAAATTCTAAGGCAATGGGAGGCCGGGATCTCAATTGTTTCAGAGTTACAGGGTTATTTAGAAAATTTGCTAGTCTTTCACAAAATATCCTGTATTAAAAAAAAAAACAAAGTGTACGATCACTTACTTACAGAGCTCATTGTATGTAGAACTTTATGGCGTTTCGAACCGAATGCTCCTGTCCTATGGACCACCATGGATCCTACACCTTTTATAAATGGTACTACCGTCGAATGGAGTGGAGTTGATAAAAAAATAAATGAAAAATCGATTGCTTATAAAGTATTAGCTCAATTCGGCTTAGCTAAAGTGCTAATTGGTGTATCTTACATTTGTTTTCCGTTAACATATATCGATTTTATCTTTAAAGGAATTATAACAATTTTTCGTTGGAAATTCAGGTGATCAAATTCGCCTCGTTAAGTGGGGGCACATTGATCAGCCAATTTTTTACTATTGTAAATTAAAGCTTCTAGACATGTTTGATCAATTTCAAATCAACATAAAAATCGGTTCAATCGTTTACAAAATATTCCTAATTTTTATTAGTGGGGTGATTTTGATCGTTGATCAATTTCACCTTATTACACCATCAGAATCACCCCCTAAAATAAAAATTGAATAAATTTTGTAAACGACTGAACCAATTTTTATGTTGATCTGAAATTGATCAAACAAGTATATAAGCTTAAATTAAGAGTACTACAAATATATCCATTTAGCGAGAAGAATTTGATAAGTGTTCATTTAGATACCTCTTTCTTTATAGAATTTTTATCTAACCCAACTATGTTTAGTGAGCAGATAAATAAAAATTAAGTGAAACAAGCGAGATTCTTAGTTTGAAATTTTGTTTTTTGTTATTAGGTATTTAAACTTCTTTAACATCAATAACAAATGGGAGCTCATAAATATTTGTATCAGATACCTCAAGAAGTTTTGCATCTGGCAATATAGCAATAATGTCTGTTACATTTACTTGGGATATATTTGCTCTCACGAGCTTAAATGTTCTTTTGTTGAGAGTTGACTTACATCCTACTAGCTCGTACTCATTCTCCTCCAAGATCTGCTCCACGATACACAAACACCGAAAATATATCGTCTTCCTTCTGCCGGAGAGAAACCTTGCTAGTACAAAACTCACGATCTTAATATTTTCAGGCAATATCGCACTATATTCTACGTTGTCTTCTTGAGGGTCTTCTGATTCTACAGAGAATTCTGCGAACACTATATCGTTTTCGGATTCAGAGGTCGTGTCGGCCTGGGCTGCCACACTTTTTCCAGGCTCAACATTGAGTCTGGTTCTCTTTTGTCTAAGTGGTCTTTGTGTGATTCCGAAACGCTTTTCCTTTAGAAATTGAACTATTGCGCTTTCAATATGCTGGGATGTGTCCGCGTTTACAGTCTCTGTATATTTACCTGGAATTTTGTTTAAAACTTTTCCAGAATTAAGGGATATATACCAGTAGCTTCAAAACCACTTTTGAGATCTCGGTTAATCGCATGGCCGTCTTCATTATTACCTCCACTCTTAACTTTTTCAGACATTGAAATTAATGTCTCCTTTAGAAGGCAGAGAAACTTGCTTTTCGGTATTCCTCCACTTGCAGGACCAGTTCGCTTCCATTCTTCCAGCTTATTTCTCCAAGCAGTTTTAAAAGGTTTGAAGAAAGCTATGTCAAGTGGCTGACAGATGTGCGTCGAATTCGGCGGTAAACATATAAATGCAATATTGTTCAGTGCGCATAACGATAAAACTTTGTCAGTAAAGTGCGATGATAAATTATCCCCAATTAGGACGGTTCTTCCTTCCAAACGAGCAGCATGCGGCAGGAAAACTCTTTCAAACCAATCTGTAAAGGTGGATGCCTCCATCCATCCGTGAGATGTTCTACCAATTCGGACGCCGCCAGAGCAGCATCGTTCTGTGCAGCATGGTGCTCCTTTGGGGCCTCCTTCTCTCTAATTATCCCACAAGTACTCGCTTCGATAAATAATATATGGAGGTAACATTACACCGAAAGCAGATCCACACATCATCACAGTCGTTGCAGCTTTGCTGTGATTCATAACCTTTTCTGGATACTTCGTTCCTCTTTTATATATAATGAGTTTTTTTCCTTGATCGTCTGAGTGGGTGGAACATTTTCAATGCTCTTTTCTAAATTATCGAAATATCTTTTTATCACTTCCATCGAAACCTCAGCTCTGGTACGAGTGATATTAATCGCTAGACGCTACCTAACACTTGACTTGTGTCTTTTAAGAAGACTATAGCCACATTCTTTTCCCGGTAAATTGTTTTTAAAACATTTAACATTTCGTGCAATACTATCTAAATAGATTTTAGTAGAAACCGTTATGTCGAAAAGAGATAGAGGAAAGCCCCATTCGGAGCAAAGACAAGCATTTTCAATGATTTTCTTTTCCTCGTCTGGCGGTCAAACGGCATTAAATGTTGTTTGACCGCCAGACCTTTTAGAATGCTTGTCGTTGGTTTTATTATGGAGCGGCCCAAATGGAATTTTAAAATATTTGGATGCAGCTCTAATTGACATCCTTCCAGAATGTATTTCATCCAAAGCTTTCTCCAAACTTTCATGAGAGTAATTTTTGTACTTTCGTGCACCGAGCTTCCTTTTATACACCCTTGGCATTTTTCTATAAGAAAAGCAAAACACAGAGCCGCGATTAAAAAAAATAGTTTTAAATAAACGTGGTGAGTTTGATCACTCATAAGAGATACATAACTTCATATCTAATTTGCATTGGATGAAATTGATCCGTGACCAATAACACCCCAAAGTGACAAATGCATCGGAATAAATAAATCACTACTGGCCTTTTAATCAATATAAAATTAGGTAAATGTGCAAAGTTGATCGATTTATATTATACTTTTGTTGAAAACTGTACACTTTGACCGGTAACTTAGAATTCTGAAAACACACTGCAAAATTGCGCAAGTGCTCCTCCTCACAGTTCTTGAGAAACTAAACAAACGGCATTGCCAACATAATCCCTATGATGCATTCTACACGTTTGACAAAAATTTTCATGTTTTAGTGTGCATTTTCTAGCTATGTAGAAGAAAATAAATTACAAGACTTGCGTGATCAAATTCTCCCTCAAGAAATCAATTTGACCCCATTTTACGGTATATGTATAAATTTTTTTGGACGTTTCCGCCGCTGTAACTCGTTATACATCAGACTTACAAAAAAAGTGTTTATATAAAAAGTTTATATTTATATTTTTTACATTTTTGTCGTAGGATCAACCGTTGATGAATTATTTTGAAAAAACAATTTTTTTGCGCGGGTTAGGTTTTGCATCGGGGCCTGGAACTAAATAACATAAGTATATAAAAATCACAACTACCCCAACTTTTGTAGGGCAAAGGCCTTGTTTAGTCCCTATTGACTGGACTGTAAGTATGTGAAATACTCAGGCGTAGGTACTAATAGGTATTAATATGTGAATGGAAGATGAGACAATTCATGGAATTCACAAAACTAGACTCTCGAGTCACGTTATTTGCATCTAGTTTAGATGTTATGGAAGTGAAAGCTGCAGTTATTTAAATTCTAAATAAAAATTGTACGAGTTTATAGTTTACAGACCTAGGAAACAATCCAATACACCAAAGAGTACCCTATTTACAAACTTTAGAGATTTTACGGATCGAATGTTTAACAGACTTCCACTTCCGCCATCTATTGTTGGATTCAGTAGATAAAAAGGTTCCTTTTACGGTTTTCACGTGTTTGGTGATTATTTTCTAACCATCCATTTCATATACTCGCATTATGTATTCTAATTGTTGTTTACGGTACCGTAAACTTAGTTCATAGCATCTACCTCAACATATGAATTCACAATTGTAATTCTCGTTAAAAAAAAAAAAACAAAAAAAAATGATTTAAATTTTCCCCCAATATTCCCTCTTTTTGATGTTTTCTGTGTAATATTAAAGAAAAAACTGAAGTTACCACCATTCACTTTACCGAAACCTAATACTTTTCGCTTCTCACTTTTATCCCCGACCGAATATAAAATTCTATCTTGAATCAGCTTGCAGCAATCAGAGAGCGCTTTACAGAAATCTCTTTAATCCTTAACTGAGTAACTATCCATGTGAATTGAAGTGAATCTTATCTTGCCCTTTGAAGATCCATAGATTTTCTCGGTACGTTCTCTAGCCAGCCACAAGCGACATGATAACCTTTGAGTACAAGTAACCAACCTGAAATTATCTTTATTTATCGTGTAATACCAAAGACTCAGTATAGATCTACCCTGGTTGGAAGGGTGTAGGGCGAGGGGGGGGGGAGGTGGTGGTGGCAGGAAGGATGTCGAGGAATATCTAAACAAATCACTTCATTGTATTAAAAGCTAAGGCGTCCATTTTACAAGTGAAAAGGGAGTAAACCCTTACATTTTGTTGTTTTATCCTTTTATAAAATCTCCAGAGATTTTACCTTGACTTATTACTCATAATGCTATTTTGGATATGATATTTAGGCTTGAGTACGTTTGTGTGGGTATGCCTTGAAAATTTTCCAATGGCTATGGCTTGGCTAGTTATTGACCGCAAAATTTATTTCTTTTGAGCAACAGAACTTTGTTCTAAATTACAAATTGCGTTTAAGGCTCTTTAGTGCACGTGGAAAGAAGGGTTTAATTATGTAATTCATCCGGAAAACTCAAATCTGCTACTACGTTTAGCCAGAAGTGATGGCTCTAATTATGTTTTAATAGCTTTATTAGGGCTTTGAAAAGGTAAGCAGTCTTACGAAATGGTTATTAAGCGAGAGGAAGAGTAATGAACTTGCGGTAAAGTATAGGTAGCCGTGCCGTAGTTTTACCTTAAATATTCCAATAATTATGAGCGATTACCGTAGGTCGACTTAGGTTAGAAATCGTGTCTAATTTGTTGGAAATATCTACCATGCATATTCGAGGAAAGCTAAACACGTGTAAGTATATTGTACATACAATATAATAATCGGTGTGTTTGTTTATATGTGTATATTCATATATAGATATATACTCTTGGCCAGTATCCAGAAAGAGGGTTAAGGCTTTGGAGAAATCCTTCTTATGCCTACGCGACCGAAATTCATTAACATTTTTTCAATTCAATTCAATTTCATTTATTTGGTTATAATTTGTACAAATAATAAATTTCTTTATTTATGTACATATCTATGAAGTTGAGAAAACAGTAACTTTGATTATATATGGTAGCAAGAATGTATTGGAAAGCTTAGTAATTTTAGATAATAAAGATAAAGATAAAATGAACGCCGAACAATGAATTGTATATGAAGACGAAAATAATAATCTATTCAAATTCAAAATGAGTAAACTTAGTTAAAATTAGATAGACTATGAGAAAAAAAATTAAACTAATCTAATATAGTATTGGTCAGTGGCCTGTGTAATGTGCTCTCACTCAGCAATACCCTGAACACCCTCAACGATCCCGCACGCCTTATGTCAGTAGGAAGTGAATTCCACAGGATGATGGCATCAACAAAAAATAAACGCTTGGATTGCAAACAAGAATATCTAGCCACTAGAAGATTATTCGTGCGCGAGATATATTTTTAGGTAGGAATGTTTAAGAAAAAAAACCAAATCTTTAAATATCTAAAAAAAAATATTTATTACGTTAAATATTTATTATGTGTACACGCTTCAGCGGAGTTCTTAAGACTAAATATAATTAGGAAAAATATCTTCTCACAAATTTCTATTTCATTATTCTGTTCATTGCAATTTTGCTGACATTATCATTTTGTTCTACATTACATGAAACCGTCTGTGAGAATTCCGGACTTTTTAGTTTCTCAAATGTGATAAGATATGAAATGTGATCCCTGTTCACGTTTCGTAACAGGTGCGTTTGATTTAATGATTTCATTAGTAGGGTCATGTGGGATTTTAATATCTGCTGACGTAACTCCTCCCTCCTTAGGTTTGAGACTCTCCAGAGTCACATTTTGAAATTTTATATTTAATTTTTTGTATTTGCAATAAAAAATTGTTACGACTATTACTATTATTATAGCTATTATGATAGAAAGTGTACCATAAATAGAATGAGTTTTCTTTTCATACTTAATTTCCTGAATTTTGTTAATGTTTTCTATATATTTCAATACAAGATCTTCAAATGAAAGTTTTTTATTTAAATTATTAATGTCCTCAAAATAATTTGGTATAACAAAACTTTGTTTAAATACCTTCTGTTTGTTGTATAAGCTGTAATTATTTATAGTTATTGAACAGTTGTTAAAATTTATTAAGTAGTTTCCGGTCATTTCTAAATCTCTTTTATAACAGGAACTTATGAGACTAACATTGTTTTGGTTTTTTGCAATAACTAATCCTTCTCTTATTTCTAATATTTCGGATATGTTGTTAAATGTTTTCATACAATTTTTATGTGTTATACAATTATTCAGTATTTTGAGTTCTTTGAGATCTTTATTACTAGTATAAGTATAGGTTTTTCCTTCATAATTAACAATTTCTTGTGGTTCAAATAACAGTTCCTGTTTATAAATGTTACTTATAGGTGTTAACAAAGTTCTGTGTAAAGTAATTGTTTCTTTGGTTATTCTTATAATGAACATAATGTTATACAGATTATCTATTACTGTTGATAATCTTATATTCTGAAGTTTCTCAAAATCAATGTCGTATTCGAAAATTTCTTCACTAGTAAACACGTTACTGTTAATGATTCCTAATCTTGCCGAAGCTATATTATTTTGTATATGTTCTACATTATCTTCAAGTATTTTCAGCTTTAGTACATAGTCTGTCGAGAGAATTTGCTTCTCGATTTGGCTTAGTTTTTCTATAATCGTTAATCGATCTTTTTCGATTATGTCTTTTAGCTTTGTAAAGGTAGAATTAAAGTGTTCGTTAATTTTGATTTGGGCATTTAGGTTTTTTATGGTGTTGTGATTGTTCATGTCTATGATTTTAAGATGTTCTTCTATATCCTGTCTGTCATCGTCGTCCATTGTCCCGTATAACCAGATAAATATTCTACCCACAAAGTTCAGTAACCCTCTTCTTTGCCTATGGGGAATTAGCGTTTGAATTCTACTTCGTATGTTTTTGATTTGATAATCGTAGGAAATACTTTAATCGCTTAAATTTGCTTGTTTTATATTGCTTTCTATGGTATCTAAAATTTGCTCGGTTTCTCTTGTGTTTACAATGTGTATTATTGTATCGTAGCTTTTAACAATTTTAACACTGCCTAGTTTTATTTCGATGTATCCTGAATTAGATTCAATTTTTTCCACTGTTAGATGGGCCTGGGTTACTTGTACCAGTATCCACATTACCAGGAATATTATGGTAATCCAGTTTACCTAAAAATTTATTTTTTCTTTTAATATTTGATTTGTGTACATTTTCTAATCTAGCTTTTGTAAATTTTGGTTGTTCTTTATGTCGTAAGCTCTTATAATTTTTAATGTACCCTTCTGTCCTAACCTCGTTGTAATCTTCTCTATTTTCATTTCTTTTATTAATATATCTAAGTTTCTCCTTGGTTAGATTCTGAAAAATTTTATTTTTGCAACACTTACCTTCTTGTATGTTAATAGGTTTTTCTTTGGTTATGGAATGATAACTATTGTTGTACCATTCGATTGCTTTTGACATTTTCTCTTTAATATTTAGATCTTTACGTTCTATTCCTAACGTTCGGATTTTTTCGCTCAGTGTACTGTGCAACCTTTCGATATCTGAATTACCGGTGTGGTTATTAGATTTTACAAGGTGACGTTCTATATTCTCGTTTCTTAAGAAGTCTTTAATATTTATGCTTTTAAATTCATTATCAAGAATTAATTTATTGAAATGGCCTCTTTGGGATTTGAACTCTCTGACTTTTTCAATTATTGTTTGGTTATTCCTATCTTCCAAGTAAAAAGCAGTAGCGAATTTCGAGAATCTATCTACGAATGTAAGGAAGTTCCCTTTTGAGTTGGTATAAATGTCCATATGTACTATTTGTTTTATATCTTTCGGTGTTTCTGTATATTCGAATTTTTGTTTAATCGGTTTTCTGTCGTATTTAACTCTATTACACACATCACAATTATTTATATATTTATGTATGAGTATCTTAAGATTGGGATAATAGACATATTTCTTGAGACCTTCGTAATTTTCGTTGATTCCAGTATGTCCCGTTTCGTTTTTGTGATAATTGTGTATTTGTTTATAAGTTTCTTCTTCTGAGTTCATGTCTTTAGCATGATTTGAACATCTGACAAACTTTACTGTAGGATCGTTATCATATAATTCAATAATCTTTTGTTGTAATATATTGTATTTATGGTCATCTAGTTCGGTGTATATACCTATTTTACCTGATTTTATGTACCTTCGCAATATATCCGGAAGATTACCTTCTAGGTCTTGGGAATTGATATAGATTTTTCTATTTTTGTGCCTAATTTCAAATTCCTTCTCTTGATTGTCTGTTAGTATTATTTGAGTTTTGAAACGATTGACAACGGTGTCTAATATAGGTATATGATTGTTTAATTCTTCTTGTTGGGAATGTATGGTTTCTAGGTCTTGATCAACATTATCATGCACTGAGCTTTGATCGACATTGTTATGCAGGGAATCTTCTTCAGAAGTTCCAAGATTTTGGATGGTTTCGTTGCCATCATTCTCCATGTTATTAACATTGGGTTCCTCCATGTTATTAATTTCGTGAGTATCAGCATTTATTCTGCTGAGAAAATCCGCAACTTGGTTTTCCTTACCCTTGATATAGTCCATGTTAATATTATATTCTCCGAGTTTTAGGAGCCATCGATAGAGTCTTGGGTTCACATCTTTCCCTTGAGTTTTGGTGTACAACCATTTAAGTGGTTGGTGATCAGTTAATAAGTCAAATTTAACGCCGTATAAGTAAGGGCGGAAATAATTAGTGGCCCATACAATGGCCAAGAGTTCTTTTTCCGTAGTGGAGTAGTTTCTTTCATGATCGTTGAGAGTTCTGCTTGCATAGCAGGTAGGGTGATTATCTTGTTGAAGGACAGCTCCTATAGCATAAGTACTGGCATCAGTAATGAGTTTAAACTTCTTACCGAAGTCTGGATACCTAAGCACAGGAGCTTCCGTTATTAACCTTTTGAGTTTTTCGAAGGAGTTAATGTAATTTGTGTCTTTTGAATTAATCTTAACATTTTTCTTTAAAAACCTCGTCATCGGCTGGGCTACTTTTGCGTAATCTCTTATAAACTTTCTATAGTAGCCGGTAATTCCAAGGAACGATTTGATTTGTTTCTCTGTTTCAGGCAATTTTAATTTTGCTATTGTATTTTAAGATTAAATTCCCTTAATTTATTGAAGATTTTCTTTATATTATGAATGTGTTCGTCGAGAGTAGTTGAAAAAATCAATATATCGTCTAAATATACTACGCATATTTTATTGATATATTCTTTCAATACATCGTTCATTAGACGCTGGAAAGTTGCTGGAGCATTTTTTAGACCGAAGGGCATCCGGATGTACTCATAATGTCCCTGTGGCGTGGAAAAGGCGGTTTTCTTCCTATCTTCTTCGTTTACGAGGATTTGATGGAAGCCTTTTGCCAAGTCAAGAGTAGTGAAGTATTGTGCCCTGCCTAATTTGTCCAGGATATTGTCGATATTAGGGATGGGGAACTTGTCATCGATTGTAACTTCATTGAGCTTCCTATAATCGATGACTATCCTCCATTTTTTCATACCTGAATTATCGATTTTTTTGGGTACAATCCGTAGCGGACTGTTATAGGGAGAATTGCTCTCTTTAATAATGCCCTGCTTCAGCATGTCTTTAATTTGTGATGAGATCTCTTGCTCATGCACTTGTGGATATCTGTAAATCTTCGAATAGATGAGCTTTTGGGTTGTAGTTATTATTTCATGGGTAATTTTGCTTGTACTCGTTAATTGTTCTCCTTCTTTAAAGAATAAATCCTTTAAAGATTTTAGTAAATTTTCAAGAAGGTTTCTCTCTTCAGAGTTCAAACCTTTCAATAGATTTTCTACCACAATTTCGTTTATACTGACACATTCTAATTGATTTATTTCGTTTAACTTATAAGGCCATGTAGACAAAAATTCGATTTCACTATTGTTGATTTTTAAAATACATTTTTCCATATCAATGATAGCACCAAGGGGCTTTAATAAATTTTGCCCAATAATTGCATCAAAACATTTATCGCGAAATTTCGTAAGTTTCCATATCATATGGGCATCCTCTCTAAATTCAGTGGGGATATCAGTTTTAATTATTTGACTAACAAAAGCACTGGTGTTAAGGGTTTTGAATTTAATTGGCTGCAAGGTGCAATTCCTCTAGGTTGATTGATTTAAAGTCGCGATAGGTAATGATACTAGAACATGCTGGAGATGGTGTTGGTACATTAAAAGATGCTACAGTAGCTAGGTGATCACTTATGCCCGGCACGTGAAATTGACTGTGGTTAGCCACCATTGCTAAGCTATTGGATATAAAAATATCCAACAAGGATCTCCCACCTCCATGATATCTTGTTGGTGATATGTTAATTACGTCCATCCCTAAAGTGCTTATACACGCTAAGAAATCCCTAGAACTGTTATCATATATATATATAACTTCCAAATCGTTTGTCTCTTGGAAAATTTATCTATTTTGAAGGTCAAAAATCTCCAAAAGTAGCCATATTAGTAAATTGTTCCGTACCCACAGAAAACACCTCTAATCTGTTACTTTTCAGATGAATCCAATATTATTAGCTTGTAGCTCAATTACTCTCCGATATACAGGAAGAGATGTCTTTGTCTTGCATCATACATCGCCCCTTACTTGAACGAAATTATTTCGAAACTACAATTTTTTTTATAATGGAGGGAAAACTAAGTACTTTAGTAAGAAAATCGAATGAAACTAACCTACGTCATAATTTTAAGATTTACGTTTAGGACTGTGAATAAGATATTTTGCACAAAATATTTTAATTTTAAAACAATGTCGAACCTCACCTAGGAGTGGCCAATAGCCTCTCCTAGAAACGTGAAATATTGAGAAGGAAAATCATAATAAAGACAAAACAAAGCGCCTGTTATGTTCAGGGGTATTGAACCAGAAATAGAAGACCAAACATGGCTAAAAACATAATAGTTTTTATGTGGTATCCCTAAACCTTATATTTATCGCCGCCTAAAGAAATAATCCTGTACAGATAGTAATACGAATAAAACAAGACCAACATGGCGGTTCAATAAGCAAAACGAGCTGTGTTACACCCAAAAAAGCGTTGCAAGGACCATGATTTCGAAAAAAATCTAATATCTCCTGTAATTTCGAAAATAACAAGAATTAGAAAAAAATTTATATAATATTTTCAATTGAAAATCACCTCATCTTTAAGGGGCTTCAGTATTGCATAGTGAAACTGGAACACCCTGTACATATATTATAACGCATCACTACTTTAAGATCTAAAGGAGGTTGACAGTCCAGTTAGACCAGATTATTACACTAGTTAGAACAATTTTGTTCTCCTGTTACTACTTTCTGTTCAATCGATTTTCAACAAATGTGTACCCTTCGAACAGATCTGAGGTTGGACCCATATTATTTACGAAATTTTGGAAATATTTTCTTTTATACGTGAGCACTCTGAACTTGGCTGTTAGTGAGCCTTCCATTTCTGCAGCTAAATCTATCAACGTTATTACCTTGAGGTTGACAAGATTTTTGACAGATAATTCTTATTTCAAGAATTCATCAATGGCCATATTTTCCTGCGCGTTGGTACTCCATGTAAGGTTTTGCCTACACTAAGATTATCCCATGCAAATAAATAAATGAGTTATAGTTGGGTTCTTTGATGCTCTGAGTGAATGCATTCCAGGTGGTTATTTTTCCTAATATCTAAGCGAGAGGATTCATTTTCAAAGAGTTCGTTTCTGATTTCTGTTCTCTATTCAAAAATAAACTGGTCAAAAAAAATATCTCTATACAATGTTTTTCGGTTTTTCATTGACTCTTCGAAGTCAAGTTTAGACATTGTTTGCCTAACTTAGATTGGTCCTTGTGGAAGAATTTTTGACGCTGACCTCTTTAATCCAGAGTCCTTAGTTTTACATGAAGGAGTTTGAAGTGATATTCTGTGTACATTTGCTTGTAATTTCTGTATACGATGATCTGTAGAGTTCCTGACATGCATTAAGGTATTAAGGTGCCCATAGACGGTCAAGCGTGTTCTCTAACTCGAGTAGGACACCGATATTTTAAGACAGATTTGACAGTGTGTATACCTCTTTGACGGTGTGGAACGCAGAATGTCAAGCGGTTGAATCAAAATCAAGTTAGTTTGATTTGGTGGGTGGGGGGGGGGGGTGCATGTTTTGTACAATATAATATTATACTGTGTAGGGCGATGCTTATTACGAATTCGTCATTCTCTATTGAACTCTATTGAAGAAAAGATAACAGATTAACAGCTGTAGCAGATATGTGCTCCTGTCCTGATGTTGGACTACGTGTTTGATAAGCGTGTTTAGATAAAGCTTTCGTGATACATCAAGTTGGACAACATGTTCGCGGTGTATGGGCCGCTTTACTCTAAAGGGGCCCATACACGGTCACGCGTGTTGGTCAACTCGAGTAGGACAATGATGTTGTCACACAGATTTGACTGTGTGTGTGCGCCTGTTTGACGCTGTGACATGCAGTATAACAAGTGGTTGGACGAGCCGGGCCAAATAAATCTCAACATACTGTACAGGGCGATGTTTGTCACGCGTCATTCAGGAGTGAACTCTATTGAAGATAAGACTACAGTTTACAGTTGCAGCAGCTCCTAGTATGTGTTTCTGTCCTGATGTTGGACAGCATGTTTGATAAGTGTGTGGAGCAATAGCTTTCATATGTGACATAACAAGTTGGACAGCATGTTCGCCGTGTATGAGCCGATTAAAGTTCCAAAGTTAAAATATATTTTTTGTGTCATTTATGAAGTCATTGATGAATGTGTTGATGAACTTACTCATGCCATGTCTAATAATTTTAAGATTCTTCGCTATCTGAATTTATCCATTTGTTTGTTAGGAGTATACTCTTCTAGTGATGATTTTTTAGCGCCTTATTTTTTATCTGAGCCACAATATTTAGATTATTAATACGCAGTTGCAGCATGTATGACTTTGATATTTTATTGAATTTTATTGTTCTCTACTAATTTCTATGGCAACTTGGTCAAGTATTTCATGTACTCTTTGTTTCCTGAGACGGGATCTCACGCTTCATTTCATGTGGTTATTCAATTCGATCCGGTTCTTGCTTCAACTTTTTGTTGTAACTTTAAAACCAATTTATTGCTCATCCTGTACGAACTGATAAACTGGAGACATTTCCTCCTATATATAAAGTACCTTGCTTCATTTGATGGAATACAGCAGTAGTATTCGCATGCGCTATAAAATTTCTTCATTTTAATTTCGATTTGAATTGCCACCTTTGACGCATTTATTAGTTGAAAGAGAACGTAAAATTCTATTATTAGAATGTCCTACTTATGTGACAGTTAAGACACAGCCGGTCTACATTACGATATATAATGTAACGATGTTATCTATCCTGGAAAAATTTCAAATACATTTTTGCTTGTGCTAGTCCTATACCTTCTGCAACGGTGCTTATTTTTTTTTTTATAGAAAAGTAACACTCGCTCAAATTGCAATTTGTTCTACTGGCTAAACTAGATAATAGTACACCTTTGAAACTTTGGAATATGAAATGATCAAGAAACCAAATGTTACCTGCTTATAAACCATTAATACAGACACGTCTTGTCATGAATGATTAGGGAACTGCAAAGAAAAATACCAAAAATATGGCTTGCAAAATTATAGCACAGTTAAGGGAAAATTTATCAAAGCTACCATATCGCCAGGCAGTTATGGCCTGCATATGACAGGAAGAGGACAAGAGAACGGCTTAATGGCAGGAGAAAATATACCAGGATTCTAGTAGGAGCTATTACGGGTCATTGGGCCATAGGAGACGATCACGCAGAAACCTGGGAATAGCGGCGAGCAATTTCTGCAGGAGCTGTAACGACTCGGTGAAAATCGAATCTGTCCAGTAACTACTCTGCGAGTGCCCTGCTCTGATGAACAAAAGAGGTAAGCTATTGGGTAGCTAATTCTTTTCAAGTCTGAGGGAGCTGAAAATAAAGAGTTCAGATACATCCTGAGTTTCCTAAGGTTGGTGGTGTTGGTCTAAGGCTAGGGTACTAATAGCGGCACCCGTCTTATCTAACCCAACCTAAGGGCAAATTAGAAAGGATTTTCAAATAATTAAAGAAATTATATTCTCAACAATGGGTGGAACCAATTTTATTTTTAACTAGCTCTAACACTTTATTTGGTAAATATTTGTACATTTACATATATGTCCTTGTGGAATTTGATCCCAAAATGATTCAATTGCCTTCCTTAAGGCACGTACTTCCACGACGGTTTCATATTGGCGATTTTCGGTATAAATCAAGCGGAATAGTTTTCTCTACAGGTTCAGGTCAGGGGATCTGGCCTGCCAGCTTAAAACAGTAATATTGTTTGCTGAAAAATAGTTTTAACAACACAGCTGCATTCACCTTTTGAAATATGAAATTTCTGCAACTTATTTCGACAGCATGATTTTCAATCTGGTCTTGAATAAGATTATCGTAATCTGTAGCTTTCATTTTGACAGAAATAACCTTAATATCAGTCTTGCCGTTGAAACTAATTCCTACGCATACTATGACTGAACTTCCTCCTATTTTACGGTACCTTAACATTAATTCTTGTTTCCTCAAATCGTATTAACTCCAACCATCAGGGCAATCAAGGTTGAAGATTTTTTCGTCTGTAGAAGTCAGCCTGTGCCAATTTGTCTTCCAATGAATGTGTTTTTCTACGAATTTTAAACTTTTACGTTAAAAACTTAAAATTTTTCATAACTTTTTAAGTTGATGACTAATTGTTAAAGGGGATTTTTTTCGTAAAAGTTTTTTCCTTTTTAAGTTGTCTGAACTTCTTAAAACACGCCGAACATTATCAATCTTGGTGTCCACAACAGCTTTCACCATACCTTTTCCTTGCCGTGATGCAATTCCGAGAATTGTCCGCTCCGATTATACAGAAGGTCTGCCCGGGATCTTCTTATTGTCATATTTTTTAATATCTTTAAAGATATTTAGCACAGATTTTCTACTTCTTTTCATTGATGATGCTATCTTTGAGATTGACCTTCTTCGATATCAAAATTTTGGCAATGCATTTCATTTCACTTTCTGAGAGTTTTTTCCACCATCCCATTTTACTCTTTACCAAAAAAATGTTTTTCAAAATCCGTATTTTAAATATGCCACCAAAAATTCACTTTTTAATTAAGTTCAAACCATGTACAAAATAACCATTATTTTTTGTTCACAACGATGCATAGTGCTCTACTATTTCATATGAAATGAAAACTGTGCTATCCTTTTCGCAAGCCTCAATTGTTGGTATTATTACCAGCAGTTCCTTAATCACGTCTATATAATGGAAAAATTGTTTTCAAGTAATTTTCACAATATAAAAATTTTGTTGAGAAAACGTTGTTGATTAAAACACCTTTGGTTAAAGCTAAGGAACCAAGTTTAAAATTATTCGAAGATCATTTTTGTGAAGAAAATATACATTTTATCAAAAGACGCCTATACCTCAAATCCATGGTATACAACTTAGAACTGCTTTGGGACTATCATGTATTACAGAGAGTCTGGAATCACGGCTTGAGAGGTATTTCCTGATAGTTTTGATCTAGATGACATTTACAAATTGATCGGTGTATAAAGAATCCTTAATTTTACCGACATCATTCCAATTACGTGGATTTTGCACATTATCGTTCAGGTTAGAAAGTTGGACAAATGCAAGAAAATTCTCATTCTCATGTTGAATATAAATCAGCAGCGTTTATTGCCATTTCAGTGAACTTTAAACTACTTTGATACCACAATCCCATCACCCTTTCATTGTCACACAACGATTCTAATATATTTCACCATTTTATCTCACTACATAAGTGCGCTCCTTGACTTAGTGTTTGTTATTTATCACAGTGATGGACGTTCGTTCTGCAGTGCTTCTTGAAATTTATCAAAGTGTTGAAAATACCGTTCACATTTTGTTACCATTTTTAGCAGCTATCTGTAATGTGGTAATAGAAGTTGAGTTTACCCATTAGTCAAAATTTGTAGGGATAGAAGGGATTGTTCACACACACACACATATATCGCTCTTAATTCAACAAGAATAAATTATGTAAAAAATGTAAATTGTACTTTTCTACACGGCATTGTTTCCATTTCAACTATCAATTAAAAAAATGCTTAACACATTAACTCAAAAGGGAATTTATGATGAATAAATTCTGTTTCATGTGAATAAATATTTTCAAACTCATTTTACTATTTTAAGTCTGTTCGTCTACTAAGCTAACATTTAATATTGAAATTTTAATAATAGCAAAATAATTTAATGGACGTCATTAACATTTTATTTCGTTTTACACCTATGAAGTTACCTGGATAACCGGTAACTTCATAAGTATAAAACGAAAAAAATTCTGACAATAGATATTTCAGGGCATAATTTATTATTCGTAGTATTTTGCGTGACTTGAAAAAAAGGAAAATAAAAAGGTTTTTTTGAGAAGTTTTTCCATGGAAATGTTTAAATGATTTTTTCTTTAGAATTTTATGGACACATTTTCTGATAATGAAGTAATTTTAATTTTTAGTTTTTGTTTTTATACTATTGAACATTTATTATGAAAATAAGCGCTTTACGTTTGCGTAAGACTACAATATCACTGCAATCACTAGAAATACCTCCTTTGTCATCGCCTTCTTGTTCCAAAAAATTAGTGAAATTCTTTTCATTGTCTATTGTTACGTTTTCGTTTCGGCTATATCTACCCCTGGTAGCCAACGCTCTTCACTTGGTCACAGTTTTACCTTATCCACCAATAAATACATGTTTATTCTTGCCATCACCGTATCAGATGACATTTCTACTACGAAAATTTGAATTGATTTTTTTTTTGATTTATTTATTTAAATTTTTTAATTAATTTTTTAATTAGTTTTTCGGCGGCGCCCATATGCTGACCAAGACGTACTGTCCATATCTTCACGCCTCAGTGTCGAATTCGGAAAAATATATGAAATCAATCATATCACCGCTGGACAAGGTAAGAACGTTATGCAACATATTCACCTCATGTGCCACAGGGTTGAATGTAATGTACATGAATGCCAGAAGCTTGAGGAACAAGGTAGATCAAGTTCAAGATATGCTTGCTGATACCAAGATTCACATTTTGTGTGTAACTGAGACTTGGCTTAATAGTAGTGTGAGCTCTGCATTGGTTTCAATGCCTAATTACAACATCTTTAGAAATGATGGTTGGTTTAGACCGTTTAGGTGGTGGGTTTGCCGTTTATGTCAACAAATCTTTACGAGCCCAAATTCTGAAGTCTTCATCTCTTGGACGGGATATTGAGTTTATAGCAGTAGAGGTTAGTTGCGTTTCTGAAAAATGTGTCCTGTTCTGTGTCTATTGCCCACCTAATAGCTTTAACCTAGATAGTTCCTCTGAACTTCTTGATGTAGCGGCCTCTATTGTTCAACAATACCAGGACGTAATAATCTGTGGCGATTTTAATATTAACGCTCTCAGTGTTAGTCAGTCACGGGAAAATTGATTTTACCTTTTACAGACACTAGATATTAAGATAATTAACCACCACCCAACATATTTCAATGCTGCCGCTCCATCCCAGTTTGATTATATCCTCACAACGAACATGCATAATGTTCTATTCCACAGTCAAATTTCACCGCCAAGTAATTTTGATCATGACTTTCTGTTTATGACTTTCAACTTTAGATTGGACACAACTCTCAATACTACGTTCACTTATCGTGATTTTAAAAGCGTTAACATGACTGCGCTCTTTTCTGAGTGTGACCAAATATCGTGGAATGATATACATACTTGTAATGAGTTGGACGGTAAGGTCGAGCTTTTAACGAATATTCTTCTGAATCTCTATAATAAGTATGTGCCCCTAAAAACATGTAGAGTCTGTGACAACCGTTGCCCTTGGATCACTCGAGAGATTCACCACGCCATGGCTGAGCGTGATTTTCTGCTTAAGCAGTACAGAAGATCGCACTGTGTAGCGGCACATAGCAGATACAAAACTATTCGTAATAGGATAACATCTATGATTCGTTCAGTTAAGTGTGCATATCTTCGAAGTAAGCTGGATTTAAACCAGCCTTCCAAATTCCTCACTCTCATAATGCCATATATGTATATCATGTCCCCTAGTTCATATCTACAATTGCTGTCTCACCAGATCTGAGTTCCCCACCCAATGGAAACAAGCTACAGTTGTCCCTATTCCTGAAAAAGTGTCTTCGTCTCTAGCTAGCGATTATCGTCCCATTTCTGGCCAAGGGATTGGAAAAGATCTTATATAAGCAAATTATGGACTATGTAGAGGTAAATAAAATATTGTCAGTTTGGCAGTCTGGCTTTCGACCGGGGCACAGCTGTGAGACTGCACTTTTAAAAGTTGCCACAGATATTTATGATTCTCTTGATAGTGATCATTCGACAATATTGGTTTAGATTGACTATAGTAAAGCATTTGACTCTGTTAATCATTTAAAACTACTCTCTAAACTTGGTAATGGGCTTAACTTCTCATCTACAACTGTTAAGTTGATTGCCTGTTTCTTAAGGAATCGCAGTCAAATGGTGAAGATAGGAGAAACTCTCTCTAATCCGGCGTATCTGTCCTCAGGTTTTCCTCAAGGATCAATCCTTGGTCCACTTTTATTTAGTCTGTACTTAAATGATCTACCAAGTGCTATTAAAAATTGCTCTATTCATTTATACGCTGATGATGTACAGATGTACCTTAGTAGACCTATAGGACTAATAGAGGATTGTGTCTATCGGATCAATGAGGATCTACAGCACCTACATACGTGGTCTGCAATTAATGAGCTCTCACTGAATCTGTTCAAATCAAACTGCTTAGCAATTTATAGGCGTGCATTAGAGAAATCCGAGCTTCCCATGTGGTTTTGAACAACACAGTTTTGGGATATGTTGACTCAGTCAAAAATTTGGGAATCAAATTTAATTCCAAGTTCAGCTGCTGCATGGTGCTCTGCGGCAATTGTGGATAAGCTCAAGCTCTATGTCAGTGGATTTTAAACTGAAGTTGGCTAAGTCAATAATTTTACCACATTTTACATATGGCAGTTTAATATTCGGCAAACTTGATTCTGTTTGTCAAAGGAAATTGAAGGTTGCGTTCGATGATGTTACTCGACACATTTACAAGCTCTCTCGTAGCGCTCACATATCAGGGCACATCCCTTGAGACATATCTAGCTAGACCTCAACTTATTTTCTTACAAAAATTAATAGTTCATAAAAACCCAGCTTACTTATATGAGAAACTGCAGTTCTTGTATTCTACATAAAATCCTCAGCTTCTTATCCCAAGGCACATCTTACAGTATGGTGAGCGTTCTTACTTTGTCCAGGCTGCTCGTAAGTGGAATTCTTTTCCAAGTAATATTCAAGGTGAAGGCTCCAGCAAACCTTTTTCAAGCTCAATTAATAATTTAATATCTTGAGGGTGAATGGTGCACGCATCTACTAAACAAATTAATTGGACTACTATCTCCATCATTTTCTATACTTAGTTTGTATATTTTTAAGTTTTTAGTTTTATTATTATTATTATATGCTTTTAGCTTTTTCTTTCTTTTGTTCTCCTCCTCTTCATATTAGTACTGTAATAAGATATTTTAATCTTGGGTACATTGCCAAATAAATAAATTATTATTTTTATTATTAATCATAAAATCAGATTATCATTTATAAACTCATTTATGACACTAATTGCTATGCTCATTAACTAGCTTGTTGTGATACTCATTATGTACTCATCGGAGTGTTCATATAATATTGTAAAATGCACAAAAGAGAAGCAAAGTATACATTTCTAAATAAGTGAAAGAGATGCAATATCTCAGGGACACTATCTGTGAATAAGTGAATAACTGATTTTTTCCCGGTTTTAATTCAAACGCGAATAAATTTCATGAGTACGTTCATCTGATTGCTCATGAGGAGCTCATTGATAGTTCATTGATGAGTTCATCATGATATGTCTACCAGGGTTTTTTTCCAATGGTTGTACGACAAGTAACGTTTTTACTGGGCTTAGATGAGTTTCTTGGCCAATTTATCTATCAGCTCATCAATAAATTGGTATGTATACTGATCTGTATGTCTAGTGCGAGTAAAAGGGAGATAAATGATGTTGACCAATCATGGAAACGCGAAGTATATAAATGAGTTTAGTCGCGGTGCAAGAACAAAAATCAGCATTACATTTTTCCAATCAATCATCATAAGCTCATCAGTGCACTTATGATGATTGGGCTACCAGGGTACCTTTGTCCTTTTATATATGTATGATAGAAGTCAAAAATGACCCTGGTAGCCAACGCTCATCAGTTTACAAAATTTTAGTACCGGTGCGGGCAGGGGCTTTTATGTCCACGAAATAACTTATTAGTCAAGCTTTTATACTGAGCGCCTCAATGAGCTTCCTCGCCAACTCATCTATCAGCTCATCAATAAATTAATATGGATACTGATCTGTATTCCTAGTGCATTTAATGTACGAGTGAAAGGGAGACAAATGGTGGTGAGCAATCATAGAATTGCGAACTATATAAATGAGTTTAGTCGCGGTGCTAGAACAAAAGTCAGCATTAAATTTTTCTAACGAATCATCATGAGCTCATAAGTGCGCTCATGATGATTGGGCTACCAGGGAAATTTGGCTCTCATTCGGACCTCTCAACTCGTTTTTTATTTCGATCATGTTTTGTAATTCAATAATCGTTTAGAATAGGATCCTCTTTGTAATTATTTTTATATTTTATATGAGACGTAGTTTCTCTTATTATTATTTATTTTCGCAGGTGTCTATCAACTAAAAATTCATCAATACATATATCTGAATCTACATATATATGTATGTGCCAATGTTATGATGTTGGATAATTTTGTGGTATTAATAAGAAGTAAGATGGGATTTTTGGTTTAAATATTGATTTTAATTTAGCTAACGCTGATCCAAACGATATTTAATTTTTTTTCAATATATCCATAATTGTTTATAAAACGTAGCATTATACCTTTGATCTAAGGTTTGTATTAAGATTGTAGTAGGTATATTAAGTGGCAGGAAAAAAAATTTCTCAATTGGGTGATTGGATTGACGAAGGGATGGCCGGGTCAGGAATCAAAAGAACTTTAAATTCCAGTCCTTTTTCGCTCATCTATATGTATGTATAGGCTCCAAATTATGGGATTAAACGTTTGTGGCTGGAATAATTTAGGAAGATATATCAGGAATTTTTTTTTCCATCCCATAAACTGAAATCTACACCTTTCATTGATCCTGGTCTTAGGAATCGATTTATAAGCACTGGTTTTAACAACATATGATCTCCTGAAGCGTTGGAGAAAAATATAAGTGTTATACAAATCTTTGTTGCAACCAACTCTTTTCTGCGCTTTTTCTACGTAAATTCTATTTGGCATATTTTCCAAATTACACCAGTTTCTCAGTTTCATCCAACAAAATGAGTTATGTAGTTACAATCTTCAATATTATTTTAGAAAAGTTTTCAGAAAATTTCTGAATATTCAAATCATTGGCAGATCCAGTTTCACCTTTAATTTTTAAATTATGAAAAGCATGGCTTTTAAGAAATCGTTTCATTATCCAATCTCTATTTGCTAGAAATTCATACTTTCTCTTTGACTAAGATGAAATGCCTGCCTGGTTCTTTTTCCTTGATCTGACTTTAAATTTTTAATGCTTGGTGGAATATCCATGTGATGATATTCTTTTTTGTGCATTAACTTCTGTTCGCACTACTCTAGAGTTTTTGTGTATGATGATGACTTAGCACTTAATTTTGTTCCATGATATACCGACTTCCTTACATTAGGTTCATTTTTATTTATAGTTCTTACAGTAATTTCATGCAGAGTAAAATGTTTACCTACAGACTTTGCAATTTCTCTGGTTGCAAGACAATCTAATATTTAAGTTCCAGTATCCAAAGAGATAGATAGATTTCCTTTTATTTATTGTTATATGTACCTGTAAGTGGAATTGTGTAAGGTCTAGCGAAAAATAGTTCAATTGACATTAATAAAATAAATTATTTATTACTTGCCTTTTATAACTTTTCGATTAAATTAATAATTTTGTCCCTGATATGTTAATGGGAAATTCTGTTAGGCTACATAACTTATCCGGGGGAAATCACGTGCGGTTCCAATTAACAACTTAGGACATCCATGTGAGTGATACATGTCCGGGGTTAGGATGTTCTTAGTAGATCCCATGCCCTTCCTACAGGATTTCCTGTGGTTGTACTTAGGCACAGTTACCGTATTTAATACATAATGTAAAATTCTCGCTGTAAGTATATCTTGAATGTCATACGGATCTCCCAGTTTGTTTTCAGGATGTACGGGGAAATATCTGAGGATAATGTATGAGATTTTCTGGGATTGTAGAATTTGTTTTATTGGTAGATATTTATACAAAAAACAAATAATGGTTGGAAAGTACATGCCAGAGGTTTATGCAGTTAATCACTGGTTGGCTTTGGTGAGGACAGTCGTGGCCTCATTATGATTCCGCTTGCTTTTGGCGCAGAAGTCGAAGCTATTGTGATGACTTTCCATAATTTCGAACGTTGTGCTTTTGTTGCAGGTGCTGCTAGAATAACAGCCCTTGTAGCGGCTGATGTCCCAGGAACTTCTTAGGCTAGTCCTAGTTGCTGTTTTATCAAAGGAAGTTGGCTGAATCTTCTGCTTTATGGCCTCTTATTCTCCTTCCTCCTTCCGTTCAATTTGAGGTAATCATCAGACCTCCCAGATTCACTACTGCTCGCACTCATATTTGAGTGCGGCAGAAGCTCTCTATCGTATAGTCTGACAATATTTATATAATTTTTAAAATGTAATTGTTTATTCTATTCTTTTAAATTAACTAATTCGAAATTTTCGCTATTATTTAAATATTTAGGTAACTAAGTTTCCGTGACAATGGCCAAAATGAAATTAAATTTTTGACCAGAAATTATTATTTCAGTCACATATTAACTGGATTACCTCAGCAAAAAAGCAATCTTCCAAGTTTGAGGTTAAATTGAACGTGTTTGCAACGAAAAATAAAAATAAAATTCGCAAAATCATTGCGTCACGAGAGCCGCATGTGGTTCTCGCTTAATATATTCGAAATTCTCTCGAAGGACGAAAATAAATTTGTCGCGTCAACTGTCGCAAAAAGAAAAAATCACAAGATTTAACCGACTTTGATATGTGTATATTCTTGAAAAATATCTTGTCACCATTTTGAATAGCGGATTTAATATCAATTATCAGAGTCACGTATGTACCAGCAGCAATATATCACCTTGATGCTGGAAATATGGAGGTATTATCAAGTTGAAGGATTTATTTAAAATCACTCTAACCTCGGAAGCAAAGAAAAATTGAACTTTTCAATGGGGTAAGCTTAGTCCTCATTAAATCCAGTTTTCTTTAAGAACTTTCTTCGAAATACTCTCAAATGCCGTACTAACGATGCGGGATTCAATCTTATCGATTCGTTTTAAGCCGTAACAGATAAAATATCGTCTACGTTGTGTGGCTCGAGAGTGGGTCTTGCAAGTAAATCTCAGTGAAGACAATTTTGTGAAAAATAACTCCGTTGTTTGCATATTTAAAATCTAATTTGTAAAAGTGAGAGCTATTTTCCCAGGGTTTACGAGAATCTATCCTAAGCAGATTCTCAGTTATTTTGATCCTTCGTTGCCTGACCATAATATGACACCGCATAGCTTTTACCCTTGGAGCAATGTTTACAGACCCTTTGAGGCGTAAATTGCTGGTTGCTGTTAGTTTTATCGGTTAGATGTTGGATAATTGTTATTTATTTCGACATTTACTATCCTGTTCCCAGCTATATACTTTAGAATTGAAAATTATTTAAAATATATAGGACTAGCTGCCATCTAAGCCAATGGTCGTGTAACAATTATCAGGCAAAATACCTAGCTACAAAGGCATACTACTCAGGCATACTACTCAGCAAAAACAGCCCTTGGATTGGCGGCGTAGTGTTTATAGTGAGATTTTTCCCTGGAGATGTTTTTACATTTTCGAGTGCTTTACATAGTCATGCTTTGTTCGGTGGGAAAGCTTTTAAGCGGCACACATATTTCATGGTAGTCTTTCGAAGGATCCAAAAGGGAATAGTTGTTAACTTGTTGGGAATAAATGTGTACACAAAGGATTGCTTGTGCGCTATTGAAGGTCATGTCATGAAGCTTTATACGGAGAGATGGGCTCGTAAGAAGAAAAGAGGCACATATAGAAGCATATTTTATGGATAGTTTGATGTTGTTGTTCATCATAAATAGCAAATGGAAGCACTTTTGAGGGCAATTCAACAAAGTTTTAACATTTGATTGATCAATGTTAATGTAGCGCGAAGTATTTACTTAATGTTGGGAGCTTTGGTGTACCGACATATGGATGTATGTATATAAAAACATATGTTTCGACATTATTGTACACATATATTTGTATGGTAGTTAATTGATTATAATTTGAAATATGCGCCGTATATTAATTTTATAGTTAATGTATACCTTGGCCTATACGAGTATGTTGGATGGGGGAGACCGGGGACAAGAGTAACAGATTTTACATTTGGCTCAGCTATCAAGTACTTAATAAAGATGTAATGAAATAAATTATATATGCACAAAGTTGACTCAGTACACTTTAAATGAACCTAGTTTTCAGTTTCCCAAATGAAGCTGTTAAAGAACTATAAGGGTTTTTCGGAGACACCTCGAATGTTACTTTCATCCTGGGGGCCTAGGACGAAAGTAACATAAAGTGGGCACACTAGTCCCACTGTTTATTTTAAGGAAATTAAGTGAAAAATAATTTTAATAATAACAAGAATCAACTTTTATTGTAAATTAAAAAAAACCAGAACAAAATATTCACTCCCTCTTTGTTCGACCAACCTAAAAATCAATGAAAAATTTGATTGAATCAAATTGAAAAATATTACCAGCATCTGGGAAAACACAGATGCAAACGTCCACAACGACCTGAAATAAAAAAAATTAAGTAGGGAATGTACAGAATTAAATAAAGAAATAAACAATAACAATAGCAACAAAATTTTGTTTACATAGCACTTTACAAGGTACGAAGACTTATCCGAATTACTTTTTACAAGAAATGTATAGATACCTTAGGTGAAATTTATCGAAAGAAATTCACCTTGATAGGTACCTATGTCATTTGTAAAATGCAGAATGTATATACCTATAATCAACGCCACGTTTGACATGTCACCCCGGGGTAAAAAGAGACGCAGAATCGAATGGGCGTGTTCGCGTCCCGATATTTTCCACGGTTTACGGAATAATCGCGAATTTTCGAAATTACCTTTACAACAATGAGTAAGGAAGAGACGTAAGGGTGTGAAAGGGACAATAATAAAGATGAACGAAAATGAACTCTGAGAGGAATTTTGTAAATTGACATCAAATATGGCGAAACGATAAGTTATGGCAAGATTTAGGAAAACTTATCATAATTCCTCGAAATTAAAATTGATTTCTATGGGAAAGATGTCAAAAAATGCAATTTGTAATTTGACATCAATTGAAAACAACGAAATTTATGTATTGCAGTCAAATAAAGCCTGAAAATTCAAGAATTCATTTTTATGGATGTGAAATCGAAACAAAATTCTCTATAAAAAGGGGGTTCATTCTTCATTCTTCCTTCTTATTTTCAAAGTTGTCAAGGTGATAGCATATGTTATAGCATTTCTCCTCATTTGGAATTTTAATACAGTGTCATCAGCAATAAAAAACACAGAATTTCAGTGAGACTTAGAATATTCTTCAACATCAGAAACATCAATCATTTACATGGCAATTCACAAACAGCAAGGAATTTTCAGTCACTTTATTTGTGGAATTTTATTAGCGACAAATTTTTAAATCAAATTAAAGGTAACTTTGCGAATTACTCATATTCTCAATTTGCGTTAAATTTTATTGTGTTTGCATGCCAGGTGTTGGTCATACACACATATGTATGAAATTAACAAGAACGATTGGGTGCTCATTAACTAATTTCTTCATTTCAGCAATTTTAGTTTTTCTTTTAATTATTTAACTCAATTAAATCGAAATTTCAAGCAATTATTTATTGTGTAAAAAAGATGCCATTATGTCAGTTTTACACAACACCATTTAACTTTCAGCCATTGGTAATTCACGTAATTAGATATTTTAAAGGGGGAAATATTTTACCTGTAATTGATTAAATGTTAAAATAGCATAATTTGTCATAATTGAAATGATAAATTCTATAGTAAAACATAATTTTTGCATATTTAAGTTTAATTTATTTGTTACATACATATAAACATAATTTAAATCATTGAACTAAAATTGAAGTTTATAAATGTACACGTGTAAGCTAGTAGAAGTAAAGTTTACAAATTGAAAGAATTAAGTGAATGCATTTAACGTAATTGAGCTTAGCATAATATTAACAATTGACTATTAAATTAATATTTTCTTGCAATAAAAAATTGCGTGAACAATTGAGTGACAAATTTCCTCTTTTATTTAACCGCTACACTCCACCAGGGTATTTTATTTCAGCATACGTAGAGTCTCGTTTGTAATTGCAGTTTGTTCGAAAGTCAATTATAGGAATTGACAAATTTCATTAAACTGTACTTTGCGAACGCAGTCTTTTCGTAGTTGTTAATTATTGGAATTGACACATCAGTTGTGGTAAAACACTCTTTATAAAAATAACTTAAATATTCGCTACTATTGTTAAACTAACAAAACATAATTCAAATATAATATCAGCTTTCTATATTTTTGATTGTTATAGTGACTCGTTTTCAAATATATATTATAAATAAATACCTAATTATAAGAAATTACTAGCTTTACTTGTATTCTTAAATAAATACATCATTACCTAAAAGCCATACAGGAATTATGGAAATAAAATATAGTCAATAAGAAAACCACTATTCAGGAATGCACAGGCAAATAATCACCCCAGTAGGTGCACATTAACAATGGATTTCTGGAAAAATACAAAATTACATGAGTGGCACAAATATACAAATTCAGCTATGCGATGTGCAACTGATATGAATGTTCGGCTGAAACTAACCGATATGAGAAAGCAACAGCGTATGAGCATCTGAACTGTGGAACAAAACTTCTCAATTATGTTCGTATGCGTTAAAAGGGGGCATGCTACTTTTATGATGCTGTTACTTTTGTCCCCGGTCTCCCCTACATAAATTTAAGAGGATTTTGTTTCTGCCTTCAGGAAATTTTGATAACAGTTAAGCACAAATAAGTAAATATACAGAGAACGAATTGAATAGGAAAATTGAAAACCAGAAGTCAGATACATGTTGCAAGTCAATTAAAAAAATGTGCAACGTCTCGCTCGAATAAAAAATCGACGACGCCTCAATTCTTTCTTAGAAATTTACTGGAATTTTTTTTTTAATTTACTGGAAAATTGTTCCTTAGAAGTTTTACACGTTATTGGAGGGCTGACGACGTGACAACGGCAGAAGAAATGAATGTTTGTTGGCAATTGCAGACCGAGAAAGGCAGAAATGAAACTATTGTAATATTGTATCTAAAAACAACTCCAATTGGCCACCAAAGTGAATAAAAATTCTACCGAAACATATTCTGTAGGTCTGTTCGATGAAAACCCCGGGTAAACCTAACCTAGGGCTGTACCGAGCTACAATATTTTGTTTTTTGAAAAACCTGGGGCTACCCCGAGCTTATGTCGATTTCGATAGGACTTCAGTGCAACACCAGCATTGTAATTGGTTTGGGGCAGCATTGTAATTGCCCTATGATACCTATTAATACTATTTGGACTATGATACCATAAATGCATTTAACGGCGGTTATTCCTGATACCTGGACGAAATAGACTCAAGTACCATCAGACTCTTTTTCAGTGAGCGAGATATGTATATATATATGAGTACCTGCGAGTAAATTAAATTAGTGCAAATAAAAAAAATTCAATGGACTTAAATTTGTTTAGAATTAAGGGAAAAAAATATATTTACATTGTGAAGATGATGTAATCGGGCAAGGAACTACTCGAATGGTGGGTTTCTCACTAAATTACATATGATGGAAATGCAGTATTTACACAGAGGTACTACAAAATTTAATGAATTAAAAATATGTATATTTACCTGTTCTACTCGATTAACTTGAAACAAAAAAAAAAAAAGCACAACCTAACCTAAACACCGACGGAAAACGATCTATTTTTCCTATTATTCTTCATTTCCCGGAGTACAAAAGGAAAGGAAGCGGGCTGTATGTAACCCAAAGCTTGAATTGAGAAAATATTTAACCGCTAACAAGAGAAAATCTAAATAATTTGAGACACCTGTCAAAAGCGAAAATTAAACACAAATTTTTCCATTTTAGAGTTCAAATTAAAATTTTTAGATTAATACAAAGGAAAATATAAACCATAAAGAATATTTTTAAAAATAAAAATAAAATTTTTTATTAAAATTACGGTTGGGAAATCTATTTGAAATATGGGCCGGCAATTCCAAATAGCGGTCATTATCAAAAAAATAATAAGCGCTTGGGTAGGCGAAGGGGACAGTTCCGACATTGAGTTTGACCAATTATTACACGCAGCATAGAGCAAGTTTTCTTGGTAAAGTAAAAAAAAAAGAAAAAAAAAAGGTAAAACGAGGAAAAGTGGATTAGGGAAAATTGAGGAAAAAAAAGATGATCAAAAGGAAAGGAAAAGTTCTATAAGAAAGAAATGCTAAGTACTGCATTTTGCCATTAATTAAATGTTAAGTAGATCGGTGTATACGGGTAAAGCCCAATATTGGCTAAAGCTAGGTGTTGCCAGCTAAACTCAGTTGTATCCAAAACAGCTGGATAAAGTTGAAAAAAAAAATTATGAATTTCGGGCTTTAACCGGCTAATACTAGCATTTGCCAAACACCGCTGGATAAAGTTGAGATTTGTTGATTAGAAAATATAAACAATAACTCATAGTTTCCAGCTCTTAATTTTATGCTGTCTTCTGTTTGTACTTTCTTTCTCTACTTATTCAATACTCGAATGATTATTTCATTTGTCACAGTGTTGTGAATGTTCTTGCACAAGTCGGTAGTCAAGTTTAGTGAGTTTTAGTGGTGTAAAAATGTCCTTTAATAGATGAACTAATTTGAGCAATTTTTCTGTGGTTGCTTTATTGAATAAAAAAAAATCGATTTCTAATAAAATTACTATATATTTTATATGCCATTACCATATATAGGTAACACTATATGCTAGAAACATGCATGCCATAAATTTTAATTGAAATGCTGATTGATAACAGCTTCATATTTCTGATTTCGAACCTAATGGCACCCAGTTATAGAAAATTTCGTAAGAAAACGATTTAATCAATACGTATATTCTAAAAAAGGTCACCGAATTATTAGGTCATTTCCAAACTCGGAGTCAGTGAAATTGCAGTTAGGAAAAAATTAAATTCAAGTATGTTTAGAACATATCCAAAGCAATTAATTTAATAAATTATATTTATCTGAAAATATTATTTCATGATTTAAGAAATATCCATAGTCATTATCCTTATTGTCTGTAATATGTTAAAAAAAGTATTTCTTTGTATACAGATATCCTACTGTCTGTAGGTACTATTTTCCAAAACTCCTTTTGAACATTGTAAATAAGTCTCTCTTGGAAATTGTATTATAAATATCGTTTTCCTTATACCACAAAATTTTCTTAGGTACCATTAAGCATCAGTAAAACAATCTCATTAGAGTACCAAATTGATTTTTATTAGGCCAACTTTACGGCACTCTAGCAGCTCTTTCCAAAAAAGAAAAGAAATAAAAATGCGAGATTATTCAAAGATCGATCAATTAATTTATCTCTCCGTTTATAACAAATTAATCATTCGACGAATACTAATCGATGTCTCAAGGGTCATTTATACTTAATTAGCAGTAATAAATCTTTAGTCAGCAGACGAGGAGAAACTATGCTTATATCTCTGCTTTTATCGAATTAAGTGTGCCTATAAGTATATATATATGTATATACCCTTCTCATTAAAGATACCGAAAAACTGTTAAATTCTGCAATATATTTTCGTAAAACCATTTAATTTGAGCTCAAAGTGAGAAGACTAAAATTGTATAATAAAAGCTTCACTTTTCCCCCCATAGGACTCAGCTTTTCGCCAAGTCGTAGATAAAGTACAGGCTAAAATTCAGCTTTCGGTGGCTTAAGAATACACGTTTTTCCAACTCCCTACTTTCGGATACATTTGTCATATATAATATACAAACATATGTACATATGTACATTGATTCCAGCCAGGTTCAGTTGATATCAGAGAGAGCATCAGGTAAAGCTGGATTCATTTATTAGGTACCACATTTTTTAAAGCTTTTAAGTGACTTTATAAAAAACTTTTCAGATAAAAAACTTTTAATGGGCTTATTTTGTCCTTTTACTTTTCAGGATTTGTTCCTAGATTCTGTCACGTGGTTAATTTTTATTACAAACTCTCTAGGATTTTAGGGGATATATGCGGGCGCTGGTGTTTAGAAAAATAGAAAAATTTTGACACCAAGAGGATTTTCAGGATTAAAGTGTTTGATGGGTTAAGTATTCTTGGTAAACGAAATTCAAATATTGGTCCCGTATGTATGTTTGTATGTAGATACCTAGATCGAATAAACAAAATTTGCTTATCTCCATGAAACAAAGTTTCGTTGAATATTAATTAAAACTTTTAAGCAATAACAATTTTTTGTTTTTAGTTTTTAGTAAATGCCCTGTTATTTTAGATGTTCACATAAAAACCGGTTGGAAAAGTGAATATTGTTTTTTGACAGGCATTTAGATATCAAGAAATAAGTTTTTTGAAAAAAATTAATTATCTTCTTCTTATATAACCATGAAAACCAAATACCATAGGAAGCTGAAATCTTGTGTGATGATTATCCTTATACCGTAGAGGTGTACTAAGAAGCCTAGGAGCCCTAAGGACATATATCAGTTTATCTTCAGGGTAATAAGATATATAATGCTAATAATATGTTCAATTCAATGTTTACTAAGAAGCGCTTTTCAAAAAGGTACCTAAATTTGGCTTAAGGCCAAAATATGTTTATTCCCCCTATTTATCTACTACTCTCTTTGCACGGCTCACCTTTTCTTAATGCAGAATTGCATTATACAGAAATCTTTGTTGAAAAATTCGACTTCTAAGCGGTCTAAAGATATTTATTAGTTTTTCTTATAACATATCGGCAAATTATGTCTTCAACAGTGTGAGGGGTTTTTACAATTTTTTGTAGAATTTTGTTCATATAAGTCTTCCCGACTACGTTCTTTCCTTGGCTTTCCGGCCTTATGTAATTTTGCAGTTTTTTTTTTCTTACTAGCTAAAGTTGTCCGTTCTTAGAACGAGATTATTTTTTAAATTTATAAAATTGTTTTTTTAGTCTTTTTTATTTTTTTCTCTATGTTTTTTTTTATTCTTTTTATTAATTTTTTTAAAATTTTTTTTTAATTTTTTGTAAATGTTTTTTTAATAAAAAAAAAAGTGCTAGGATTTGGACGCATTACAGGCATAGTTTGATCTTAAGTTTTTTTAAATTTTGTTTTGTTTTTGTTAATTAAAAAAAAAGTAGCATCCTAGGATTTGAACGCGTTACTCTTTCTGTTGAATTCGAACAAGTTACAAACGGAGTCTGGGCTTCTCTTCAGTTTCTTTTAATTTTTGTTTTAATTAAAAAAAAAAAAAACAAAACAGGATTGAACGCGTTACAGAGACTGGAGTCTGGGCTTTTTTTAAGTTTATTTTTTTATTACGTTAAGCCTGTCTAAGCCGGCCTTGGGACTAAAACGAAATTCCAGCTTAGACAGGTTTCCGGCTTGTAGAGGGTCCAAACAAAATATATTTCAAAGCATTTATTTAATATGTATATGTATATGTATATGTATATATATACAAAACAAGAAAATTTAACAAAACAATAATTCAAGAAACTATACCAGAACATAAACATAACATAATGAAAATATAAATATACATTAGGGTCACATAGAAAATAATTTAAACTTTTTATGAGGTAATAAAATCGCGAATACTGGTTTGTTTCAAACTTTTATGAAGGATTCTACTGTGAACTTCCTTTATAGATAAATAAGTATTCGATAGAAGTATCTCATTCCCGATGCTAATTGCAAAATTGTGGACAGTTTCCAGAGCACGTAATGCTTCAGAAGCAGAAGCAGACGGGATTCTTGAAGTTATGTCACCGATATCTTCCTCTTCTTCCGATGAAATATCCATTCGTTCATGTAGCTCGGTCTCAATATTTTCGGTCTCAGTTGAAGTTGTTGTATCAATGTTTACTTAATTGATAACTTTGACATCTTCAATACCTGCCCTTACCATTAATTGGAAGAGTTGTGCAGCTACTTCCAGTTTCGACAGAATTAACTTGGAAACTGCTGTTTAAATCCAAAAGCCACTCTTCTATTATCGAAGATATCATCCACGCTTTCTTCCTTGCTTTCCATAAAACAGGAAGATTATTAATGTCCAAATTTTTGAAACAGTGCGGTTTTAAACCCTTACCAAACACTAATGGCTTTTCAAAAGAACCGTCAGCAAAAAAACATAAAAAAACACAGTCGTTCCTTGAATTGCTTGCCACCTACACATTTTTCACCTTTAAGCTTCAAAGTTTTGTCAGGTAAAGCACGAAAAAATAATTCTGTTTCATCTCCATTGGCAATATTTTTTAGATCGTAATCCTTTGTTAGCTCCTTTAGTTTATCTTTCCACTCCTCAACCGCAGTTTGTGAGACATCATTAGCCTCTCCGCAAATATTAGCAAAAGTCGATAAATGCCTTTTGCGAAAACTCTCCAGCCAACCATTGCTTTAAAACTGAGAATATTTAAACTTACCGCAATATGTCTGGCCTTTTCCTGCAGGATTGGACTGGAGATCGGCAAATTTTTGGAGCGTGCTGCCAGAAACAATTGATATGGTCTTGTGTTCACTTCCTCGTTTTCTGTCCGTTTTAAATGTCATCGTAGTTGCGAATTTTGGTTTGGTAGCCATTCTTGCTTCTTCTTCAAATTGTCCAATTTCAACTGAAGCTGTTTCACGGATAAATTTTTCTTTTCTCCTTTAATGTTAATGTCTTCATTTTTCATAGCGATCTTTAATTATTTATGCTATTCTAATCTGTACTCTTTAATTTATCTTGAAAATGTAAAGCGATTCAAACCTAACCTTACTCTAAGGGACGACTTGACGGTTCAAAAAGAAACCCACTAGTGTCTAAAACTGGCGGCATCATTTTGTATTGAATTCAAAATATTTCGATGTAGGTATGTTATTTAGATGCGAACAACAAGTGCATTGTGTTTCTAAATTCAATAGAAATATCTTTGGTTGAATTTTTTATCTTGAATTTAGCACCCCTCTTTATGAGAAATTAGATTAATCACGAGCAGCAACCTACCTAGAATTTTCCGGGTTAAGCAGGCTGTAAAGCCATTTTTCGTCTCCGGGTTAGACAGCTTCTGGCTTACGCAGGTTAAATTTATTCTTATATAGAGGGCTATAAACTGGGACTGAGAGGTTTTTCCGGGAGAGCCAGGTTTCCGGCTTATTTTTATAAACTTTATAAAATTGCAGTAACCTTTATCTTCGAGCGTTTAGAAATGAACTAAGGTGTGAAATAAATCTGTGAATTGTTTTTTTTAATTGTTAAAATAAACATTTTCGCTTCCAGCTCACTATACAAGTATATAAATACAATACAAATACAATAAAAGTACAACAAGTTATGAACAAATGTTGGCCATCTTAGGCGTCACTGTATCACATGACTGCGCTAAAGACTTAGATAGAACATACAACTAAAGGAAGCGCAATAAGCCGGAAAAATAGTGGCATTTTCCATTATGGGGTAGAATTCTGTTCATGTATACGTTATGCTCATGGAAGTAGTAAATTTAAAATATTTTTAAAGGGGGGTTTGGTGAAAATATTTCAAATAAAATAAAATTGTGAGCTGCCACTGACACATTGAAAAAAAAACAGTTGGGAATACAAAAATGTAAACAAAGACATATTTTGAACACCTGTCTTGATATTTTTATTTCTCTTCCCTTTTTTCACTTCTTTTGCACGTATTTGCGGAAAATAAATTTTCTAGCTTAATTTCAGGACATCAATCAACTTGCTTGAAAACAACTTCCCGGGATTATTTCGGCACCGCACAGCATAATTCATTGTTGAAATATTTTCCCGTTTATTATCATAAGTTCAAGATTTAATCACTAAATTATCAGTTCGAATGTTTTTATTTTAAATTAAACAATTAACGGAACATTTTAATTATTTTTAATTAAATAACACACTATCCAAATACAAAATCTCACGCAAAAGAACGAATCTGACGTTTAATTCGAATTGACACCAAGTGACTAATGCCAAGTTAACTTGGTTGAACCTTGGTTAAACTTGGTTAAATTCTTCTTGCTTTTTCATCCCTCCCCTTAAAAACCGAGTATGCCTCACACCTATAGGATTTTTACATGATATTTCACTTCCTTCAGTTATATGCTCTAAGGCTAAAGATATTTTATATGAGGCTTCACCTTATTTATATGATTTAACATACATGTGCTATTTTTAAGTGTCCTGTGTATAAGTATATACAAGTATATATACAAGAATAAATTTTTCGTGAAGTTTATTTCTTTGCACAACTAAAAATATATAAAAGCTATAACAGAAAAATAATTCAGTTTTTTAAAACCTTTTCCATGGGCCTTATTAAACTACCACAGTATAATAAGGCTCAAAAGCAAAAATAAACTTTTTCTAAAATCTAAAACTTGCTAATACTAAGAGAATCAATGAAATTGGGTTATTTTTAATAATTTCCAATAACAATAAAAATGGGCCTTTTTAACCACCAGGGGGATAATTATGTCCCCCAACCACTTTAGTTATAAATTTCTTAACCTATAACAAATTTCTTAACCTATGACAAAAATAATATCACAACCATAAAGGGACATTAGTTTCATTGAGAATTTAGGTTAGGTAGGGTTATAAAAGGTCCACGGTCTAATCCAGTGGGCCTTATTAGACAAATGACAAGATTTTACAAAATTACTCACTAAACTAAACAAATTATCACATGTGGAAATAGTAATTAAACAACAGAACTTATGATTTCGTCTAGGCGAAAATTATAATTCCAAACAGCCGTACTCCTCTCGGTGACATACCGTTCATTATTGGCAAGATGGCGGCGTGAGCTTCCGGACGCTCCATCGACGGCATTCGTGCGTGTGCATACAGCATGAGGTTGCTGCGATTAATTTTAGTAGGATTTTTTTAATGTGGGTCTTATTACCCTTTGGGCTTAATTTGCGCAGGAATCTTATAAAAAAAATAAATAAAAAAACTGAATTTATGCCGTGACGTCATTGTATCAGTTGTCAAAAATCTAGTAGTCATACCTTGTTAATGTCAGTATACCGTGACCTGAAGGCAAATGTCAAGAGATACAGTTCAACCAAAAATATATTAGTATAATTCTATAATGACGTAGTGACGGGAAATTATGCAAAAAAATAGGAGGGGGTTACATTACGTCTTATTTCACATTTACAAGGAATTTTTGCAACGTATAATCAAATGCGTCAGGTTAGGCTACAAGCTAATATTAATCATTCCTAGTAGTTCTATGAAATAGCCATACTGGTACGATTATGGATATGCAGAGCAGTGCAGTTCCTGTCCAGTATAGCTCGCGATGACTATTAAATAAGGTACCTACAATGACAAACATTGAAGGTGACAGGAATACATTTGGAGAAACCGTCCTTTTCGCATGATACACATGGCCTGCTCGCAGGTGTCTAATGTATGAAGTCTCCATGTACTAGCTCCAAACAGGAATTCGTTCAATATAGTAGTATATAATAGCATCTTTACTATAGAAGCTGGGATGGTACTTTCATTAATTTTAACGTATTGGGGATTTTATATGTATAGCGTATGAAATAAAAATTATAAAAATGAATTGCATGCGCGCGATGTCGCGGGTAACAGCTAGTATAGCTAGTATGTGTAAATTTAAATGAACGTGTACCTATAGCTGAAAAGAGCATATGTGTATACATATATATGTATTTATAGAATATATGAAGCATGAAAAAGGGTGTTGGTAATAGGTGTAATACCTACATACGAGTATGTGAATGCATTTCCCGACAGTAATTACATTTACTTCCTGCACTAGCTCACGTATACAACTTAAATTGAAGTCCCGAATGGGGTATGCGTATGGTCGGAGTCGGAGTATGGCAAATTTCATACGCTCTAGATAACTACAATATAATACTCTCCCCTTAGTCAATATTAATCTCAATATCCATTTCTATTTTTAAGTATTTTTGAACAATGCACAGTGTACACATACAAATTAGACACAAGGATTTACGCAAAGGCACTGATTGCTTATAAAAAAAAAATGCAAAAGTTGATTAATTTCTAGTCCAGGATCAAACTTCCGAAGTGGAGATTTTATGCAATATGCTAGGATTTATAATATAATAATTTAGTTATCGAGACTTATAGTTGAATTCTTGGGAAAAAAAACAGATTCATCGTGTTATCCTTAATCCCGTAAAATTATACACTAAAAAATAATTTTTTTCTTCTTAAATATTACGTTCAATTGATTCAATTTAATTATCATTTATTAGAGGTCCAAGATACCATAAGAATAACAATCTTTTACTAGTATCAAATATAGAAAAAGGTATAATAGAATGCCTAAAAATACTTAACTAGATCACCGTAATATAACTAGATCTAAAAAAAATTATTAAAGAAAAGAAAAATCAACTGAATATGTCTGCCAAGAAAAAGAAATTAACAAGAAGAAAGATTAAAAAGGATATATGAGGGAAGTTAGGAAATTGATGGATCAGGAGGAATGAGAGGAGCTGAACTGCACAATTGAAAACAAGTCGTCTGAACACACATTGAACCCGGGAATGGTAAATTGTTCCAGAGGTGAATAACCTGTATACAAAATAAGAACCAGTGGGAGTAGAAGAATACGACATCGCGGCAGGAATAGCGCTGTATGTAGCGAGAAACTGTAATTGCAGACATGATCATATCCGTAATCCGTATCCCGTAATCTCATTAATATATAAAAATCCAGTGTCACTGTGTTTGTACATGCTAATCTCCGAAGCTGCCCAAACGATTTCAATGAAATTTTGGTTCCAGCTTGAGATATAGGATAGTTTTGGACACGATAGATGGCTTAGACGTAAAAAGCTACCTGACAACGCATAGATGTGAAAAGCTGAAATTTTGTACACGGCGTTTTCATAACAATTTAAAAAAAAACATATTTAAAAATGGACTAAAACGGACAGCTTCTTCGTTGGGTTGCAAAACAAATATTTCGTTTTTTAGTATATATTTGGAAACTGTTTGAGAACGCGACCAGGTGGGGAGGTAAAATTTTATACACGAAATTTTTAAAAATAATGTAATTTTAAGTTGAAAATGGCACATATCGGGCAACTCCTTCGTAGGCTTGCCATACAGAAATTTCGTTTTTCATTATATTTTTGGGCACTGCCCTAGAACGGGTCGACGAGGAGAACTAAAATTTGGTGCATGGTGTTCTCATGGCAATAGTAAATAAAATTACAAAAATGGTCTCAATAGGGCGGCCCCTTCTTTATGTTGCCATACGAAACTTTGGCCTTTCACTGTATTTGAAAACTGTCTGAGAACGCGTCAGCGTAAAGAGCTCAAATTTTGTACACGGCGTTTTCATGAAAAATGCAAATACAAAATGGGCTAAGTCGGGTAACCCCTTTTTGGTGATGCCATACAAAACTTTAGGTTTTCACTATATTTTTGGATACTGCCTCACGCGTCGAAAAATTTCGTACGGGGTATTTTCATAGCAACGGCAAATAAAATTTCAAAAATCGACTAAATCAGGTTACCCCATTTTGGTGTTGCCATACAATACTTTCGTTTTTCACTATACCTATATACTTGGTAGCTGCCTGAGAAAGCATCGAGGTGGAGAGCTCATATTTTGTACACGGCGTTTTCATAAAAATTGCAAATGCAGTTCGAAAATGGGATCAATCGGGCAACTCCTTCGTAGGGTTACCATACAAAATTTCGTACTACTATATATTTGGGCACTGCCTGCCTGAAAACGTGTCAACGTAGAGAGCTTCACTCTCGCACAAATATGAATGTATGCACGCTTACTAGAGTGAAATCATAGAGTTCGGCATCACGCGATCGAGTCAGATAATAGCTTAGATATTATATATATCTCTAACCACTTCCCATCCCCACCCATCTAGGTATCTATATTATCCTCGGGCATTCCCGACGGGCTCGCCCTAGTAAACTTAATATAATATTGGAATGGTGTTATTAATTTTCTGTCAATAGTTATTTAATCCGAGTCGTGCGCAAGGTTGATGGTAAATTACTAGCACATAATCAAGTACAATGAAAGTTTACATAGATTTTGGACAGTATGGCATTTAAATGGACGCAGCAATTCGTCTGGAAATTAAGGTATACTCGAAGATTTCGAGTCTTGCTTACATATGGAATATTGGTGCCATTAAGTAGAGGTAAACCTATGAGTCGTGAGTATTATGCAATGCACTGAAATTTATTATAATTAAGACTGAACAAATTGTTAATCGGCTAGAAGTAAATTCTTTGAAGGTTACAGTTAATATTGTTTACGTAATCTTCGATGAGATAAAATAAAATTGGATATCTTTCGCATACAGGTGAAATTTCAAGTCACAATATCATTTATGTATAAACTGAATAATAAAGGGCAACGAATAGAGCCTTGAAGCACACCACAGGAAAGGACAAAAGATCTGAGGTTGAAACATTTCGCCATCTACCGAACAAAAAAGTTTTAATTAAACGAATGGCAGAGTGAGCAAAACCAAATCGCGATGATAATTAAAAAAAAACAAAAAACATCTCATATGAAAAGTTTGCAAATGCTTCTGTAAAATCTAACATGGGCCACATGTCTTTATCAAGAGAAGAGCAAATGTCAGTTGTTATTATGAGTAGAGTCGTTTCGCAGCTGTGTTACGAGAGAAAGCCTGATTGACAGGAACTGATTAGATTATTTTCATAAATGTATTCCAGAATTTACTAGTATATTAATATCTTCAGAAGAGGAAGTATAGTAGAATAATCGGTCTAAAGTTTGTAGGAGATGCGGGTGAGGAGGAATAGATAAGACGTTGGCAATTTTGCAAGACTATGGTAACCCTCTCCATGTCAAAAATAGTTTAGGTCGAGCTAAAAATCTGAAAACTTGTATATAGGCCAATATGAAAGCCGAAAACAATAATATTTTTCACCTGGAATTTCCTACCTGCCCAGTAAACGGTGTCGAATATATTCGACATTGCCACTCAAAGGAACCAAAAGATTTTCAATTCTTTATATGGAATGATGAAAGAAAAAACCATTTTTATCGCAAATTGTTGATTTGGAAATTATTCTTTCATATTTATTGTTTATTTTGTATGTGAAAATTTTCAAAGCAATCCTTCGTTTCACACAGAGGTATACATTGCATTTCATACAAGTTATGAAAGTGATTTTGCCCCTGTGCTTTGCATCGATCGGGGCTCTTGTCTTCCAAGAAGCTTTGTAGGTGGGTTTTTTTTTTGTCGTGCCGAACCTCTGTTAGCACAATTTGAAATATTCTTTTCCTTTTTGCTGCTAGTTAAGGTGGTGGCGGGAGAATTGAGTCGTTGTTACTGATATTCCTGAGACTTCTAGTATGGTTGTTTTAGGCGGTCTACGTTGTTGGCGTGCCGTTTTCGGCGGTACAATTTCGTCTTATTGGACAGCGAGCAGTGTCTGAAAAACTTGAATCCGAATTTTATTTTTCGCCATTCTTTGGCATTACAATCTCGGCAGCATTCCAACCATCCCACAGTTAGAGCCAAATCAATGAAATTCATATTAATTCTGTAAGATTGTATCATTTGATATTGTAAATCGACACTTCCCATGCTTTGGGCTTGAGGCTTATCTATGAGAACATACTTTTTACCGTTCAGCTTTATTCTGTTCACCGATACAAACGTATGTTGAACCAAGATTGATTACTTTATTGTCGTACCAGCTAGTAATAATTAAACTTTCATCGAAGCTCATACATGCAGCTAATGTTCCTCGTCCTCTTGCCTTTATTTATTTTTCGTTTGGTAACCTAGGATTGGCGAATCTGTTTGTTTAGCATTTCGAACAATTGGCATGATGGGAAGTAATTGTCGAAAAACAGTTTTTGATCAATTTCATTGAGCGGAATACGTGGCGTTTATTGAAGTACGGTAGTCGAACTCATCTTTCCTTTATGGGTGCTGTCGACCCTTGGTAGACAATGATATCGTACGGCATTCCATTTTTTCCGCAAGAGAAGAAAATTGTAAAAGCCGGCTGCAAACTAGTTCAATAACGGATCTCGGACCGCTTATAGCAACCAGATGTACGTTATATTCTCGGTGAAAAATATTAAGCGTAAAACATCTAAAATAAGGGGAAATTTCGGGTCGTCCATAATAATGTGGTGAGCAAAAACTACATGTACTTCGCCCGTACTGCATGCTTTAAGTGACAACAGGCCTGGTCATAATGATTCGTGTAGTGTGTTGTTTTAGTAAAGAAGTCACTAAATAAGTATTTGCTAAGCTTTGAGTACAGAGTAGCTACCAACTTCAAGAACTTCAGCTGCTTCAGTTAGCTCAAAGGTGCTCCGTCTGGCCAGCGGAAATTTCTTTTTGATGCGCATTTCAATGACACGTTGGTCTCTGGTTTGGACAAGCTTCTTGTTCTACACTATACCAAGTTTCGTGTGTAGATTGTGCTTGATTTCATGTCTAAAGCTTAAACTCCCATGTCATTGAGATTATCGGTGGTATTGATCGGCAATTCAAATTGAAGGTATTTCATTTCATCAAAATTTTCTGTTGATGTAGCATCCTATTCGATCGGTTCAACATCTTTTGATTGCACTTGTGGAACACGATTTCTAAATCGTCTGTTATTTCCTCGTCAAAATCATATTAAGCTGTAACGGACGGAGTCGTTCCATTTCCTTGCGTAGTAATATTTCCTAAAACGTAGCGATATTAGAGTACGGTTTTAATTGAACATGCGTAATGAATATTAAGGAGTAGTCGTAGTTATGAAGTAGCAAGCACGGTCCACATACACAGGGAAATCTAAGGAGTTTTGGGAGTCAACACCCCAAGAGATCTCCATGCTTACATAGGCGCATGCCTACAGTAGAAGCTCAGAAAATGCGGTCAAATGAATGTTTTAAATGTAAATAATTAAACAAAATCTGGAAAAAAATTGGTTTGTAAAAGCAATATGTTGAATGTAATTAATGAAATAAAACTTGAAATAAATTGGTTAGTAAAAGCGAAATATAAAATACCTAAGATCTCCAATAAGCTTAAGTAAAACACATAATGAGTGGTAACAGGTAAACAGAAATGACCTCCACAGAGATTAAACGACTTATATTAGTTTTTATTGAAAATGAAAATTCCGAGCACATTTCCGAATTAATGTTGATACTTGGATCATATAACGAAAGGATAGGCTACCTTGTATAAAATTCGTGTACGTGTGAAAAGTAATTTTTTTGTGGACACGGGTGGGAAATGACAAGAAGGCTGGGTTTTTAGTTTTTGTCAGTTCGATATTTCTGACATTTCTCATTTGTCATTTCTTAGGTCGGGTGTTCTTTTAGTGATTTGTGAGTGTAAACATTAATAAAAGTTTTTTATAATTTTGTAATAGTGTAAAACTGGTAGAAATTATTCTTTCTGTGCAAAAGATTTGTTATAATCGAGACTCCGGAGTCTATAATTATGGTGCTGAAGTGCGCTGTGTTGTGCTGTAGAAAGAAGCGGAGTTTGTGTCGTGGGAATGGATTTTTCAAGCAAGTTGAAAAGTTTTACTAATAAATTATAGTGTTTTAAGTAAAATAAAACCGAAATAGTTATAAAAATAAACAGCCGTGGTAAACAAAATAACGTTTTCCAATGCCGGTTTGTTTGCTTACAATTGAAGTGTCATTGGGTGTCTTGTTTGATGTCAGTCAAGCAAAGGCAACGACAAGAAATATTATCAGCAAATAAATGGGGCACTAGAGAAATTTTTAAAAATGTAAAAAGTCGTAAAAAAAGTACAGAATTATAAACTTAAAAATAATTCGAATCACGGTAACAGAAAATATAATAACTGCTTTAATATTTGATAAAGTTTACACGATTAAATTATGCGTCCGCTCTGAAAAATCGTAGTTTACGACTTCCGTGACTAAACAAACACATCGATGCGATTCTACTACATCAAGAAAAATATTTAAGTTTTTCTTCCTCATAGCCTATCCTGTTTGTTATATGATCTAAGTGTTGATATTGGAGGAACTGTCATGAAATGATTGTCAAAAAGAAATGTCAATTGAAGCATTAATAGGCAAGAGGTGATAATGTAATAGATTTAAGGTACTCGATGGTAGTAGATTTTTACATGATTGTTTGAACAGAGACGTAGTTGTAGGAGTAAGTAAGTAGTGTCGCAACTAGTGCGAGAGAGAACATATGAAATTGTTACATGTAGAGAAGGATCGGGTATAAATAGTAAGTAAAAATCATTGTATGTAAATTAAAAATAAGCGAAAGGGTGTTAAGGTCAAATAAAGCGAATAGCAGGTGAGAGTACAGGGGTCGCTAGTGGGCCAATGTTGTGCTGGTAAATGTGTGCACGGCTTAGGGTGATTTGCTGAGTATATACCGCGTGGTGAAGTACGAATCGAAGTCTGAAAGAGGAAGTGCCGAACGAAGAGGGCTTCGGAAGAAATGTTGAATCTTGAAGTCAAGGTGCAAATATCTCGGAGTTATTAAATAAAACCGAAGGAAAGTAAGAAGCTCTGGCAAAGAGAAAAGAAAAGTGTCGGTGTAATTAAGTGGCCATTAAATGGTGAGCTATCAATCACAAGACAAGCGTAGAAAATAAAGATTCGGAGGAAGAAGATCGCAGTGAAGCCAATTCCTAAGAGAAAGGAAAAGAAGAAAATAGATTAAAGAACGAGAATCCAGAGCTTAAGGAAGTAAGGAAACAGAATATTAATTTTAAGCTCACCCAGTTAATTGTATTTTTTGGTTAAAGGAACCAGTTTATTCCGGGCGGCAAGGTTAAGAACATAAAAATTAAACCGGAAAAATAACACGAAGCTCCATACAAGTCCAAAGGGTCTCAGGGCTCCGATAACACTAAAAGTACCGTAGGCGCATTTATACTGTAGTGAAGTTGTCACACATTCCAGCCAAATTGCCGTTAATTAAGATTCAAGGAAATTAGGTTAAGGTAGCTTATGGCTAACCGGTTTGTGAATTTACGCTTATCTATATTAAATTGTTTTAAAAGAAAATTTTGTGCTGTGTTGAATTTTAATTCAAGCCTTGTTCTTCAGTACTGAGTAAGGAAGAAGTAACGTTACAAAGCCTCGAGCATTGTCGTCAGAATATGGTCATCAAACAACGTTGACATTTTCTGTGAAAATCAATTATAACATAAAAACCTATCATTTTGTATCTTAAAAAAGCAATACTTTGTGTGTCAATGTCGAATATACTTAACATTCATAAATAAGTCCCCACAAGCTACCATACAATTTTTATTAATTTGATGTTAAATTTTTTTCTTCATAAAAACATTTACTTAGAAATGTATTTCCTACCTACATTTATTTTTAATTGGTATGAGCACTGTAAATAAGTAATTTGTCCATTTAAACTTTGCAATTTTTAAAAAAATTCGGCTGCAATTGATCATGATCCATTAAAGTTCTCACAATCCGCAGAATAACGAGGCAACGATGACTGAAAATTATCACTATCGCGTGCATAGGGTGAAGCATATTGCGGCTAAATTGAAAGCTTTTCACATCACCCCCATGAGCCCCACATACGCAGATTTTGTCATAACATTTTCGATAGAAACTTGCAATCGGTTTAGTAGCCTGTAACTTAGTATGAAATTTATTACTAATAGTAGTATCTTTTATATAGCATAAGGCACTCACTAGTTCGCAGCGATAATATTTAGAATAGAGATATTCCCGTCCAGAAATGAGAGATCTTACTTATTTCGATAGTAAACCAGGAGCAGCGTTTGGATCTAATTACTGAATGACGCAGGGGCACATACATATCTGTCATAAAGATTATAGATGTCTTACTAACGCAGCAACTGACATTCGCCAAAAAGAGCCTAAATATCAATAAGAAGATTGTAGCGAAAAGAAACAGTTTTTAAAGGACGGTATTTATTGATCATAACTTTATAGGATAGGTACAATAAGTCATGATCAAAATATACTAGGGCTTAGTTGATTAAAAAACAATGTAGAAAATAAATCAGATACACTGTACAGGTCCAGTTATATTTTGAAATAAGTCGATTGAGAGCTCTTCATTTAAATGAAATAATTGGACGGTAGAGACAAGAACAACCCAGTCTGAACATATTTCTAAGCAAATTAACATTAATGTCACCTCCGATGATAACTTTAGAATAGTGCTGTAAGAGATACCTGAAATAGCTGATATGAGATAGAACTGCAAAATTTCTTAGAGGTGTCAACACTAAATCATCCAAGCGGACAATTTATTGTTGAGAAGATACAGTTCTCTGCACATTTCTCAGTGCGTTACAACCTTAGAATATAGAGTGAACAGGAAGTGTTGATACATATAAAATGCTGGTATAAGAGCGTGATTTTTCTTTGGGGCTCTTGAATAGAGAAAATTGGAGAAATGTATGTGCAGCTGCCTACATTTGAAACAGCTGAGAAACTCCTTGGGTATCTTGGCGCAGTGACAGCTACTAGCAGCACGACTAAGAGCATTTTCGGTGGGAGCAACCGCTGTATAACTTGTTGCCCCGCTCTCTATATTGATTCTACTACACGCCTGCACTGAGCTTTCACGACGAAAGCGCCAACAGATTCTAACCAACCAGCATTTGAGTTTTCATTGCCTTATTGAACATAATTAAATTGAAAAATTACTGCGAGAATCCATTAAACTTTCTGAAATGTTTAAATTGAAAATATTTTGGAGTATGTATTCGCGAAAAGAATACTAAAGATGCTCTACGTTTTTTAATAAATGTTTTTTTCTTTTCTTTTATTTACTATCTCTCAATTAATTGTTTGCTACCCTCAAAAATCAAATTTCTACCGCTGTGTACCTTCTCTGAAAATGAATACCATCTAATGGAATTGCATTGAACAATCAACAACTTTCAACAACATGCGATTGGATACTATAAGACTTCTTGTTTTAAATGCAAAACTTTCAAAGTATAAGAGAAGAAGACTTGTTAAATTTTGAAAGCATCAAAAACTTCCTCGTAAGAAAAATACTTGAGAATTTAATTATAGTTTGTGTGTGTATTTGTTTTGTATTCTTTTATTGGTAGATTACAACTAAGTGAGGACAAGCGAGTATTTTTAAATGAGCGAAGTAAATTAAAAATTCCAGCATCTTTCTGTAGTTAGAGTTAGTAGTTTAAGAACTTTTGTCGAATAGATAACCATCATTCACAACTACATAGCTTGAGAAATTGAGAATGATATATACATACATATACAGGGTGTCCCACGTAACATGTTCCCTGGCCATTTTTCTCGAAAATGTGCGGAGATATCGGAAAAGTCCTAATAATAAAAGTTACGTACCTTTAGTCAAGGTATCCTCTGGCATAGTCAAAGTCCTTGAAAAAGGACTTTGAAAAGGATATATTAAAAAACTGTCCTTTTCGTCCTCATTTCGAGATGCAAAGTTTCGAACTGGCACTGGTACTGGCAACATACCATACCAATGCTAGTGCAAGCAAATAGCTTCGCGCCATTTTGGATATTGTAAAATTTCTGATCGGAGGGCTGTGCTGTTCTTTACATGAGATTTGACGTGATAATATAATAGCTGTGCTCTTTTGTGTAACTTGTTCTAGAACTCTCATATACTGGAAAGAACAAATTGTTCTGTCCACTGAAGCGAATTATTTGCACTGTTCGCTTAATTTATAAATTTTCTATGAAATTGTATGAGGCGTTCTTTTGTGTATCTTTTGTTCTATCCTGTTCTGCTGACACAAAAGAGCACAGCTAATAATTTAGTTCTCATTAAGTGCTGTGAATTTGTGATACAGTTATTATTTATATCAAAATCTGTTACTTGTTTAAACACTTACACAGGTCACCTGGTAATTATAAGAGGAATACAGTATTTCAAAATTATTGTGATAACACGTCTAGGTATAAGGCCAGAAAATTCCTTCCTTCTCTAGAACTGAAGCATGTGGGTTGCAGCTTTAAGATGTTCCAATAAATTTAGCCGAAAATTTAGCAGATTTTAAGAAACTTTTAGCCGAAATTTAGCCGATTTTTTAAGAGGATCTAGCGGGATCTGCAAAAAAGAGTTGGCAACGCTGATTGGAGCGAAACATTGCTGGTTGACCCTTTGATTACGTCTTCTCTTCAGTAGTAGCTCCTCTATAATACAACAAGGTACTAAGTCGAATCGCGTTTCTGAGTCACTGTACAGGGTGTCCCGTATGTGGTCTAGCGCCCGAAGGCTACGGATAGGTCATGCTTAGACAAACAAAAAAATGTATGGGTGGGGGGAGTGAAATCGTAACGGTTTCCGTGATAACGCGACTTAAAGATATTTCGGTATGTTCTTTTAGATCACCCTGTAACTTTTGAACGTTATACCATATGATGATGATTTGAACTTTGGTAGATAGATAATCGTTAGACTTTTCCAACATCTTTTTCCCACATCCTTTCCGTTTATAAGTTATGGCTCAACAAAGTTAAGGTTTCAGAATTTTTACTCGTTTGTTTTTTAATTAACTACTATTTTTATCACAAAACACGTCATCAATACCAATAGTTCATATTGTATTTAAGAAGCCCAAAGACTTAGCTTTAAAATAAGCTATCACATTCTGTATTCAAAATGTAACCATTTCTGCGTTATGTGCACTTTTTTATAAGAATATCTAGCAATATGGCTGAAAAACGTCATTTTCAAAAGATAATTGCCTACTTTCTGGCACTTAATGAACTTTTTCAGCCATTTCCGCTGGATATGCTTAAGAAAAAATGCAAAAAAACGCAGAAAGGGTCACATTTTGGGTACAGAGTGTGATAGGTCATTTTAAGGCTATGCTTTTCGGCTTTTTAAATTCAATATGAAAAATTGATATTGATGACGTGTTTTTTGATAAAATTAGTAGTTAAATAAAAAAAAAAAACGAGTAAAAATTCCAAAATTTTAACATTGTTGAGCCATCACTTCAAAACGGAAAGGGTGAAGGAAAAAAATTGGAAAGGTCCAAAGATTATCTATTTAAAAGTTTAAATCGTCATCACAGGGTGTAACTTTCAGAAGTTACACGGTGATCTATAAAAACATACCCAAATATCTTAAGGTCCCGTTATCTCGGAAACCGTTCGTGTATTTTTTGAAACTTCAGCATTAAATACCTAAAACTGTATATTTGACAAAATGACGGCATATCATAAAGATGAGTGAATCAATTGTCACAGAATTTATTAACTTAATTGTGACAATCGTAAATATTGTATATGTGACAATTGGCGTCAACCCTGACCACAGTTTCAAATCATATTTCTCACATAGTTTTGTCGACAATTGCCAAAAATTTGTCGTTGTTTTGTCGCTTATATATCATATCTGGCCTGGCTTCCCGGGTAGTTCTATACACAAGGCTAGAATCTTCCCGTAAATTCTATTTTCCGTACCCAAAGTTTACTAAGATGTCAATAACCTAAAGTTGTTTCCATTTCCAACAGATGTTTCTTGTGTTATTTTGTTGCGCGTAACAATATAAAAATTTTACAATTCATTTCAAATAATGAAAGAATAAGAAGAATTCAGTGAGAATTGCAACGAAATATCGGAAGAAATTGTTGCGAGAATTGTACGAATACTTGAAATTTCGACTTCTTCATGAATGCGTAACGAACCATTCGACTTCTTCATGAATGCGTAACGAACCATCGGAAGCGAAGTGTATTTTTTTTGTTTTTTTTTTTTTTTTTTTTTTTTATATTTCCAACTTTCAAATTGTGTGAAGTTCGAAAAGTTTGGTTTGCTGGGCGACGACCACAATATTCCTCTGTGCGGCTGTCTAAAAAATAAGGAGAATGTGTATATGTATAGAACTTAAGATGGCCATTCCGTGAAAATTGGATGATAGATTCATCCAGAATTGTATTACGCAGCTATAGACCTGGGCGATGTATTTGTTTGAAAACAACCGAGTTCGCTATTTTATTTTTGTTGGTAAAATTAAAAACGGTGCCACAAAAGGAAATTTTGGGCGCTTATATAGCTTTGCGGATGTCATAATGCCTATTTTTCCACAATAGAAGACATGTTTCGTCTAAATAATAATTCTCACCAGGAGGTAAAGATGCCGAAGATATGACAAAATAAAGAAAAAAAAAACACCAACAAATTTTTGAGTGAAGGTATATGATCTGTCCACGATTCTTTTTTTTTTTTTTGAATTCGGGGGATAGTATACATTTGGATGTTTTTTTGAAATGCGTAAAGCCAATGGATTTCTATAAAAGTGAAAATGGATTTGGAATTTTATTTTTTATTACGATCAAAGTTGAAATGCCACAGATCAGACATCCGAACGAACTAGCCCAAAAAGTCGTGCTCATATTTCTAGTAAATATATTTTCTGTTCATTAAACATAGGCTTGCGACCTAGTTAAGTACGCAAATGCGGCTTAATGCTTTTACTAGTTCCCGAACATACTTTAGACCACCATCCGAGAATTGAGGACAATGCAGCGTGCATTTGTACGAATTTTCGTTTTTTTTCTTGTGTGGAAATAGAACTTGCGTAGACTTGAACTATATAGGTAGCAGAATTTCGCAATTTTCTTTACAAATAACGGAATAAAGGTAAATATGTACATCTATTTACCCCAATTTATTTCACTTTAAAAAAGTTTTGTGTATTTTTTATTTTATCAACATTTAAATCATACTCAACATCGACTTTCTCTGCATTTCCCCGAAATAAGTTTTCCAGGATAATGCAGATACTCTCGTTTTGCATGTGGAAGAGCTTCGCTCTATACAAATACAATCAAAAGTAGTCCAATCAGTTTCAACAGTCGCACTTTGTGCCCCATAAAAGGGTACATCGTAAAACGATCTATTTCAACTCTTATCTTTCTGTCATCTGAATTCTTTGTAGGAACGATAAAAAAAGTTTCTTTGTACGGTTTCGATTTTTACTTTGTTCGCAAGAACATTCCTTACGGGGAAGTTTTCTGTTAACTACAAACTAAAAGTCATAAAATAGGGAGAGAGAGAGAGACAGAGAGATATATAGGTATATAGCAAGGACGAAGGTAAGAAAGGAGATTATGGTGAATTTAAAACTTATGCAAACTTGGCCTTAACTACAGTTCTAAAGATATTTGTGATATGTATCCTCCCACCCCACAAAGTGGGACTGCGGTAGACTTAATTATATTTCATTCATCCGGGAAAAGTTCATTAACGGAAGTTTAATCTTCTTAACCTGTAAATGTCACATTTATGTCTCACATGATAGAGAATTATTGAAGAAGACGACTCATTTCCATCTCTTGGTTGGCTACCGTCATATTATATTCCACAGCATACTGAAAGCTTTATGAGAATTCGTCGAAATCATTGAGGATATTAACGTCAGAGGTGTACCAACGTTCTTCGACGGTTTGAACTTATGACTCCACCATGCATAAAAGCAACTCATCAGCTATTTCAGTCACGGAAATTACTGTAATTATTTCATGTTTTATGAAGTAAGGAAAATTAACTTTCGCTCTTTAATTTATGACCGCAGACAGTGGAGGCTTGTCATTTCCAATTAAATTGGGCGAAAGCATTAAATTATTTTCGACGTTCGGCAAAACTTTTCCAGGTTCAAGTTTGTTTTCGAGTTAATTAAAAAATATTTGCTTCAATTGACTTTTGGACAAAAATATGGTGAAAGCGATTTTATTTCAATTTATTTCAGAATTGTTTAATACTGGACTTTTTATGTACATACACATTTTATGTAATAATTATACCTATAACATATAGTAAAGCACAAAAAACAAAGCAAAGGGATTGATAGTGACAATGAAAACAGAGGCTTTCAATTAATAAACCTTTTACTTGAATAAGACTAGGAAGCAAATATTTTCTTTTCATTTGTAATCAGTCACAGTCACTTCCGACCTTAAATGAAGAAAATCAATGGTATAATGGCCTTGATTTGCTTTTGCGGTCAGGGCATGTTTTTTTATATTATCTTATATTTTTTATTGCAATACACTGATTTTGCTTACTTTTTCGAGCAAGTGTTAAATATGTTCACGCCCGCGTGCATCACCAGTGGGTCGCACTCGATTTTCCCATCGGCCAGTGTGTATCACCGGTGGGTCGCATACGACTGTCCAATCGGGCGGCGTGCATCACCGGTAGGTCGCATACGACTGTCCAATCGGGCGGCGTGTATCACCGGTGGGTCACACTTGAATAATCGATCAGACGCTGCGTACCATTAAAAATGTAGATCGTTTAGTAACTAGGAAGAATTGCCATACACTTGTAAACCTAACTCATGGACATCCAATGTATAATAACACTGGGGAAAAGCGATTCTGTGGCACGGGGTTTGAGAACCGATTTAGAGTAAGTTTAAATACGAAAATAATGTTAAATTTGCTAAATTTCCTCTAGATTTTGCGGTAATAACAACCTACTTATCATAAGATAAGGATGTAACAAATTTATTAAATATAGTTTTAGACCCTTATTTTCAAATAAAAATTGCGTTATAAATGGTATTTTATATATTATATAGCGGAAAGCAAGTTGATTGCATTTTCACGGACTCTAGTAAAGCTTTCGATCGAATCAATCATAAAATCTTGATTGATAAGTCGACTCATCTTGGTTTTCCTTCTATCTTTGTCATCTTTGTTTGGTATAGTTCTTATTTATCGGATCGTTTGTCGCAGCGAGTTATATTTCGAGAAGTTCTTTCTGACCTAATAATTCCGGTGTTCCTCAAGCCAGCCATCTCGGACCACTCCTTTTAATTATTTGCATTAATGATGTATCTCTGATTTTAACTGATTCAAGAATACTTTGCTATGCTGACGATGCAAAACTCTTCCGCATTGTTTCAAATGAAAACGAGTATGGAATTCTAAATTTTGACTTAGATACCTTTCATAAATGGTGTGCTATTAGCTGTCTGCCTCTCAACATCAACAAATGTACTACTATGTCATTTTCTCATAAAATGAGGCCATTGAACTTCAGTTATACTTTAGATGAATACTTATTACCTAGACTTGACAAATCCAAATATTTGGGTGTCTTCCTTAATTCTCGTCTTTCCTTCGAGGATCATATTAATACAATTGTTGCCAGGGCTAATGCTGCTCAGGGGTTTGTAAAGAGATGGTCAAAAGAGTTTAATGATTCATTCATAACGAAGGTCCTTTACTCCAAATTCGTTAGACCTATTTTGGAGTATATCAATCCGGTCTGGCCTCCCTTTTATGCAGTACATATAAATCGAATTGAGGTTGGCTGTGCAGCGGAGATTCGTTCATTTTGCCCTGCTTGGACTTCATTGCGATAACCCTATTATTCTACCTTCATATGTTGATAGGCTTAATCTCTTTCCATTGGATTCTCTTGAAAATAGACGAAAAGCTTCCAGAGTTGGTTTTGCGTTTCAGTGTATACAGGGAGCGATAAATTCCCCTGAGCTCTTAAATGCTTTCAATATATCTGTGCCTGTGCGCTCCTTGAGGAACCACGACTTCTTCGTCGTTCCTCAGCATAGTACGAAGTGTGGCTTGCACGAACCGATTTCATCACTGTCTCGTCTCTTTAACAACCAGTTTGATTGCATTGACTTTCATCTTTCAAAAAGTCAAATAAGAGATCAGCTTAGTTAAAGCTACTTTTCTCTTTATTACTATTGTTATGTATACCTTCTTTTCTTTTCTTTTGTCAACTTAGTAATCAGATCTTTGATGAATTTCTATATAAATAAATAAATGATTACGTACAAAAAGAATTAAACAAAACTTTATCTATTGTGTTTTTGGCAAGGACAGTCCCTTTGTAAGGTCCAATAATATAAACCGCCATCATATGGCCGTCCCACAGCACTTGGTACCTTTCCTTAATTATCCTCAAGTCTTGGTGGAACCGGTCTCCTTGCTTTTCACTTTAACACCAAAGTTATTAGGGATTTTGTCCAAATGGCTATTTAAAAAATGCAATTTGACACTCATATTAGCTCCCAATTTTTCAAAATTATCAAACAATTTTTGATAACTGATACAAAACTTGTCCAGGCATCAGATTCTTTCTTAGTCATGTGGCTTGTCAAATTACAATCCTTTATAATATAATAAGGGTATGGATTAGTGGACCATCAAAGATGCCTGCTTTTAATTTTTCCATATTAAGGGTTGGAAATGTATGGCAAATATATTGAAAGCCATCGCCACTCTTATTTAAGGCTTTGACGAACTGTTTCAAGCTCAAGCTTAATATGAAGTGGTGGGCCATCAAGCTCCAATACGAATTCCTCCGACAACAATCTCAGTAGGAAGCACGCATCTTCCAGAATAGCGTCGTAAACAGCTATCGACGTCCTAGATCTAGTCCTCTTGTGCTTTAGGGGGATTTCTTGTAGATTCCAACCAAATTCTCTTCTCACCAACAAACACAACATGTTTACCAGAAAATTTATACTTTTTATTTAATTTTCTTTTGTTTTTATTATTTATTTTTATTGATTTTTCTTTTAATTTAAATCCTACTAGGCCGAGCGCTAACTTCAGACGGGCAGTCCAAAAACTAAAAAAAAAAAAAAATGGCCGCTCGAAATCTTTTTCCTAATGCTACTTAGCGACATCTATTTTCGCAAGTGTAATTTAGGTAACCTTTGCCAATTATTTTTTATTTCTAATACAGTTTTATGTTCTTTTATTTTATTTATTTTTTCATCGGTCAACATTAATTCCAATTAGTTTTTTTTCTCTTTTAATTTTTACCATTTGTCAAAATTAACTTCAATTATTATTTTATTTCTAATACAGTTCTTCCTCACACCTGTCAAAACTTTCGTCTATTTCTAATTGTCCTCAAAGATTTCATTTAGTTTTAATTTTCTACAGCTGTCAAATGTTTTGTTTAATTTTAATATTTGTCAAAACTATGTCAGCAATAGGCTTTTGCGCAACGAGGTAAGAACAAAAGGAGATGAAAATGAGAAAATATCACGTACCCATTTCTAGCTATTGACACTGATATTGTTTGTACATAAGCGCCGTCAAATTTTTACACCAGTAAACAATTCTGTGCGAAATTTAATCATTTTTATTTTCATATATAGTCAAAAGGTATTTACTGAATTTTACAAACATGAACATAAAAAAGTTAATAATTAAGAAGAAAAGTTCAGCGGTAAAAAGTTCGTGAGTAATATTTGTTTCGTGCCCCTATGGTTATTTCACGGGTTTTCCTGCGCCAATGCGCCAAACCCAAAACAATCCAAACCTAAGTATGGATTTGACAGGGAAGACTAAAAATGATTTAATGAAACGTACACAAATGCAGGGCAATTTTGGGTACGCTCATGTACACGGATCGTACATATGATTGCAACTCCTTTAGATATTAGCTCGTTGCTTTTGGGTTATAAATATTCATTATATTCTTGGGATATGTCAAAATAGTTCATTTTCCAAATCATCGTGCTTCGTGCTGCTACGTGTGGGTTGGCGCTTTGTAATATTGACCTGCGTGGTTCAATTGGGGTGACTAGATGTCGCGTGGAGTCGTTTGAATTTATTTGGAGTTTAACTATTGCTCAGTGTCTATCTCTGTCGGCATAGCTGACTAAAATGTCTATTACTTTGAGTGTCGAAAGCTTTCAACATTGTTTAGTCCCACTTGTTTTCTCGTTGACCGTTTTAAACTTGAAAAGTTAAAATGTCGTAGAAAGTGCTTATGCGCCTTAGGTCGCACCCAAATGCTCCTCTTCAATTCAAACCTGAGACAAATACTCCAGCAAATCATCCTCAGAAAACAGACTCGGATCATGCAGACGAATCGGAGAACTTTGAAGATGAGCGTGATTCTGAAACCATCGAAACGGAGGTGAATTCATTAAGGGCTGGCCCTAGTCTAAAATCCCGGTTGGACTTAGTCAGGAACACGGTTGAAGTTGGCTTGATAAAAAGCAAACTGGACTCGGCAGGCGGACTTCAGGAAGAGCGGGGTAAGTCATCTTGCAACAGTAATCTGCTCCAACTATACTGCAGCTAACCTGGTGCCGAATTATCTGTCATCTAATCTGTAATCTATCCTACATCTTCCCTAAATGCATTTTCTCGAGAATTGCTGCTATTTATTTATTTGCTTATTTATCTATCCTTTCTAATTACACTATCATAAATGATGTTTCCATTTACCTGTACTTGGCTGTAGCTACCTAGACTGACGGTTTATCGCCGAGTCGTCAAGAAGACTTCTCAACCATGAAGGTATCGAAGGGACCTATAATGATCGTGCCAGATGGGATTTCTTGAGAACCAGAGCCAACCTAAATAAAATAACTAGGTACACGTCAAGTATTTACAATGATAGTTTATACTAAAGTCACTGCCAAATCTAATGCCGCAGAAAAAAATTGCTTTTTTGTTGTGTGAAAAAGAAAATTTTATTGCAATATTATAAACATACTTATAGAAATTTTGTGATTTCACGTCATTTTCAAAAAATCATATTTCGAAAACGGAAGAATCGATTTTCTGATTCAAATGTCAAATGAAGCCTAATACTTCATATTTTTCATAAAAAATATAACAATTCCGAACGAACAAAAGTTTTGTTAATAAATAGTATTTCGTCATATTACGGTATACGGTAACTTTAAAAATTCATTAAAAAAATGATTTTAGCGTGGGAGGGCCCGTAGAGCAATGTCGTTTTTTAAAGTTGTATTTGTGATATTCGACAAAAAAAATATATACGTGGGTGGAAAATTTTGGCTTTGTGGTTCGTGGGGGTGGGGATAGTGGTTCTCCTAAATGGGGCGTGTGGGGTATCAAATTTTAGAGGGAAGAGAGTGTGATCGAGTGGTGGGGTTCTTTAGTTGATCCCGTAAACTTCACACAAACGTTATTACCATTAAAAAAACCTTTTTTGGTACTTGAGTTATATACCCCCCCCCCCCCCCTTTTTTGCTTATATTTTGCCCGTTCTTTCTTTCGTATTCATAAGTGGTCTGTTCGGAACCGTTTTTGTTTGGATGAAAAATTTCGCCGACGTTACGGTTCTTCGGAAACAAAACATCAAAGTAAAGCCATTTTTTCACTTTCATAAGACTGGTTTCCTTTCTTTTCGTGTTATCTCCGAAATTGTCTATCGGACTTAAAAAAAAACTAATTAGATATGTGATTAGGGGGTAAAATATAAATCTGATTTCATTCTACAAACAAGCTTTAACGTTGATATTAAAAATTTTATTATATTATTTATAGAGTTTCCTCTGAGTTGGAAGATGACAAAAATCTTGATCAAGGATGTAGAGGGCTCAAATTTTGACTCAACTCAAGCAGTGAGTCCGCACAACAGTTGAGCGGTGGTTCATCGCTCGAAATTTTAGCGGACTCACTGGTTGCGCGAAATCAATCTTGAGCGGACTCACTTCTTGAGGGCACTTGAGCGGACTCAAGTCTTGAGCGGGCTCACTGCTTGAGCGGACTCATAATTTGAGTTGAGCGGACTCAAATCATGTTTTAAATAACATAAGGAGAATCTGATTTAATTAAAATTGAAACTGAAATTTCAATCAAATTAGATAAGCTCATAAAAAAGCCATTCATTATATTATATTACATTAATTTAGCTTTTGTTAATTTTCTTAGCCAACATTTCTCTTCCTCTCAATCTAATGTACAAATTCAACGCCTTGAAAGCCTGTAAGGAAAATACCATACTTGAAAATGTTATAATTCTATTCAACGGAATTGATATGTAGCATCATTTGCATTTCAAATTTTTCGTCATTTAGGCGACTTCTATTAGGAGTTAACGTTAGTTTTCCTATGCTAATAATCTTTTTACCGAAGCACTACTAGGCATTGCTGTGTTGGATTTAGTAAACAACTTTATATCACCGAAAAACGTTTGTTTTCAAATACCCCTCGAGGTTTTGCATATGGAAAAATTATATTCCAAGAACAATTTCTGACCCTCCATTAAATTTTGATCATCTTTACAATCTGAATGCCAAAATGGCATAGCGTAGAAGAAATATTGGCTAAAAAAATTAGGAAAAGAAAATTAATGAATGACTTTTTTGTGAACTTTTCTAATTTGATTGAAATTTAAGTTTCAATTTCAATTAAATCCGATTCTCCTTAAAACATGATTTGAGTCCGCTCAACTCAAATGATGAGACCGCTCAAGCAGTGAGTCCGCTCAAGACTTGAGTCCGCTCAAGCCTCTCAAGCAGTGAGGCCGCTCAATATTGAGTCCGCTCAACCAGTGAGCCTGCTTAAGCTACGAGCGATAAACCAACGCTCAAGTGTTGAGCGGACTCAAATCTTGAGTTGATATGGCAAATGAGTCCGCTCATTTACATGATCTTGATACACCAAAATCGATATTTCTATGTAAATGTTAGATGGATTTCAATAATTTTTTTTTCAAAATATATCTTTGATATGCCGCAATACTAGGGGTGTAAATTTAAGGGGTGAGCTTAGCGGGGTGGGGGTAAAACGACAAAGTTTTCGGATTTTTTAAAAAATAATTTTTTTTTTCAAATCAATTTATTAGTTTGGAAATTATCTGTGAGGGTTAAATAGGGGTAGTATGTGTCCTAAAAATAATTCTTTTCACTAAACATCGATCGGATTCTGATTACCAAATCTAAAATTATTTCGGTAACATACTACGTTTCATCGGTCATTAAATTACTTTCAATGTCATCTTTCTGCTAAATTTTACAATATTTAAGCCACTTTTTTCACCTTAACTTATCTCTAATCTGTAATCTTTGATTTAAGAAAATCACAAATCTTTATTCCTAGTCGTTTAGGGATAATTAACAAAATTAGATTACATGGTTTGCTAAATTACTTTCTAATTAAGTTGCTGTACTGAAAAGCCACCATCCTTTTAGTCGACCAAATTCCCACGAAGCCGAACACCATCGCAATTTTTTGTAAATAAATAGATAGAAAAGGCGTCTAGCTTCAAAAAAAAAGTAAAAAAAAAAGCAAAACTTGCAAGAGTGCTTAATACTATTGTTTAAAAAAAAATACTATTACTATTATTATTTTTTTATAAAAAAAATTAAGCATTAAGTTTCACTTGGCATTTGAATCAACAAAATCTGATGCTCGAGATATAGTTTTTTGAAAATGACGTTCCATGGTAAACTCATGAAATTTCTAACCCCAATAGCAGATGGGTGGGGAAACAAAAACATATGGGTGACCTATTTCGGTATTCCGTACAAACTGTGAAAGATTCATCCAAATCAGAGATGGTCGGGTGCGATAGTACCGCGTCGGCAGATGAAGCGAAACATGAATTCAAACTCGCTGTTTCACAGTGAAAAACATGAATATCGGTGCGAGGCGCCGCCGACGTGAACGTGTTAAAGCAACAAATTTAACAGCTTTTAGTCAAATTCGACATATGTATATTGCACTTAAAGTACTTGCGTATTAATAAAAATACAGTAGGATTACAAATATAAAAACAGAAGCAAAAATCATTTGAAAATGTTAAACTCTGTTTTGGTTTCAAAAGTAAGCAGACTTAGGTACGAGACCAATAAACTTTCATTTGTGTTTCAGTGAACTTTCGCGAAGATGTTCCCAAATTTAGTATCCTATCATACTTTTCGAGATTGTTTTCCTTGATATTGGGGGTCCGTTTCAATGCTGTCCTGTTGATGGAACCTTTCTCCTTGCACTTCCAAGAAGTCATCCATATTATCCTTAAAGCTTTCAAGATGAGAGTCCAGCATATGAAATTTGAGAGACATACGGCATCACATTTTATCAAAATCGGTCACTAGCTCCTTACCAAGGCTTTTCCAAACTGCCTTTTCTTCCTCGTTGAGCTCTTCTACGAACTCTTCAGACTTTATGATCTTTTTACTTTGTAATATCCCAGAAAGATGCCTACTTTAACCTTAGCTTCCCACAACGTAGGGATTAATTTTTATCTTGTTGTTTTTTTTTTTTTAAAGAATTGAAATGGCTCGGTTTCCTGGTCCAGTCTTTTTACAAATTGCTTAGTTTGGTCTAGCTTTGTAGGTAGTGACGATATTTAAATTTTGGTTGCCAGTTAACATTCTTCCTGTCGACAGTAAACTCTAGTCTCTGAAGACAACTCTTGCCATAAACAAAGAATACGAATAAATCAAAACTACCATTGGAAAATTTATTAAATCAACAGCACCGTTATTGGTCGATGTTTCCTACGACATAATTCAACTCGTATAGGCTTAAGAAAATTTTAACAACTCTACTTAAATTCATCAATTACCTAAAAACGCATAGTAAAATATGTGTTTGTCTAAAAACATGTGTTTTGTTGTTGTCATCAATTTGTTCAAATTGAATTGTTTCCGAACATTTTATAATTTCCGAACTATAAACGATTATAAATCACACAATATCGGTTACAATGTGGCTGATAGCATCAATAAATTTCCAAAATATTAATGAAACATACAAAGCACATGAAACATATACACATACAGGGCAGTCGTAAATTATGCTCCTGAATGCGACTCTTTATGTCGAAGTTTCAGTGAAATTTTCCGCACTATAAATCTAAATTTGTGAAAAGCTTTAAATTATGTATGCAAAGCGCATTCAACCGTTTTAGTGCAAATTTTCTACTTAACTTGAACAGTAAAAGAAATCCTGAATTTGTTACTATGCTACGCCTTTACTTCCAAAACGTAGAGTAGCAGCACTTTTAGAGTGATTTACATTTTAAAACTACTTAAATTTAGTTAAGATGGAAATTTAACGGGAAAGGACTGCTTAATAGACTTTTGTATTTAATATATTAACACAACTCTGTTTTTGTAGTATGCAAGGACTTGCAGGATATGCTACGATATAAGGCAACAGCTTTGATAATGGGATTAAATTAGAAAGAAGATAAGAGTAGTTGGTTGAATATCCTTTTTAAAATTATGTTCGTAGGAGGTTCGAACAGCAGTTGGTAAGCTTTTCAAAGAAAAATTTAAGGTTATGAATCAATAAGGAGCTTCGTTAATAGAACGAGTACTGTATTGCATTTGCTCACAGCTAATGTGGTAAGTAAACTCATGTAAAAACACAAACTCATATGGGAAGAACCAAAACTCTCGAGAATACTTCACAAGCTATGAATCAGACTCTCTCACAACTACATGAGAGCCCCAACGGAGTCCTGACATTCTAAAATATTTGTGTTCTTATGTAAAACGGACAAAAGTTTGATTTGCATAGTTCTTCTGCCCTAAATTACTATTCATACAGAAAAATGGTGTTCTGAAATACTTAAGTTTGCTTTCTTATCTTCCGAGCCGTAATAAAATATTCATACCTTTCCTAACAAAATTATTTAAAAAAATTATCTAAACCAAATAACAAAAACTTTCAGCTGAGTAATAATTGTGCATATGTCGCTGCGCCGTGAGATGGCGTGGTCTGATGAAATCGAGTCGGACTCCGACCGCACATACACTACTGCAACTATTACTCAGCTGAGGGTTAGCCCGCGTAAAATGGTAAGGTTATTTTGCAATTAAAACTATTTTATTATTTTGTTAAGTAAGGTATGGTATATAGTAAGTGTAGCCTTTGGGAAGGTAAGGAACCAAGCTTTAAATTACTGGTAGACTATTTTTCTGTATGCATACTAGTTTAGACTCTATAGCATATATAAAATCCATGTTTGGAACTTTTTAATAAGTATCAATATAGAATATTTTAGAAAACGGACTACCACGCACACATATAGATTTCTGTTTTTGGGAAGTATTCTCGAGGGTTTTGAAAGAACTCTCTAGAATCAGATGGGTGAACAAAAAATAAAGAATTAGCGAAAGATAAGAAAATCTGGGCAGAAGATTGACATAGAATGGAATTAGAGACTATGTACAGCCATAGTTACAATAACTAGTCTAAGAGAACTTTAAGTGATGTATGCGTATAGGGAATGACAGTGAATGTATGGCAATCTTATGAAGGAACTATCTGATCTAAGCCATTTTTGTAATTATACTTAAAATTATGTTAAGGTAATGCAGTACTACTTACTTAGTGCGCTTGTTTAACGTCCCATGGACTTTTGATTCGAATTCCATCTTGACTTGGTCTTTCGCTTTTTCCTGCCGAGCCTCCTATAGCAATTTCGAGAACCTACCATTATTTATTATATTTCACTATATCACTATTAACACAAACAACAATCGGAATGGACTTTAGGCTAGGGGAGACAGAAAACATTTTTAACTCTTACAATACCACAAGAAAGTTTCTTACGGGGAGGTTACCATTCATGACGATGAAAAATTCGATTTTTTTTTACATAATTATCACCTTTAAAGTGTCTAGAATACGTTATTAAAAGGATATTTTCATATCTAAAGTATTTTAGAATTCACAGCCTGTTGAGTGCGGAACCGTCCGCCGGTAGCTGAGGCGCTCGGAGTGCACTTGCTGGGGAGACCTTTTCTGGCTACCTGAGGTACCCTCATAAATTTCGAGAAGCCGTTAACCTTCACATTCAGCATAATCAGTTCTTGAAGGAAGAAAAAGGGCCATTGTATGGTGCTGGAATAGTTGGGTAAAGATTTTTTATATGAGTTTTTGTGGGAACAAAATTTTTCAGCGCGCGGGGCGCTCTATAGCTTCAACCGATTAACCGATTCACATGAATCTTTGCCCAATTGAAAGGAATTTCAATTTGCGGGGCCATCAGGTAGGGATTTTTGTCAAAAATTTATTTACAAATAGTTTTTTCGTCCGTTGAATAAAAAAAAAACAGGGAAATTTTTTTTTTTCAAACGGCTAGCATGTTTTTATTCAGAGGTTTTTTTGAAAACGAAAACCGGTAAGGCCCCCAAATTTCATCAAGTTTAATCTTTTTCAACTCTATTTGTTTCGAATTAATTGGCAGAGCTGTGGAGCGCCCCTCACAGACAAAATTACACCGTGCACGGTTTTGTTTGATGGGTGCTGGAGCCGCCATTTTCGATTTTTTTTTTTTTATAAATAAAATTAGAATTTACTCTCCATTGATAGAAGAATAAAATACGTTAAAACCTATTTCCAAAATTATTTATTTTATGTAAGAAAAAACTTCCAAAGTTCATGCATTTTTCATGTCTCCCCTCCCCTTAGGCAAATATGTGAACCCGAAAGTATCCGGGATAAAAACCAAAAATTATGCACTTTTCTAACAATAGATAGATGGCATCATTGGGATAGCTATTTGCAGGTTCTATGCTTCATGATGAATGAAGAAGAGAAAGAAATGTTGCTTTTTGTATGGTAAGCATATGGAGTTTTTCTTTTCTGTTCGAAAGCACTTTATTGCAATTTTTCCATGCCAAATATTATAAAACAATCAACAGCAAAAACCTTATAGAACGACCTCACAGCGACTTCCTTGTTATCATACAAAAATTTCAAGATATATCGAAGTTGGAAGGAAAATGATTATGAAGACTCAAAGCTCAAAAAATAAAATCAGATTCTGAGAAAAATGCTTGAGAAAATTTTTTAGAAAAATATGAAATATTTAGTGGCGTAGGATACCGAAGCAATCAAACTTTTTTGGTTGAGCCGTTGTATTGTGGGGCATCAATTATAGTGTATTTATCTATGCTCAAATAAAGAATTTGTGAATTTCGGGCGGTTGTGGTGGCATTTTCCGGATAGATAAGTTGAAGTCATCTGTGTGATAGATATCTGTAATTTTGGATGTAAATTCCGTGTATAAAAAGGGGTTTTCAAATATGCCTCAGATTGGCCTACTAAACACCGCAATTTTCAAGGTTAGATCTATAATTTTGACAAAATAGCCGCTCTCTAGGTCAATCCGTTCCCAAAAATTAAACAAATAGTGTGATGTATGACAAACTTATGAAAAAGTTTGTTTACTTTACACACTTCGAGCATGAATCTAAAGATTTTACGAAAACATCGTGTAATTTCAATTATCTACCTCAACACGTTCCCAAGTATTGTCCAAGTATAGAGTGTTTTTTTTATGTTAAGGCCCCCTTTTATTTTAGCGGCATTGTTCTCTCATTGTTTTTTTTTTATGATATTACAAAGCTCAAGGGATTCCATATGATGCCGTAGCATAGTCTAGACTTTCCTGGAGTAGGATTGAGTTGAGTCGAGGAACGTAACGATGAGTTTCGACTGTTTTAGAATGCGGATGCCGGTAATTTATAGTGGCAAGGTCGACACTGCAACAACTTAATTATAAGTGACGAAGCTCATTTCATAATTAATGGGTATGTGAATACGCGCAATAGATGGGTTTGCTGAAGCGAAAAATCATAATTAATCCCTGAACGATGCTCTGCATCCTCATAAAGTGAGAGATGCACCATTTGGGCTGGTGAATTCGTCGAAAATACTGGAGAGAATGTTCTAACTGCAATGATCGAAATTTTGAAGAATGCATTTTTCAGTTGAAAAATGTGCAAATCATGTGAATTGCCAAATTATTCGCCTAATTTCAGCATGTTAGACTTTACTCATTTTATTTAAAAGCTATAGTCAAAGTCAAAATGATGTTTGTGATGATAATTGTAATTCATGACGAAATACCACATGTAAATGAGAGATCATTTTAAATACATAATTAGACAAAGAATTACCGGTACCCCCCTCAGGAAATGTATTTTATAATCAAATTTGTGGCGAACATAATGGGCGGCAAAATGTTTTCACAAGACAGAAATTTACTGAAATGATTTTCCTGGCATCTCTATCCTCTTCATTTTCATTCTGAATGGGAAAACTTTTCTTAAGGAATCTAATTTCAAGACTGTACCTTTGAACGTTCTTCATGCTCATTTTATCGAAGTCTTTTGTACGTGCGAAAGTATTATCCTTTAGCATCTTTTATACATACATACGAGAGAATGGTTCATTTTTCCAGCTATGCTAAGAAATCCTTTATTAAAGCTATTTGATCCGTTGAATGTTGGAGTTTGAGTTGAAAATATGTTCGCATCTGCAAAGCTTCTACTTATGTATATTTTGAAAAGGTGTTCCTACCCTTTTTTTTTTTTACTAAGTATATGATTTTGTAAAATTTATAAAATATCAAGTCTTGCTATGAAATTGTGGGTAGGTATTATGTGAACGTGCTATGCTATAGGTACTCTGGGATATATAATGCACATATGTTCGGATATATACATGTATGTGTTTCAAATCGAAAGTAATTTTATATTTTCTTATGCAAATGTTTTCCATATTAATTTTAAAAGGTAACCTTTGACCGAAAAGTTTATAAGATTTTATTTTCATGGCATACAGTTTTTATGAACAGAAATATTCCGTTTTAGTTGCATTGATTTTATTGAAAATGTCAGATGAGGAATTATGTTTTTTGGTTGGTAAAAATAAAATGTTTAATAAAAACCAGCGAAAAAATTAATAACAGAGTGGAACAATTTCTAAAGCAGTTTTGCTACAATATGTATCCCTGGGAACATATTCAATGCACCACCAACTTACTAGAATAGTTCAAAAGCTGAGTCCCATAGAAATCGATATATATTTATTGTTCCCTTTTTATAAGCTTTTATTGGCAATTTTTTTTTTGTTGTCTATCTGCTACAAATCTGGCAATCAAAATTTCGACTAGTTCTAATTGCGCTAGAGGTCTGAAATTTTGCACACGTGTATAAGTCTCGTGATAATGCAATATAGTAGGGGAGCAAGGGGCTAAAAGTTACAGGGGTAAGTTGTTACAACGGCCAAAACCTCCCATGTATAAGAGAAAGCACTACGCAGTTAAGAGAGAATAAACTGTGAATGATTACGCCACCTTTATCTGCCAGTCAGTTGCGTCTGAGTCGTTCGAGAGTTTAGATGTTTTTGAAGTGCTGCAAAAGCACTGCATCAGTATAATTTTACGTGTAAAGTTTTATCGGTTTTATTTTCAACCTTTAGATGAAATTATCAGTATTAAGGCTTGAGGTTACTTGCTAATAGTATAAGCAACTTATGTAAATTAGCATTTTGTTAATATTTCAGTACGTGAATAAGGAAACATAAAAAGGTTATCAGGTAAATATTGGGGTTCAAAGATATACTAACATGGGGTATATTGTTACGCTGTAACAACTTGCCCCTGCTTAAGAAAAAATATCAAACACTACTTAATAATTCGATTTTTTGTTGTTTTAGAATGAGGACCTACAAAAGAAAGACTGAGAGGGGAACTGAGTCACTGGAAATTATGATAAAAGCTGCAAAATTGGTGATTGAAGAAGGACATCCAATACTGGGTGTTGCTAAACAATTCGAATTGTGTCATATGACGCTCTTAAGGTTTGTAAAAAAGTAACAAAAAGGATTACAAGAATCAGTAGGGTATAAACCTGTGAGGCAGGTTTTTAACGGAGAGCAGGAAAGATTATTGACCACCTATCTTCTTAAATGTTCAAGTATCTTTTTTGGTTTACTTCCCATAGAAGTAAGAAAGTTGGCTTACGAATATGCCACACAATTTGAGATTGGCAGCTTGCCGAATTCTTGGCATGAACGGGGCATGGCTGGAACAGACTGGCTAACTGCTTTTATAAAAAGAAACCAAAGTCTTTCTATAAGGTCACCGGGAGCAACGAGTCTCAGTCGTGCTACCTCATTTAATAGAAGCAACGTTCGAATGTTCTTTTCTAAGCTTGGAGAGATCATGCTTAAACATGCGCTACCGCCGTCAAGAATCTGGAACCTTGACGAGGCTGGTGTTTTGACAGTTCAGAGGCCCAAAAAGGTGTTGGCTCAAAAGTGGATAAAACAGGTTGGAGCCATTACCTCTGCAGAAAGGGGAACCCTGGTCACCGTCGAAATGGCCATAAATGCTGTCGGCAACAGTATTCCACCAATATTTAAGTTTTCACGTATGAAATATAAAGCTTTGTTTATCAGAGATGGCCGCCCGGAATCAATAGGTGCAGGAAACAGTTCTGGTTGGATGACGGTAACTGAATTCTTGGTTTATATGGACCATTGTATTAAGTTCGTTAAGCCAACAATTCTCTGAAGCTATATTGCTGTTGTTAGATAACCATTCGTCTCATATTGATATTAAGGTTATCGAAAAAGCAAAATCGAATGGAATAATCATGCTTTCATTTCCACCTCACTGCACCCACCGCTTACAACCACTTGATGTAGGCGTGTATGGACCGTTTAAGCACTATTGCTCCGTGGCGCAGGACAATTGGATGAGGAGCAATGCTGGAAAAACTATGTCTATATATGAACTTCCAGGGATTGTTAAATATGCGTAGCCACTGGCATCGACACCAAGGAACATTCAAAACGGCTTCCAAAAGAATGGTATATATCCGTTCGATCAGAAAATTTTTAATGACCAAGATTATGCACCTTCTCTTGTTAATGACCGACAACCCATACTTACCCGGGGATTACACGAGTCAGTTGAACTGACTCTGACAGCGATTGACACTTACACAGGCTCGTGTAAACCCCTACTGACTACTCATTTTTACTGACCAGTCTGTACTGACAAGATTTCTGACGAGTCAGTACGGACTAGTCAATAAACTGTCAAACGTACAATTAAGATGGCGGAAATTGAAAATGAAAGGTAGATGCTAGTGGATGTTTGTGTTTATATTCCTAATCTTTTCTCTTTTGAGTGGGAAATGACTGAAAAGTGTTTAACATACATTTTATTGTTTATTTTGTAGAGAATAAAGACGGATTAATGAAGAAATTGTTTGATATGCATATAGAAGAGGAATGTCTGCACCGCTTGATGACATTTTATTATGAACATACTGGTCAATTGATAGAACGCAAATCGTTTTTTGTCAGTAAATTTGACAGACGAAAACAGGACTGTCCGTCAGTTCTATTGACTCGTATAATCGTTGCGTTAGTGGTACAGTGCCAATTACCAACAATAACGAAGTCATCAAAGAAAAGGAACTTGTATCAGAAACATCTCAAGTTGACAAAGATGTTGCAGGCCTTTCAAATAGCAGGCACGCTGTTAATACGAGTATAACTATTCATTCACTACCTGATCCCCCCAGTGGCTTGACAGAAAAGACGACATTTAGCCCAGAATCTGTCAGACCTTTTCCTAAAGCACCACCGAGAGATGCAAAGAGGAAGCGTCAAGTTCGTAAGTCCGCTATTTTAACTGACACCCCTGAAAAAGACTTCTTAGCAGTGAAGAAATCTACTAGTTCAGTTCGTGCTAAAGGAGAAACCAAACGAAACTGTAAACTGTTACCGCAACAAAACGAAAGATTTTACAAGAAGAGAAGAGCGAAGAAGTGAAGCTGATGCAGAATACTATTGTATCGTATGTCATGAAGTTTTTGAAAAGAGTAGGCCAGGAGAAGATTGGATACAATGTTTGCTGTGCAATGAATGGGCCCATGATCGATGTATAAATGAAACCATCAAAGCTTCATTTATTTGCCAAAATTGCATTACTGATGAATCGTTAATATTGTCTTAATTTTAATTACAACATAATTTTCTTTTTTTGATTACTTTTATGAAGATTTATTTAATTAATTAATTAATTAATGATATTAAAATCAAAAGTTTTCTTTTGTGTCATGCTATTTATTTTTGTCATTGCAATTCAATTACATATCATTATTACTTCGAAAAGAATTTTATTTTTGTTTTTTTAGTTAATTGACAAGACTGAATATATTAATTTTTGTGATTCTATGATAAATCAACTTTGAAGTTCGTCAAGGAATAAGTTTCTTTCTCATGTAACAATTTGCCCCAGGTCTGTAACTTTTAGCCCCAAGCTGGGGCAAAAAGTGACACTCTGTGCTCCTACGAAGAAATGTAAATAACACACAATCTATTTACTCAACGTAATCAGAAGTTGCTTATAATAATCTCAGATATATTTTACAACAGAGTAATAAAAACTATAAAAATATTGATGACATATCAGAAGTTATGAGCTTTCTTTCTAAAATTGTAACTTTTAGCCCCTTTCTCCTCCTATCTAATATCGTTCTAAATCCAATATGGCAGACGCCCCCAAGATAGCGGATTACATTTTTCTTCACAAACCCCTTGATATGGCTATCAAATGAAAGATCTTTACAAGTAGATAAGCTATCTGACGTCATTCTTAATCCAATATGGCGGACGCCTCGAGATGACGGATTACCTTATCCTTTACAACCCTCATGATACGCATACGGGTATCAAATGAAAGGCCTTTACGAGTAGAATAGCACGCGTTCCATTTCCTACTGGCAGGAGTCTGTCATCTATCTACTGACTACATATGTATATAGAGTTTTATCAAAACATATCTCACACACCTTATCCTCACAAACAGTTTTTCTTTTTTTTTATTTGGTCTGTCAGTAAATTCTAAGTATTTTCAACAGTAACGCGGTATTACCATTACGCCAAAAAAAAATGGAAATTGTTTCAGATAGGTACGTATACTTACGGATTTTAATCCTTACGTTACTGAAGCCATAGTAGCAACTTAATTAGTACATTCATATATGGTATGTGAGAGCGATGGAGATTCTCAAAACAAACCCCGAAGCAATTAGGGACTTGATTATGAAAAGCATTATGTGCGCTCAATTTGTTCAAATTTCAGTCCTCATTACTTGCTCTATGTGCATAAGCTTTTAGTTTTTAACAGAATTGATCCAGGCACATATTCATACATATGTATGAATTTATATTCATTTCATACCTTATAAGGTCTTATAACAAGCGTACACACATTCATATACAACAAGGTTTCCATAATCAACTCCAAGGGTACAAATCGATAAAATTAGCACTTGCACTCGATGCTTTCGAGAACGGATAGAATTCACACATTTAACTTATGTAAACTTTGCCGAAGGGTTATATTTTACCAAAGTAGAGTTAACCCTATGAGCTGGATCAAGGGATGAGAAGTGAAAAATCAAACATCCGAGAGTTCATAATAAGATGCTCTGCTTCTACGGAAGAATACAGTCCCTTTGTTTTGATTTTGTTTTTATGCTTTAAAAACGCGTACTGAATAAAAAATTACGTCTCGTCTGCTAAAAAGTGTACTGTGAAATATAAAAGTAAAACGAACGTCAAGAGGACTTATGGACTTTTCATGGAAAATTTTCTTTCAGTTTAACTTTTCAAGGACCTATAAAAATATAAGGTTGTAGTAGTATGTACATAATATATATGTATATATATAAGTAAATCGGATAAGATTTACATCCATGTAGGAATGAGAGAAGCTTACGAGCTAAATTGGTAATTTGAATTTAATTTATCCATAATCAAATAGGTACCCATCTACCTACCTACCTACCTACCTACCTACCTTTCTAAACATGAAAGTAGACGTATTTAAGAATAAATTAGCTTGATCAAACAGACATTAGACAATTAATTAACATACATACACACTTCAGTTTGTACGTAAATTTTCTTTCGACAAGCTCTTAATAGACAGCTCATTGTAAATTCACTTACGAGTCGACGAACAGTTTGGAAAGTTTAATTTTGCGGGTATAACATAGAGATTAAAACGGGTCAATATGTATGCAAATTAATTTTTAAATTATGGTTCTACGCATCAATTAATTTGGTGTTTCTTGCGTGATTTTACCTACAGTCTGGAGGAAATTGTTGATTTTTATTTTTGAACTTTTAACTTGTTTAATTAAAATTTGAGATATACACGAGTACATAATGTATGTAGGTCATTCAAGAATTGATTTGACGATTAAATGAATAGGGTGAATTCTGGTCAACTGTAGCCAATAAAATGTATTTAGTACTGAAATTAGAACGATATGCAAGAATGACAAGTAACTCGTTAAGAATATCATTTGGACCCTATCAATTCAAATTTCGGTGCAATATTCACAATTTTTATGAAATATTTTTCGTTTGCCTTAACTTCACCACAACTACTCCCATTTTAGGAGGAAATTTAAAAACAAAATTCTTATGTTAGGACGAAAATAGCCTATGTGATTGTTGTCAATAGATTTCGACTGGATTCCTTGTAGCGCTTAAACAAACATAAAAATCAGCATTTTAATTGCTCTTGCTCTTACTCTTGCTTTGCTCTTAATTGAAACAAAGTCAAATTAATTTGCTTTGCTCCGCTCTGAAAAAAAAACTTAAGCATCCTTCATTGCTTTGCTCTAAAAACTATCCTGCTCTAAATGTTTGCTTAAATAAAACATTTTGCTTTAATAATTTTTGCTTTTCTTTGCTGTTAAATATGCTTAAAATGCTCTGCTCTTGTGTTTTCGGAAAGAAATATAAAAAAAAACCCAAGCTAATCTCTAGATGAGGAAAATAGCAGCCAAGAGCGGTACTAATAAGAAGCGGAATAAATATTTAACTTTCTTCATAAAAGTGAATAAATTTTGAAAAAACATTTTAATTGCAAACATATTATGCATACATAAAAGGCTATTCAGTAGATTTGTGTTAAAATAAATTTAGAGAATTCAATTCAAGAAATGTGAAAATTTGGCATATGGTGTGGTCACTACATTAAAAGATATAGTCAGATATGTTAAGTTAGGTATGGTTAGATAAGAGGGGTACCGCTAGAGATATATGCTTTAATTATACCTCCAGCGTGTCTATTGTGTGTGCACCTTGACGTCTGAAATAAACTATTTGAAATCGCTTTAGACCCATCCCGCTTCTCTAAGAAATCTTAGGATACTTTTGAGCTCTTTACTTTTCAGATATCCCAGATTTGAAAGGAAATAGCTACATAATAGCCTACCTATTTTTGAGGCCAGCCCGTCCCTTTAACTCGTACACGAATTTGTCTGTATATTTATTTATATATTTCTTTTTTACTATTTTCGACACTCTCGTAGACCCACTTTTCGTCATCAAAGCGAGGCACACAAGTTCATGTCGCGTGACAATTGAATCTATGAAAATTTGAACCGGAAATTTCCATGGAAAACCCGGAAAATCGGAAAAATCATTTGAAAATTTGGTACAAATTTGATTAGTGATAAATCCGTTTTAGGAAAAATACAGAGTTTTCCGATTTTTCCGAAAAAAGTTACCAGAATTTTCCGACTTTTCAGGAAAATTTTCCGGTAAAAAAGTTTTCTAAATTATGCAGGATCAAGATCCCTATCAACTGGCATCATTACTTTCTCTCCGACAATGGTGAAAACTTGTAGAAAAAATCGAGGACAATTCATGTAAAACGCCTTTCCTGAGTTTTTCCGACCAAGGAAGCGTTTGAGCGTTTTGCAACCTAAGACAAATTTGTAGAGCGGTAGGAGTTGTATAAAGTTGCTTTTGTGGAAAACTCCATGGAAAACCCGGAAAAGCGGGAAAATCATCGGAAAAATTTTCATCGATATGATTAGTGATAAATCTGTTTCAGGAAAAATGCAGAATTTGCAATTTTTCTGGAAAATGTTCCGAAAATTTCCGGAATTTTCCGACTTTTCCGGAAAATATTCCCACAAAAAAGTTTTATAAGCTATGCGAAATCAGTTTTTTCCGTTCTACTGGCATCAATACTTTCTCTTCAACAATCATGAAAACTTGGATGAAAAATTGAGGAAAATTCATGTAAATTTTTAAAAAAAATTCATAGTAATAGGAAAAATCTGTGGAAAACATGGAAAATCGGGAGCATTCATGTTATGTGGGATCAAGTTGGAATACAGCTAAAAAGCGCTGTTTAAAACATAATTTGAATTTCAGAAAACCGTTGCAGTACTAGAACGATTTGATACTCGAAAAATTTTTGTTTTCGGATCGGCAACAAACATCACATAAAATGTCGGTAATGATAAGCTGAACAAAAACTTCCAGGCAACCACGGTGCTGACTTCCAATCATCTCATCGTAACTGCCTTCAAAATTTCAAATTTTTCGAAACCTCGGTAAACCGTAGTCCGAGTTATCGAAACTGTTCGGATTGTGTTCGGAGTACGGTCTGTCGATTGGAAACTCTCGAGTCGTATGGACGCAAAAAAATTTCACTACGAATATTCAAAAATTGGTTCAAACTAAAGAAGAAAGAAAGAAATATAAGGATAAATATAAGAAAAATTAAAGGAAAACGGAAAATTAAAAGGAAAACGGAAAATTAAAAAGAAAGTAAGAAACTAAAATTAAATTAGAATTAAGTAAAAATATAATTAAGTTCGGTTAAATTGATATTAGAACAATTTAGTTAACGTGAAAAAGGCAGAAAATAAAATAAGTAAAAAACTAGTTTTGAACCAAAACTGAGGTCAAGCCGCATGAAAAAGTAGAAAATAAAATTTTCTTCACACACAGAGGTGGACTCAGATTTTTTGATTGGGACATTTCTCTTGAATATTCTTTCTCTTCATGAATCAAATCACTTATTACCTCTGATTGATCATACTGAAATATATTGGTGATTGTCAGCGAATAAAATCTGAGTCCACCTCTGTGTCTGAGGAAAAGTTTATTTTCTACTTTTTCATGCGGCTTGGCCTCAGTTTTGTTTGAAAACTTGTTTCTTACTTATTTTATTTCATTCGAACGGGGCACTCGCAAATTACTTATTGGAAAGATTCGATTTCTTCCGAATCCATACAGCTCCTGAAGAAATCGTTTGCCACTATTTTCAGTATACTAGCATGGTCTCCTAGAGCCGAGTCATTACGGGTTTCTACTAGATTCGTGGTATCAATTCCACAACCATTAAGAATTTTTTTTGTCCTCTTCTATCATAAACAGGCCATAATTACCTCAAAATGCGGTAGGTTTTTCTGTTCACCCACCGGAAAATTGACTTTTGACAGGCACTCCTAAAGATCTACGGTTTTAGAGCTTTGATCGGGATCCTCACATAAGCTACTACTGCAGAGCTATCCATTTCAGAGACCTTTCTGGCCAACTCAACAGCCATCCCATTGCCTTAGATATCCGTTTGGATAAGTATTTAGTATAGGGTCACCTTGTGTCGTGTAGTTAATTCATAGAATGTTATTATTGTCTCAATTTTCTTCTTGCTTAAATAGGGACAAATCTTTTACGGGTTCATAAAAAAAAAAAAAAATCGATTGAACTTAACTTATAAAATATCCTTAGTCAGCCGATGAGTTAGTTGATGTCTTACATCCGATAGTACAAGTTTCTACAGATCCTTGTATGGGCGGAATCGCAAAACATACACTTGCTAGCTAGAGCATGCTATTCTCAGATTCAAAATGCTTTCGTGCTTTCCAAGAATCGAAGATGTGAACATCGATCCCAGAAAATGCAGGAAAACAATTCTATATTTTTGTGTCTCTAGGTTAGAATTATTACCAACGTCTTGTAGTAAGAAATTACATAGAATTACATAGAATTACATTTTAATCATGATCATGAGATAGAAAAATCTGATCCATTTCATTGGGCACATTATCTTTGTTTTGTAATTTACATAACTCAGAGTTTATACTTTTAAATTGTTCCAATAATATCCATAAAAAAAAATATCACTTTCTGTTTTTTCACTGAATTTAACAAATAATGAAATTTTGGGTCAAGAAAAATAGGATCGCTGAAACCTTCGTTATCTAAAACGTTCTTCTCTCTAGTTTCAAATGATTTTTGAAGTTCTTGTCGCAAATATTTAATTAAAGTTGAAGTTGATTCTGGATGGTCCTGTGTCTCTGCAGGATCACTTATTTTCTTCGTTAATATTTTAAAGTCAAGACGCATAAAAGTCTCCTTGCTCCTCTTAAAAACCTGACACACTTAACTTTAAAGATTCTCACAAGTTATCATTTTAGAATATTCAAACGTCGACAGAGAGTTCTAACATAATCGAATCCGTGTACAGTAATGACTCTGCTTATCTAAATGTAATTGATTTTACGTCTCCATCTTCTCTTGACATTGATGTAGTCTCTTCTTTGTCTATCACCGACATACTGCAGTGCTTAAGAAACTTAAATTCTAATACCAAGTCTGACACTGACTTTTTACGCACTTCTCTAATGAAAAATTGTGCTGACACCTGGCTTTGCACACCCAATAACTTCAGTTTTCAATTTATCATTACAAACAGGATTTTTTTTTTAGATACTTGGTAAATCTCCTTCATTACACCGGTATTTAAATCTGGGCAAAAGGATGACATAAAAAATTATACAGGTGTCTCTGTTATGAAAACAATTCCTAATATTCTTGATTCGTTATTAATTCAAAAGTTGCTTTTTTAACAAAAGAAATTATCGCATTTGAACAGCATGGATTTATTTCTGGACGATCATTTGTAACTAATTTAACTTCTTTTTCACATTATGCTATTAACGGATTTCTGTAAAGCATTTAATAGAATTCATACTTCTCTACTTTTATGTAAACTTAGTATACTTGGCTTTCACTCATTTTTTTTTAACTGGATTGAATTCTATCTGACTGATTGTAAACAACATGACAAAATTGGTAGGATTCTCTCCAGATAGATTAACGCTAATTCCGGTGAGCCTCAAGGTAGCCACTTAGGTCTTCTGCTCTTCTTGCTTTTTACTAAATGTTTGATGTATGCTGATGACTTGAGATTGTTTTTAAAAGTCCATTCTAAGAATGAATGCGCAGTCCTACAACTTGATCATATGAGTCTCTCTGATTGGTGCGCTGTGAACAATTTTCACTTAAACATTGGTAAATGTAAATCTATGACATTTCATCGTTTATCCAATTCAATTTTGATTATCTTATAAATAGCAGTAGTTTTCCTAGGGTTTTTGAAATTAATGATTTGGGTGTTATGCATGTTACTAAACTGAGTTATATTCCATATGTTGAGTTGATAGTTTGTAAAGCTCGTAGATGCCTAGGATTGGTTAAGCATAATTCTAAAGACTTCATAGATGTTCACGCGCTTAAAGTTCTCTACTTCGCTTTAGTGAGGTCAAGTTTAGAATATGCATGTATCGTCTCGTGCCCCTACTACAAGGTTTATATCGATCGTCTTGATTCAATACAGAAAAGCCTCATTAGATTTGCACTTTACAAATGCAGCTACCCATATGCCAACTTACCTTCATATTCTGTAAGATGTTTACTGTTGGGCTTATCTCAATTGGAATTACGACCTGAGGTTAACTGTGAGACTTTTGTTAAACATATTTTGGATTACAGAATTAACTCGCCCGAGTTATTATCATTGATTGGTATATATGCTCCGGAAAGGTCAATTTGCTCTAGGTGCTTGCTGTATATTCCCCATCACAGAAGGAATTATGTCAATCACGAGCCTATTTCCAATCGTTCCTCAATGTTTAATAAATTTTCGTCAATTGTTGATATTTCTATGCCAAGAGATAATTTTAATTCCTGTATTTTTGATACTTATAGATGTGTTAACTCTTCTTAGAATTAATTAATAGATTAACTGCAGGTCTGTAAGGTATTGTAATCTGTAGAAAAATAAATAAATAAATAAATAATATGTGATGTAAATAATCTTAATAAGTATATAAAAATCTAGTGTCACTGTGTTTGTGCACGCAAATCTCCGAAAGTGCCCAAATGATTTCAATAAAATTTTGTGCATGTGTTTGCTTGGTTCCAGCTTGAGAGATAGGATAGTTTCGGACACGATAGATGGCGCTGTTGTCCAGACGTAAAAAACTGCCCGACAACGCGTAGATGTGGAAAGCTGATTTTTTGTTTACGGCGTTTTCATAAAAATTGAAAATACACGTTCAAAAATGAACTAAATCGGGCAGCTCATTCGTAGGGTGGCCATACAAATATTATGTTTTTTAGTATATATTCGGACACTGTCTGATAATGAGTGCACGGAGACAGCTGAAATTTAGTACGCGGTGTTTTCATACCTATAGCAAATAAAATTAAAAAAACAGAACTTCTTGGTGTTGACATACACAATTTTGGTTTTTCACTATATATTTGGAAGCTGTCTGAGAACGCATCGACGTGGACAGCTCAAATTGTGTAAATGGCGTTTAAAAAAATATATAAATTTAGTTTCAAAAATGGAACAAATCGGGCAACTATTTCGCAGGGTTCCCATGCAAACATTTCTTTTTTAACTATATACTTGGGCACTCTCTGGGAACGGGTCGACGTAGAGAGCTGAAGTTTTGTACACGGTCCTTTTTTAAAAAAGTGTAAATTAAGTTCAAATATGGGACCAACTCCTGGGTATGTTGGCCATACAAAAAATTTTGTACGTGATGTTTTCATAGAAACGGTAAACAAAATTTTAAAAATGGACTAAATTGGGTTACCCCTTCTTGGTGTTGCCATACAAAACATTAGTTTCTCACTATATACTTGTAAGCTGCCTGAGAAGGTGTCGAGGTGAAGAGCTCATATTTTGTGCATTCGTTTTCATAAAAATTGCAAATACAGGTTCAAAAGTGTAGCAAATCGGGCAACCCTTTCTTGGTGTTGCTATATAAAACTTTAGTTTTTCAATATATATTTGGATACTGCCTACCATGTCGACTTAGAGAGCTGAAATGCTGTACATAGTCCTTTTTTAAAAAGGGAAATTTATGTTCAAAAATGGGACCAATAGTTTAAATCATACCGTACGACTTGTACTTTTTAAGATACAGGGTGTTTTGTGAAAAAAAAGCATAATTTCTTAATCACCTGTAACTCCGAAACGGTAACGGTTGACATGCCCCCCCCCCCCCCCCCCTCCCTGCCATACAATTTTTTGTTTGGCTAAGTGAGTACTATCACCTCCCGCTCTATGGACCACAGTGGAGGAAACACCCTAATACTTCAAAAGTTATGGAACCGCATTTGGGTGACTGAAGAAGCGATATTTAAATGTGTTCGAATGCAATCGAAAAAAAAATGATGTTGACAAAAATTTAAAAAAAAGATCCATTTTCCAAACACATGATTAATTCTTTATGGATCTGAATTTCCAAAAAAAAATCCATTTACTCAATCAAGGACTATGAAAATATTTTCCTAACCTGATATACAACGAAAAATCTTATCCTTCCATATTTTATTTCCAAGTGCAAGAAATAAATTTTGTTATTGTCTGTTTACATTGAAAGAGCCTTTATTTAAATTTTTTTGTTACCTTTGTTCATGAAATTTGAATTCTTTACTCAATTGCTTATAATAAAACTAAAGTCACAAAAAAAAAACAGTTTGAGGTTAAGAATGAGACAAGTCTAAAATATGCTTAATTCCTAAGATTCTTAAGAACTCCGAAGTCTTTAATCATCTTTAATTTTCAATCTGCCTAAATCCATACACTTAATAAAACTTTAATAGAGTAAAGGTGATTTGGACCCAACCATTAGAGGATGAAATTCCTCAATAAATAATGTTTACACAAGCGTGTTTTTGTATGAAGATTGAATAATTGCGTGATATAAGGTTTAGCAGCTACCTTCGTGTGCGTGACACTTTCATAATTAATTATATTCATTTTACCGAGGCTGAGTCTACAAATCTGTAAGAGCGATGGTGGTTTGTAAGGATCTGAATTAAATATTCTGTCCTTAAAGCCACCATCACCACTCACCTACTTACATATTATATTCGATTATAAATTTTTTGTGGTTTCTGTAAATTTTGTGGTATGATAAATACCGTGTCAAGCTACACTGGCACTCCTTTCTTAAGAAATTCTTGAATATTTATTTACTGGGGCATGGATGAATTCGATATAAATCATAAAATTAGTAAATTAAATGGGATTTTCTGTATTGGATCCTCTTCCCACACTCTATTTATATTGTTGTATCTTTACACATTTTTTATCCTTTTTATACCCTAGATGAAATCTATAGGGTATACTAAGTTTTTCTTTCCATTTGTAACGCATAGAAATAATTATGGTAGAGCAAAATGGATTGGACACCCATGCATAAAATTAAAAGTTATTTTGATTTTTGCATGTCCGTCTGTCCGTCCGTCCGTGTATCCATTCGTCCGTCTGACTGTCCGTTTGTCTGTCTGAGCATCTTCACGATAATTCGAGAACGCGTGTACTTAGAGAGTTGAGATTTTGCACACGTGCTTGTAAAAGAAAAGTAAAATTAAGTTCGAAAATGGGACAAATCGGGTAACTCCTTCGTCGGATTTCCGTACAAATATTTCATTTTTCACTACATATTTGGACACTGTCCGAAAGCGTGTCAACTTAGAGAACTGAAATTGTGTACAAAGTCTGGGCTAAATCGGTGCTATGTTAGACCAATTCTATCATTTGTACTTGGTTTTTTTCAAGTTCAGGAAATCGCTTGTAATGTGACAGTTCAACAAATGATGAAGGCGGGAATGAAATTTATTGGAAATTGTTGGTATAAGAATTAAATAGAGTAATACAATGTTTATTGTACTAACAGCGATAGGGGAGTAAAATATATCCGGAGATTATGGCATATGGACTCTAGCGAGAGAGGCGTTAATAGACTTGAACATTTTTGTTTTTCAGATCCTGTAAAGCTTGGCACTATTTAACAATAACAACAATATTTTTATTTCGGAAAATTACAAGATCTTTAGATTGCACTTAAACTAGAGAGGTGCTGGTGTATTATATAAGCTATTGAGAGAGCAGATCAAAAACAAAACAAAAAGAAACAAGTGAAAATGCTAGAATTGGTCTAAGACCAATTCTCATGATACCCTAGATGAATGCACGGATGAATTTTCGTATGGTCACCCATTTGAGCAATTTTGATTTTTTGCATTGGTTTCTCGCATATATTTCTACAACGGCTCGTCTCAGCTCTCTAAGTATGCGCGTTCTCGAGTTATCGTGCGCGCAGACAGATGGACGGACGGACGGACATGCAAAAATCAAAATAACTTTTAATATTATGTGTGGGTGTCCAATTCATTTTGCTCTACCATCATTATTTCGAGGTATTACAAACGGAATGACAAACTTAGTATACCCCATAGATTTCATCTAGGGTATAAAAAGGATCTTTTATAGAAGAATTCAACTACAAAAATACAAAATAATTATAAAAAAAACTAAATCTGAGAAATTTCAAATTAAAAAGATAACGGAAATGTGTAAATTGTATATCGAAAATATTATAGTTCTGATAAGCTAAATAAAAGTAAGGAAAACAAGAACAGAATTGATAGTCTTATTACCGCTGTGTAGGAAAAGTCTGATAAATTATTAAGTTTAAGTTCCCAATATTTGAGTCCTGATGTGTTTTTTGAAAGCATTGACGGCGCCAACACACTGAGTATTAGATGGAAGTGAATTCCACAATGGAGCGACAGAAAAAGATCCCTCGAGTACCAGACTCCTAAATCTTGGAATAATGATATTACGGTTGCGGTGAGATAGTGAGGTTCGGGAAAACTCTTGAATGTATTCAGGTTTACCCTTGTGAAGTAAGGTATGTAAGAAGATTAGAGCTATATGCTTTGGATATGCAGGTAGAGAGCATTCAAGAAGCAGATTTTTATAGGCTGAGATGTGAGCATACCTTCTGAGAGCAAAAATAAAAAGGATGCAATCATTAAATGCTTCTTCAACTCATCGGAGACAGGTACTATCCAGTTTGGAATATATCATACTTCCAAAAGTAAAGTGGGGTAAAATAAACGCTTTAACTAGCTTCATTCTAGTGTCTGTGGATAAAAAATTTTCACAAAGCCACAATCCTCGCAACCCTGCATATATTTTACGAATAATCGAGCTAAAATTATCGCAGCAGCGCATGTCTTCGTTCATGGCAATACCCATATTTACAACTTTTCTTAAGTAAGGTATAGCGACACCGTTTAAAAACACTGGAGGTATGTCATCTATATCACAGTAACCACTATAGAAGGTGATAGGTTTGGATTTTTCGGATTTGAGCAGCAACCCATGACTTGATGACCATTCTGTGATTCTACGGAGATCGCAATTGATACGCTCTATACGCTCTGAGAGCCCCATAGATCTACTTAGGTACAACTGCACATCGTCAGCGTACATGTGCACAGTAACATCATGTAGAGGAAGATATTGTACCTTGGTCCAATTGTACCTTGGTCCAATTGTACCTTGGCCCAATTGTACCTTGGTCCAATTGTACCTTGGTCCAACTATCAGTTTGAATGTAACCGTTTCCAGCAGACCAAAAAGTTCTTCTAAGAATTATGCAGCAAGTTGAGACAAGCACATTCATTTAGTGCCTGGAAGTGAATAGATGCAGTTGCGTGTTTACCGTAGTGACAAGTGTTTTTCACAGTGCAAAGTAAATCTTATTGCAAGTTTACTGTTGAAGTATTCCTGCTAATAGTAAGTAGTTTTTTTGTGTGTCAATTTTTTTTTTCTATAAAGTAATATTTAGAAAATCATATGCTATCACAATTTCAACTTAAATTTTACAGTTGATCCAGATTTTTTTTTTTTTACTCTGTCAACTGCAAAATTGTACCTTGGACAAAATTTCAATTGTACCACGGATCGGTCCAAGGTACAATACTTTAATTATTATTACACTTTCTATATAAAGTTTATTTATACCAGCAAAATGCCGAGAAGTAAATCTGGAGTGAAACGGCCGGAATTCAACAAGGAACTCTTACAGACGGCATTAACGGATGTTATCTACCATAAAATGATTATTTCCAGCTCTGCAAAGTTACACAATATTTCGAAGACAACATTGATACGACATGTCAATAAGCATAAAGCTTAGAGCAATATCGCACACAAGCAAATATTTACAATAGAAGAAGAAAATTCTCTCATAGATTACATTACAACTGCCTCAAAATTACATTATGGATTAACTAGACTCGAGCTAATGAAGTTAGCTTTTCAGTTTGGCCACAGAAACAATAAGGTTTTACCAGAAACATGGCATCAGAATAGTGCGGCTGGTATAAATTGGTTAAATGGTTTCTTTAAGTGGCACAAATCAATATCTCTCCGCAAACCAGAAGCGACAAGCTTGTCACGAGCGACTAGTTTCAATAAAAGCAATGTTGAGGCTTTTTTTAAAAATCTTAAAGAGTGTATGTTACGATATTCTTTTGCGCCAGATAGAATATATAACTTAGATGAAACCGCTAATTCTACGGTTCATGTTCCACCCAGAATTATAGCACCAAAGGGCGAAAAGCAGGTTGGTAGTATTACATCTAGAGAAAGAGGGTTAAATGTTACAATGATTGCTGCAGTGAGCGCAATGGGAATTCATGTCCCACCAATGCTCATATTCCCGAGATGGTCGAATGAGGATTTGTTCTTGAGGTATCTCAAACACTTCATTTCCTTTGTAAAACCGTCTGAGGAAAACAGAGTCCTCTTGATAATGGATAACCACGATACACACATTTCTATCCCGACTATTATTGAAGCGAAAAATAATAATGTCGTTCTTCTAACACTGCCACCTCATACATCGCACAAGCTTCAACCTTTGGATCGAACAGTTTTTGGTGCGTTCAAGACATATTATAACCAGGCAGCAAACGAGTGGATGCTCAATAATCCCGGCAAGCCCGTGACAATTTATGATATTGCACAGATTATTGGGAAGGCATATCCTAAGGCATTCTCTACTCAAAATATTGTCAAAGGATTCGAGGTGTCGGGAATTTATCCAGTCAACGAAAATGTTTTCACAGAGGACGAATTTTTATCCGCATACGTGATTGATAGACCTATAGTTAGTGAACCAGTAAAACAAGATCTACAAGGACCATCGTCCCCAATAGCTTCAACATCGCTTCAGCCCGAAATTATTTCTCCCGAGGCAATTCGACCGTTTCCCAAGGCTGCACCGAGGAAAGCCACTAATAGAGGTCGACGAAAAATTGGGAAAAGCAGGATTCTTACCGATACACCAGAGAAGGCAGAATTGGAACTTGCGGCGATGACCAGAAAGAAAACTACTCGACCAAGAACTACAAAATCTGCAAAGCGTAAAGTTCTAAATAATTCCACGTCCTCAGATGAACAGAATATCTTATCAAAACCCCGTACATTAGCACCCAGAATCGCAAAGGAGAAAGCAAAATCATTTATTGCAAATAAAGCGGAAACACCAGATGGAGATTTTGAGGGTGACGACACCGATACCTATTCGTTTTCCAGTCTACTTTTGGCAGCTAATACTACAATTTAAGTTTGTCTGTATGCATATATTATATATTAATATCATTTATGAAAAGGTGTTTTTCTTCTTTTTTTAAATAGTTTATTACTTAGGACCAAGGTACAAATCATGATGGAGCAAGGTACAAGACAGAATTGTGCCTTGGTCCGAAAAAAGTATATGGACAAAATCTACGGTAAGTCAAAAATAGTAAACATTAGTAGAGCAATAAATAATAAAATTTGTAACAGACATTTTAGGCTCCAATTTGTGTAAGGCGAATTTTATGTATATGTTTTGTATTATGAATTACAGCATGATTTGTGAAATTTGGACCGAGGTACGATACCTTCCCCTACTACTTTGGAAAGTTCGTTGATGTAGAGACTGAACAACAAAGGGCCGAGAATTGTTCGCTGGGGCACACCACGTAGAGTGGGTAACAAATTCGATACGCTTTGTCCAGTTCTAACATACTGATACCGGTCATGGAGAAAGTTACTGACCAACGATATTGCAGAAGTACTGAAATTGCACTCTAGAGATAGTTTAGACAGTAGGATCCTATGCTCAACGCAATCAAATGCCTTCGAAAAGTCCAGTAGTACCAGAGCCATGAAATCGCCCTCATCAAGGGCAGCTTTTATGTCAGTGGATACTTTTATTGTCACAGCTATGATATGAACGGAAACCTGGTTGGTATGGCGAAAATAACCGATTATTCTCCATATATTCAATACTTAGCAAGTACATGAGATTTTCCAAAACTTTAGCTAGAAAACATTGAATACTGATAGGGCAATAATCCTTGGAATTTTTGGAGAGGACTTCTTGGGAATTGGCAAGACCGAGGCGCGGATGTAGATTATCTGGGCCTATAGCTTCAGATTTTATGGAATAAATAGAAGAAACCAGCTCATCAAGGAAAACCGCACAAAAGGAAAAGTCACCTATAGAGGATGTGACCGAAGATAAAGACATGCTACTACTGCTTCTGCTGGACTGACCGTGAAGAGTTTCAGTGGTAGAATTTTTAAGTGCAGTAAAAAAGGAATTGAGACTTTGGGGGTTATAATCACATTCGACTTTATTTTCCCCATAAACACCGGCCTTATGTATTTATTGTGCAGTAATTAACTAATGCGAATTTTACTTATTAAAGTCTAACGACTGCTCGCGTCTCCGCTCGTATCATTAATGCTTAGTTTTTCTATGCAATATATAATATTATATTAAAAAAAAACAATTGGTGTACCTATTTGTGCAGACTTGTTTATTAAGAGAATTTAAAAAATCGGTCAGATAGTGGACAGTATCCTTCAAACATGTTCACGATCATTTTATTGATGTTTTCGAAGATTTTTTCTTTCGATTTTAATATAGCACTTTATTGAAACCAAATTAGAGGTTTTTTTAAAATAATTTTAGATGTCCGGATGAATTGTTTCAATTATGGGAAGGTGGGCTATAATGACATTATATTAATAATTTAATGACCATTAACATTTTACCTTGTGGATCTTAACCGTTTATATTTGAGAACAGTTCAAGTACACACTTAGCAACTTAAAAGTGTTTGCTTTCATGTTTGTAGATTGTTAGACATTAAAATAAAGAAAGATTTTTTTTTATTTTTTTCATTAAAAAGAATAACATGAAATGTGTTATTTTGGCGGCGTGTGTATAAAGCGACATACTGTGAATGATTTAAGGTCACCCATGTAAACGAAATTTATTTTATTAGCTTTTTTTAAACTTCTGTATGCTTATATTTTTTGCCCAACCTCTGAAAATAACATAATTTTTAGAATCAAAGAGTAAAATGACACAGGTATGTCATTTTGCCCTTGGCCAAGATATGTCATTTTACCCAAATGGCTAAGAGCAAAATAAAATAATTATAATAACATTATTATTCATTGTATATTTACGAATATCACATCAATTGCTTTTTAGAGTTCCGTATCCAAAAGGTAACAACGGGAACCCTATTACTCGCTGTCCGTCCGTCACCAGGTTGTATCTCATAAACCGAAATAGGTAGACAGTTGAAATTTTCACAGACTGTGTTTTTCTATTGGCGATATAACAACAAATTATAAAAACCAAATGAAAATAAAAGGGGGCCCTATATTTTATTCTCATTCATTATTATTATCAGAAGTGGGCTTTTTTTTTAATGACAGAACTATTTTTTCATATTACGGCTAGTCTCATTTAAAAAAATAAATAAAAAGTGCATAGTGTTAAATTTTGTACGATGGTACGGAACCGTTTGTGCGCGACTCCGACTCGCATTTGGCCGGTTATTTAGAATAGGCGAGCAAACCGGCAAAAATAGCATATTAAATACAATCAATACTTGAGAGGTTATACCTCCCAAACGCTCTAAAAAAATTTTTTTTTTTAATTTTGTTTTAAAAGGACTGTTTAGAGCTAAAACATTTACACCAAATATTACTGCACGCATTCAAAAAAAAACAAAAAAACCAAAGTAACAAATAAATTCTGCTGCATCGAGATAAACAGGGCTAGACACACCGTTAATCTTTGCATTGTTCTCCAAAAATTGTGTCTGCAGTCAAACTAACCAGTTCAGTTCAATTTGTTATTTCGACGCGAACATATAAATCAAGCTACTCTGCTTAATGTAAATTTGCTATCATCAATAAATTAAATTAGTATAGAACTGAGTGTCTTTTTAATTTTTCAAACCTCTCAATTCAAATCATTTTTTGTTTTGCATAGCGATCAGATCGGGGTGATCACTTTCATTTCCTTTTCCGATTACGCGGAATTACATTGGTGCCGAATCCCGGGAACTTTCCCAAGAACTATATCGTGATTTACATTAACGGGAGCTTTCCCTAGAACTATCTTGTAATTATCGTTAACGGGAGCTTTCCTAGCATAAATTTAGACACGTGCGCGAGACAATGATTCATTGAATTTGCCTTACTGTGAAGTGACTTTCATGTGACCTACAAATCTGGTGCATAGTAAGCACAACAATATCTTGTGAACGTTACTGTGTGCAGTGCGTATGCATAATTTGAAAATTGAACAAAGTGATTAAAATCCAATTATGAATTAGTGGTACTTTAGCGCCGTTATTAATTTTTCGTGACTTCTTAATCATCTGTGTGGCTACATACTTTCTAATAAGTTAAAGTGTATGTACGTGTTGTAAAGAATAGCGTGCATAGCTACATATTTTGTTTAATTACGGTGATACGGCATCCAAGTGATAGATTTCTCTAAATCTCAGTGCCAATTTTAGTTCTCCGTTATTTCCCTTCGTTGCCACAACATCATATCGGATTAACGGTTTTTTTCTCAACCAAAATTCATCAGACCTCAAAGTAAGTCCATTCCAATTATTACTGTTTTGCTAGTTAAGATAAATTTTCGAACCATGGAGAAATTGCTGGAGCAACAGGCTACCTTGTTAAATCACATGGGAAATTTTATTACAAATACTGATAGGGTCGCTAAAGATAAGCATAACGACGGTTATATTCAAGCACGTATTGAATTACTGCAGAAATATTGGGAAAAATACCAAGCTATTCATGATACGATTGTTAGCCAAGCAGCTGCGAAAGATTTGCAAAGAGAATATTTTACCGAAAATCATTTTGTTAATGCAGAAATTGCTTATTGTGAATGCTATGGTACATTGAAGGAGAGGCTAAAGAAACTGAAATCGAACGCTACGGATTCATCGTCTCAGTTAGAGATAGCTGGTACTTCGATATCACAATCGTCACTCCCAAAGATTAATCTAAACCGGTTTGACGGCGAATTAAGAGAATGGCCACCTTTTCATGATTTATTCAAAAGCCTAATTGATTCAAATAGTAGCCTGACTGGATCGCAGAAGCTTTACTATTTGAAGACAAGCCTTTGTGGACAAGCCGAACAATTACTCAGAAACATTGCAATAACTGATGCTAATTACCCGGCGGCGTTTAAACTCCTAGTAGATAGGTATCAAAACGAGCGATTACTAGTTACATCTTATCTCAAATTACTCACATCTCTGGCTCCTATGAAAAGTGAATCTGCGGAAGAACTGCGAAAGCTCAGTGATGGGACCATCGAAGCAATAAAAGGTTTAGAATCATTAAAACGTCCTGTAGACCAGTGGGACGATTGGTTAGTCTTCACTACTGTCCAAAAGCTAGATCCTACAACTCGAAAGGATTGGGAGAATTCTCTTGACTCCAATACGAAACTTCCTTCTTTTGAAACACTATGTTCATTTTTGCAACACCGATTAAACACTCTAGAAGCGATGGGGACTAGTCCACCTAGACCAAAGGAAGGCAGTAAACCCAGTCATCCAAAATTTTCTACTAAGTCGTGGCAAGTTAAAGCTCATGTGGCCACTAAATCCGGAAAGAGTCCTAAATGCTCTGGTAAACATCTGTTGTTTTTTTGTCCATCATTTAGACAGCAGACTGTTAATCAACGGCGAAGTTTTGTACTCAAGGAACATCTTTGCTTTAATTGCTTGCGCCCAAGCCATTCTGCAGCGAATTGTCCATCAGAAAATAGATGTAGGCATTGTAATCACCAGCACCATTCAATGCTGCACTCACAACAAGATCCTGCATCTTCCAATTCGATGGCATGCTCACCATCCAATTGCGGTGAGTCACGAGGGCATCCACATTCATTGCCTGTAACAGACCAGGCGCCGTCCTTGACAATGCCATTAATATCGACATCTAAGCCTATTACAACATTGTCCACTAACCTACTTCGAATACCTCAAACCATCTTATTAGCGACAGCTAGAGTTGTATTGCGATCACCAGCTGGAAGAACTATGCAAGGTCGAGCACTAATCGACCAGGGATCGCAAGCTACATTTATATCTTCATTTGTGGCGTCACATCTACAGCTGGACAGAGTTAAAGTCAATATTCCGGTAAAGGGCATAGGTACCACTGATGGTGAAGTAGTCAAATCAATAGCTTCCATTGTTATTCAATCTCGTACAAATCCAGAAGTTACCATCGACGCGCTTGCGTTAGTTTTACCAAAGTTAGCTAAGGTATCTGGTCTGCAAAAAATCCAAATCGAAGATCTACCACACCTTCATGGTCTCGAGTTAGCTGATCCTTCTTTTGCAATTAATGATTCTATCGACTTAATCATCGGAGCGGACTTATATCACACAATAATCCAAGAAGGACTTCGAAAAGGTATGCCCACTGCACAAAAAACATCATTAGTATGGATACTCTCAGGACCTGCCAGACCAATTGAATCTGATGAGGTTGACGGTGTAACCAAATATGCTTATCACATAAATGGAGCATTCAACTCTGAACATCTAGACACCCTTCTTCAAAAGTTTTGGGAGATAGAGGAACTAGCAGTGCCTAAACCTATTCTCTCTGATGAAGATCAAGCTTGCGAGACTTACTACAAAGAGAATGTGCGTCGCAGCTCTAGTGGACGATATATTGTGAGATTACCAATTCGTAAAGGCTATCAGAACTCTGTTACATTTGGGGACTCTCGCACAGCTGCTGTAAGAAGTTTGCAATCTCTAGAACGACGTTTTGAATCCAGCCCCCAGCTAAAAGAAAGCTACCTAGCTTTCATGCATGAATATTCCAAGCTTGAGCACATGGAACTCATCTCACACGAAGCTCATACTACATCATCATCGTTGTTTTACTTACCACATCATGGAGTCATCAACGAAAACAGTGCTCTCAAAAAACTCAGAGTTGTCTTCAATGGCTCACGCAAATCTAAAAATGGGTATTCTTTAAATGATTATCTGGCAGTGGGACCCAAGCTTCAACCTGATCTCGCATCCATTGTTTTACGCTGGAGACGATACTCCGTTGTACTAGTAGCAGATATTAGGATGATGTACCGACAAATTCAAGTAGATGTACGTGACTGTGAGTTACAGAGAATTGTCTGGCGAACAGATCCTTCAGAGCCAGTCCAAGATTTCCGATTGCTGACCGTAACATATGGCACAACCTGTGCGCCCTACTTAGCTATCAGGACGCTGCAGCAATTGGCTATTGATGAAGAAGTAAACTATCCTCTGGGCTCACAGATTCTTCGACAAAATTTGTATGTCGACGATGCCTTGTTCGGCGCTGACAATGTGCTGACGGCCATTCATGCTCAGCGTGAATTAATCCAGATTCTCAACGCCGGAGGATTCCAGTTGCATAAATGGGCTTCCAATTCAATTGAATGCCTCCAAAATATCGACACCATATCTTCTCCTTCATTATTAAATTTATCCAAAGACGAAACAGTCAAGACGCTAGGTCTCTGGTGGAATCCCAAGACGGACTGCTTTGAATTTAAAATAAAGCTATATGAAGTGCCAGCTGTTATCACAAAACGGAATTTGCTTTCAGACGTAGCAAAACTTTATGACCCATTGGGATTCTTATCGCCGACAATTATACTAGCGAAATATATGTTTCAACGATTATGGTTACTTAAAATTGATTGGGACGAACCCCTTCCTACCGGTATCAGAGAAGAATGGTTGTCATATCGCAAGGACCTACCAAATTTGAGTAAAATATCTATTCCACGATGGATTGGACATCATCCAACAAGTCTCTCGTATGAGCTACACGGATTTTCCGACGCCTCTGAAATAGCTTACTCAGCAGTTATTTATTTTAGAGCCACTCACGATTTTGATAATGTGCAGACAACTTTATTGTGTTCCAAAACGAAACTCGCTCCACTTAAGAAGTTGTCAATTCCTCGACTGGAACTTATGGGCGCTCATCTTCTCATCAAGCTCATGCAAAACATTCAATCGTCAATGGAAATGCAAGGCATTCCTGTATATTGCTGGACAGATTCTTTAACCGCTCTAGCGTGGGTAACTGGCCATCCATCTAAGTGGAAAACTTTTGTGGCCAATCGGGTCAGTGAAATTCTTCAGCTTATGCCATCAGTCAAATGGCGGTATGTACCCTCAATCTGTAATCCTGCTGACTGTGCATCACGAGGTGTCTTACCATCAAAACTAGGAGATCTCTCACTCTGGTGGGAAGGTCCCCCGTGGCTTAAAACTTCTTCTACTACCTGGCCCCAGCATCCTGCCGTACACAACTGTGTACCTGAAACGGACCTCGAACAAAGACGACTAGTTACCAGCTATGCTGCAGCATCATCTCCCATAGCATTGAACAGTGAAATTAACTCCCTTCAGTCTACAGCATACTATAACGCTAATACAACACCGAGCAATACAGAACTTCCACCTTGGGATTTAATCGCTAGGTATTCATCATTACAACGACTATTCCGCCTCACTGCATGGTGCCGCCGCTTCGTAGTAAACTGTAGAACTGCTAAGGACAGAAGAGCATCCGGAAACTTATCGCCATTAGAATTGAAGCAATCTATGAATTTTTGGATACAATACGATCAACAACCATTATTTCCTGATGAGTACCGCCACCTGTCGTCACATCGGCAAATTTCTAATCGCAGCTCAATTATTCGCTTGACTCCATTCTTTGATTTTGATACAAAAACGATTCGTGTAGGCGGTCGACTTCAAAATTCAGAATTATCAGATGACTCGAAACATCAATTTCTCATAGCAAAAACTAGTCCTTTGGCCGAACTTATTATTGCAGACGCTCATACGCGAACCCTACATGGCGGTGTTCAGCTAACGCTTAGTTTTGTCCGACAACAGTACTGGATTCTAGGATCACGAGATCTTGTTCGTCACTTCCTAAGACGATGTGTAATCTGTTTTAGACAACGAGCCACTGCAAAAAATCAGCTTATGGGCATCCTTCCATCAGAAAGAGTTCAACCAAGTCGACCATTTAATCATTCAGGATTAGATTATGCAGGTCCCATTCTAGTAAGGTATGGCCCTGGCCGAGGTAGAGCAGCACATAAAGCGTATATAGCCTTATTTGTCTGCATGGCGACTAAAGCAATCCATGTAGAGCTGGTGTCTGATTTGACAACTGAAGCGTTTATCGCAGCTTACAAAAGATTTACAGCTAGACGAGGACTCTGCTCCAAAATCTTCAGTGACAACGCTACTACTTTCGTAAGTGCTGCAAAGAATCTAAGGAACTCCTTCTCTGCACTCGGCAACGAACTTCCAGCCGAACTGGCTTCCCTGCTATCTCTTCATGGCACAGAGTGGCATTTTATACCACCAAATGCACCTAATTTTGGTGGGCTGTGGGAAGCCGGCGTCAAAAGCGTTAAGCATCATCTAAAGCGATGCATTGGAACCTCTACCCTTACGTTTGAGGAGCTTTACACCTTGCTGACACAGATAGAAGCATGCGTCAACTCTCGACCTCTTTACCATCTAAGCCCAGACCCCAATGACTTGGAACCACTGACTCCCGGTCATTTTTTAATAGGATCCAGTCTTCTGACAACTCCCGAGCCTACGCTTCAACATGAGCCTCAAAATCGCCTTTCCAGATGGAAACTTGTACAGCAAACATACGAGCATTTTTGGAATCGCTGGTCAAAGGATTACTTGAACACCCTGCAAGAAAGGACCAAATGGAAACAGCCGTCGCTTAATCTTCAACCAGGACATCTCATCGTTCTTCGAGAAGATCATCTTCCACCGTCATCCTGGGCACTTGGGCGTATAGTGAAAGTCCATCCTGGATCAGATGGACTAGTGCGAGTTGTCTCAGTTCAAACAAAAGATCGGGTACTACAACGACCAATAACTAAAATTTGTCTACTTCCAATCTCAGACAATCGATATGACAACACACAGCAGGTTCCCTCAGGGCGGGCGGCAGCTTCCACATCCAGTCATGTGATTCATCAACCTTCTACATTCTTTCGTCTATCGGACGAGGCGGGCGGTGATGTTTAGAGCTAAAACATTTACACCAAATATTACTGCACGCATTCAAAAAAAACAAAAAAACCAAAGTAACAAATAAATTCTGCTGCATCGAGATAAACAGGGCTAGACACACCGTTAATCTTTGCATTGTTCTCCAAAAATTGTGTCTGCAGTCAAACTAACCAGTTCAGTTCAATTTGTTATTTCGACGCGAACATATAAATCAAGCTACTCTGCTTAATGTAAATTTGCTATCATCAATAAATTAAATTAGTATAGAACTGAGTGTCTTTTTAATTTTTCAAACCTCTCAATTCAAATCATTTTTTGTTTTGCATAGCGATCAAATCGGGGTGATCACTTTCATTTCCTTTTCCGATTACGCGGAATTACAAGGACATTTAAGATTAATGTCATACAAATAATATAACATTTGATTAAGCAACTCTTGGAGAAGAGAAAAACATTTTTTATTGAAATTTTTTTACAAAATGGCGGCTGTGCAGTGATTACTGTATACCGCTTTTCAAAAAGGTCTTCCGCGGCGAGCAGTAGAAGTCTCGTCTAACTCCACCTAGATCAAAAAAAATTGTTTTTCATTATCTACTTGAGTTTTGCTAGTGAAGTAGGTACATGTGATTATATTTTTGGAATTTTTTTTTCGCGAAATGGCGATTGTTTTAACAGAAAATCGTGTTTTCGACGAAAAAAATCTACTTAAATTATTTATAAATTTTTTTCTTGTTAATCAATAGCTAAAATCGTGTGTACTTCACTAGACAATCAAACGATGAAGCTACAGTTAAATTTTCAAGTCAATCGGATGTAAACTTTTTGAGTTCTACTGCTCGCCGATTTTGAAAACAAGTTTTCGAGAAAAACGCGTTTGAAGTTTCAAAATAAATCTTAAGTATCGTAAAAGACAGCGTGACAGAAGGTTGTCGGAGCTAACTTCTTCATAAATGAGTTTTATTGCGTTAAAAACGTCTTCTGCATTGGATTCTTGTGCTTGTACGTTGCTAAGGTACCAAATCCTATACTGCGCTGCCAAGTACACCAAGAGTCTACTCCGACGGGACACTTCTCGTCCTGTGGATTCTCGTTCGTTGACATTTTATTGATTTAAAATAGATTTAAAAAAATGTTGAGTTTATATCGGAATTTGGGCGTTGTAGATTTTGATTCTAAGGTTGTATTGGCATGATTTAAGATTGATTTAAAAACAATTTGGGAGGTATAACTCCTTAATAAGAAGCACACGTGTGTAGGAAAATATTTCAGCTTTCACTTTTTTTTCTCAATTAATTCGCTCCAAGATAGTTTTGGACACTGCTATTTTGTCGGCTGCAAAGCAACTGATCCAGTAACGGTCGAAGTCATTACTGACCTAGTTCTAGAAGTTCTTACCAGAATTCGCAACTAGTTTCAAGTATGACTCCACTCCATGTAAACAACTCATTACTTTTACCTATGACTGTCATTGGGCGGAACCAGTTCTTCCCTGCTTGTGTTACCAGTATATATCCTAGAAGTAATTAACGGAAGCATTAATTCTAGAAGATATTACTGGATTAATTTTGTAATGAAATTTTTTTAGAGCTGAAATCTGGTATTCAATGATCCAGTGATATTTTAAGGTATTGAGAAGTAGAAAAAAAAACTAGAAATACTAAAAAAGATAAAATAATCTTGAAGTTAATATATTATGTATTTTAAAAATGGGAAGATGTAAAAAGTTCATAATAACGAAAATATTCCAAAGTAGTTATGGTTTAAAATTTAAGAAAAATTTTCCAGATTTCCTTTTTTTCTATCTGGAAATGTATCCCAAACGTATTTCCACATAAAATTTGAAGAACGTGTTTAACTTTACATCCACAAATTTTTATATTGCAATAGAATCATGTTATTTAATGTTTACTAACCTAGCAGCAACCGTCATTATTATATGATAAAATCGATTACTGAAGTCATTCTATAATCACTTTTTCTTGCAGGAACGTGAAAGGAATTTCAAAGGAGTTCTAGAACTATTTCTGCAAAGTGTTTCAAATCCGCTGCTGGAAAAAAACACGACAAATACTGTTAGATTTCGTGGAAAGGGCAATGTGTAATTTTACCCGAGTCATTATAGGGAGGCTACCTTCCCCTACATATGGCCTCTTCAAGCAAGCTTCTATTTAATTAGTACGTATTCTGCATTATATGTATGTGTATGCATATATAAACGGAAATGTCTGTCGGAAGCCCTCTGGAGTCTGGAGCCAACAATTTGACGTCTCCCTTTATTTCGTTATTATTTCGGAGATCGTTGAGGATATGATCAAGACAGTTTTTTTATGGAACATCCCAAACTATGAAGCTGGATGATTCTTACGCTTCAAGCAATACCCGAATTTACAGCAGCAAGTGCTATGTGTTTTTCTTACTGAAGTTCTTCCAACAAAAGGCTACGCTTTATAGTTATTATGTAGATAATTTGCACTTAGGGTTGAAATTTGCAAATATGTATATACAGAAGTTTGAATTAAATTGATGGTGTTCAGCTGTCGCTGAAATAATAATAAAACAAAAAGGTCCATGTTGCAGCACAAAACAAACCTTTTCTAGGTTACCTTTCAAAGATAGACATATGCTGTTTTGGTAGAATACATTTGCCATAAAATACATTAAAAATATCTCTAACGATTTAGGTAACGTGTGCCAAGAAAGCTTCTACTCTACCGGTTTTTTGCGGATTCGTTCCAGTAAAATCGTTACTGCTTATTCCTTCTCTTACCTAGATTAACCAAATCGTATCCGGAAAAATTTCCTACAAGAATTGAACTAAAGGAAATTCCTCCATGAAATACATTTAATAATAATTCATCCATTAAACAACCCTAAGTAAATTGGTCTAATGACAATTTACACATACCACAATTCGTTCAATATTCGGTAAATGAATGTTCCTTTTTCTTATGTTTTAATAAATGTTTTGATGGTATACATATCACATACATACAGTATGTCTCGATTTTACCGTATTTGAATTCCGGCAGTAATATGTATAACGAAAATGGATAAGATTTTGAGCTAAACACTAAGTCTTGCTATAGGAACTAAGTTTTGGCGAAATGCCAAGTCTTGCTGCAGGAATTAAGTTTTGACAGAATGCCAAGTCCTGCTGAGTTTAGGCGAAATGCCAAGTCTTGGTGCAGAAACTAAGTTTTGGCGAAATACCAAGTTGAGATTTGGCGAAATACCAAGTCCTGTTGAGTTTTGGCGGAATGCCATGCCTTGCTATGTTTAGACACCAGGGATTGTAAGGTCTTGAAGGATTTTCGACGGAGTTTTGACTTGAGGGCTTGTCTGATAGTGACTGAAAAGTCTTCAGGTCTGTTATTTGTCCGCAACTGTAAGGGGCATGCACTTGACGTTTCTAGTTGGAGTCGCGGCATTTCGCTGCACCGTAGGCAACTGTGCATCGGATTACGAACTGGTCGAATATTCGATCAGCAACTAGGTTAGTGATGCTCAACCTCGGGACCTGCAAGGAGACTAAATATCCCTAATCTGCTTGAGTGGCACGGAGCTGACTCAAAGGTGAATAACCCCTTCTGCCCAGACCATGCCCATGACAGCCTGACCCTACGTGGAAATCAAGCCGATCCTATGTCGTGCTGATGGTTAGTCTTGTCGAAGTAATGACAACGCTGATGTTCTCTAGAGGGTTTTTACCTAAAAGTCTGACCCAGTTGACGTTAGGTCAGTGCAGTGGTTATTGTTATTGTTAACTAGAATAACGGGGATGCTGAAGCTACAGGTGAGTATCAACTAATCCGTAGTAGATTGATCGGCAGCCCAATCATATGTCTTCTGCTAAGTTTCAGAAAATCCATAGACAACAGAGGAGTTTGTTTGAACGAGTCGTAAATACTCATTATCTTGCGATTTATTGAATGACAAGTTATGTTTCTCTTTTAATTTTATGAACCAATCACTAGTGTTAATATGGATTACATCTTCTCTACTCAAACAATAACCCCACATTTCTAGAACTTTCAAGCATAGTGCCAAATTTCCTTCATGAAGCAAAGCTATTGCATTCTTACCTCCTTTTCCTTTTTCACTCTGTGCTACACGTCGTCATTCACCACGGGCTCCATACCAAAAATGCTGTAGGGTACTCCTTGGTATTTCGTAAGTTTCGGCGACTCTTTTTACTGCTTACGAGTATATCCATTTTGGAACGTCTTGTAAGGCCCTTTTCAGATCATCTTTCGAATACTAATCCGTCACCTCCTTTTGAATTTTGCGAATAGTTTCTAAGAAAAATCTAAAAAAAAGCAAAGAAGAAAGAAATTCTATTAAAACCAATGTCTGATCCAATTAGCCGTCATATACTCCATTTTTGAGATAGATCCATAAAAACAAGTCAAATTAGGGAAATCTGGCGACCAGAGAATACGACCAAAAACATAGAGTTATTTTTTTCTAGGGATTAATGCTTTTACTGTATTCATCAATAGTTATGCGGCATTTGTTTGTGTGCAATCCTTCTGGTGAAAGCAAGCACTTACTGTCATTTAAAAATAGTTTTCATCATCTCATAGTATATATCATTCTGTATTGACGTTTAATGTCGCATCGTACGTTCATTTTTTTTTTAAAAAAAAGGCTCTAGTTATCATGAAATTTGTAACGACTTATAGTGCAAATTTTTCGAGCTATCTGCACTCAAATAGCGATTTTATTTTATCTATTAATTTATCCCTCTCGGTGAAAATGTATCCTTTGGGGAGTCATTCATTGAATTGCACCATATAGAGTAGCTAGGTGGTTTGAAGAGAAATTAAAAAGTTACAAAGATGTTGAAGATATGGTTTCTAAATAATAATAGATGATTAAACTCCCAGTTATATAGTGAAAAGAAGGCCTTAATAGATAAGTATGTACTTCCTAAGTCGATGTTGCTACTATATGTGTTCACTATACACTTCCAAAGTCAATGTTGAAGAAGAAGAAGCAAGGACTTAATTTTGCTACTATGGACTTCAATGTTTAAACTCAAAAGAATTGAAAGAGAACAGTTAATTTTTTTTTTATTTTATTTAGTCGAATATCTTATGGTTACGATTTTATTTTCTAAATATCTGAATTACTTTTGAGTCAAATTCAAACTGATTTACGAAATTCCATTTTCAAATCTACAATTTTTAAAGCCTATTTAACTAATCATTTAACTAACATTTAAGAGGATCGTTTGCAACAGAAAAGTGTCGCTATAGCCTCATCATTAAAAAAAAAATGTTGTCCAGCTTGCATTTAAATGTTCATAAATCCTCGCAATGACATTTTAACAAAACACAAATGCTCGAATTATCGCCTCTAGAAATTCCGCCTATAAAATTCCCTTAAAATTAAAACAATAAAAATCGATATCTGAAACCATTCAAAAATCATTAACATTTCTAGGTTAGGGGAACAGTGCCTATACTTGTAACTTATTATGAATAAGTATTCCATGGAGGATACACATCTCTATACTAGAGAGTAGAGTCCTTTCGATAGCATCCCCAAACCTACAGTACGGATATTTCTCACTAGGTCGCAAGCTTTACTATATTTTTGTTGCCACAATTACTCACTGGATTTTATCGTAGTGATTTTAAGGGGGGGGGGACTAAGCTTTGATTAGTATATTCCATTCATACTCCATCCTAAAGTGGACAATAATTATTAATTGTAGGTAATAAAATATTCAGTTCCAGATTCAACGTGTATTAATTGAAGCTAATTAAAATTAAAGCAAAAATCAATAAAGGGAACAGTGTTGGACTGAATTATGAATTTTGCCCAGTCAATTAAAATTTTTGCCTTTCATAATTAATTAATTACTTGTATACAATTGTTGTGTGAGCATTACGACTACTATCAAGTTCATGGGAAATTAATTATTTTTGTTATTATGTAATTCACTGTTTGTACAAGTGTGTAAATGTCAGTTGTGGCGCCATACTTAATTAATCTTTTGTATATGTCAACGGTCAACGTATAAATTTGAAATGTAAGTGACATACAGTTTGGCAGTTGATGAGCTGTTTTTTGTTGTTGTTGTTGCCATTTGTTGATAATTAAGTCATATATACATGTTTTTTTATTTATTTGTTACTCTGTAGTTGCTGATCAATCACATCGATGGCTAGTAGACCTCCATCACTCCATTGATAGTAGCGCCGAAAATATAATAACAAAAACTTTATTTGTTGATTATTTCATTTTTATATCAGACGATTTCAGCTACCTGAGAAAATACAAATGTCAAACTCACAATACATAATACTCACACTATGTATGCATGAGGAAGAAAAACTTAAGCTTTTTTTTTTCTTCATGTACTAAAACCTCATCGATATGTTTGTATAGTCGTAGAAGTAGTAAATTTTGAATAATAGAGGTCCTTTCTACCCCTATTTTAAGGCTGAGCAAATAGCTGTTTGTAGAAAGTCCTTTATAACGCGCTTCTTTAATTGCTTGAAAATTTAAACGCGTTTTTCTTGATACCATGTTTTTCAAACTGAGCGCACCAATTTTTGTCCGATTGACTTGAATTTTTAACTGCAACTTTAAAACAATATTTTCTAGTAAACGTCGTAAGATTTTTTTTATGAATTGATTTTTGTAGATACTATAGGTAATTTTCAGCCGATTTTTTCGAAAAAACAAGAAAAACAGTTCCGATTGATGCCATTTTTTTAAAATCAATTTTTCAAAAAAATCTTACGACGTTCACTAGATTTTGGACAATATTTTAAGAAATTTTTTGGTTTTTTTTCCAGATTAAAAACTGTGACTTGTAGCGGTACGCCCAACCATCCGAGTTATTATTTTTCCTTGCGTCCACTGCTATGGCGCCATTCATTTTGTATCGTAACATTAAAATAAAATATTTTTTTGTAGATAAAGACTAGTAATTTCATATGCACAAAACCTCATATCTCTATCTCTTTCGTGTCGTTCGTGGTACGTCTCAGAAAATCACGTGAAATTTAGTGAACGCAAGGTGATATTACCCCTTAAGTTCGCAATGGGACAAATCGGGCAACTCCTTCGTAAAGTTGCCATACACAAATTTAGATTTTTACTATATATTAAGGTACTGCCTAAGGATGCGTTTACGTAGAAAGCTGTAATTTTGTACATAGCGTTTTCATAAATATACCAAATAAAATGTCAAAAGTGAACTTAACTGGGCAACACTTTCTGGTGTTGCCATACAAAACTGTGGTTTTTCGCTTTATTAAACTTTTATTTTGATCTAGGATATAATATTAAGAATAAGGCCGCCCAGATAATCATATATCTTTGCTTCTTCAATATAACATCGTTTTTTTTTATTCCGTTTATTTTCGACACCAGCCTTATAACCTAGACACAAAGCACGATCATCATTAGTAGTAACTATTCATTAAAATACCATGTGCCACATAGTATACGTCATTATGGCTCGAAAATCAGATCATAATGAATTTGAAACTCACCTGTGCATCTGCCCATTTGAAAAATAATAATAAGAAATGCAAAGCACAAAGTAACTATGTCAACATATTTTTTAATAAAATGTTTTTTTCATTTCCCAATAAAATAAATATAAATTAAAATTAATGAAAACAAAGTTTATCGCGTTGATTCGATCCATATCGATTCTTTAATGTCGTAAGTAAATCAAAACTAGTTTGACAGTGCAACTTAATTAAAGACATTTCTGTGTGTCTGCAGTTTATAATGAATTATTTCAGACTAATGTGTCTTTAGTTATATCTTCATTAAGATATCTAGGGCATTATACAGAAAGAATAAATTTTCTTAGTTTTAAGAAATGTGTTTCTTGTTTGTAGAAAATGGGAAACGTTAGTATCAACCACTTATTTCGTTATATAGCTGACCACATCCTGTGTTATATTCTTGATATTATAATTTTTATATCTTAAATCAAGAACATTGGAATTTCTTGATATGAAAACTTAGAAATCACGTAAAAAAATGTTTGTATGCAATTCTAATATTCTTTATTCAAGAAAATGTTGTCTTAATTTCTTATTACATAGAAAATAGTTTAATAGTTCTATAAATAATTACTGGCAATACTGTTTAATACTGCTTTGCATAATTATAAAAAATCTCACTCATTTTGCGAAATAGTATTCACTATTCTAAGTGTGTTGAATGCAGACCTGTAAAAGTACTTAAGTACACTGGTACTTAAGTACTAGTAACAGTACCAGTACCTGGACTTGTACTTGAAAAATTTTAAAGTACCAGTACCGGGACTTGTACTTGAAATTTTTTTTAAGTACCAGTATCGGGGACTTGTACTTGAAAATTTTTAAAGTACCAGTACCGGGACTTGTAATTGAAATTTTTTTTAAGTACCAGTATCGGGACTTGTACTTGAAAATTTTTAAAGTACCAGTACCGGGACTTGTAATTGAAATTTTTTTTAGTACCAGTACCGGGACTTGTACTTGTACTTAAAATATTTCAAGTCCAGGTACTGGTACTGTACTGGTACTTGTACTTGGAATTTTACAGGTCTGGTTGAATGTTGCAAAATTTAATTTAATTCATGAAGTGGTGCGCATTAGTCCGTGTAAAGTATAGTTATTTTTTTAATTAAATCGAGCTGCCCTTTGAAGGATATCATATTTTATTAATGAGATTCAATGACCTAATATATATTACAATGCAAGAATATTATGGTGGAATTATTCTTCATCCTGAAATATTAAATAATCCATAATATACCAGCAATTGAAGATAAATCTCAGTAGTATTGATTATAAAATAAATTTATTAATTTCCAAAGAGCTTTCTAAAATAGTGGATATTCTGATTAAGGAATTATTTATAAAGTTCTTACTGATTTTAGAATAGAGCTTAGATCTCCTGAAAATGTTTAACTATGTCAGTCAACTGTTGAGTTAATATTAGAAATATTGTAGTAAGAAGAAAACGAAAAAAATCATTCTTAATACAAACAGTAAATAAAAATTTTGTTACTTCAAGAAAAAAAAAACAAAAACACAAATTCTCACCAGTTCCAGTAGAATTCGAATTTTTTAGTAATCTAAAATTATATCCAAGAGTAGTTCCTACTGAAGAATTTATGCTGTGGGTGACTTAGGACTTAAGGAGTGTACGTCTATGAACCTTATGACTATTCAACTAAGACCATAATAACTAGTAGACATTTTGACATACAAATTTAGAACATGAGGACCAAGACTCGAAAAGACCATTTAAAAATTGGCGTTATGCCTACCTAAAGAAGACGTGAAGTCCTTGGATATAAGTACGCAAAATGAAGTAGATAAAAAGCCTAAAAGGAATTTGGGATTTGATGTAAGGGACAATTTGAAAGAGAAATTCATTGCTTGCTACCGTACTAGCTCTAGGATACTAATACTACGATAATATTTACGGACAATACTAACAAATACTGGCTCCATGAAATAACTCCCCAACTAAATTACTTGTCATATGTTTTGGTAATGGATGTAAAGTAGAGTCAAGCTCAGGGGATACCCTATGATCCAAAGCACACCATGGAAGAATGGAGATAAAGAAAGCAATAGGGGATATGAGGAGAGTATCGGAGATGCCGATGTATGTTGCCCCTTATACCTCCGCAGATTGTATGCCGGAGAAAAAAAAGATGTTGGTAAACTGCTCCACGTTCGCACTGTTGCGGCGGTGCTCGAGTGAGTCGATATAACAAGTTATTTCTAAATCGCCAATGCGCTTGAAGGCTCTCTTTTGGACAATATCCAATAAAGATAAGGCTGTGCGACCAGGCCCTGTTTTAATGAGATGAGACAGCTTTGGGTTTTAGATACATTGAATTCGACGCGATTCGCTTTGCGTCAAGCGAGGATATTGTTAAGATCGTTATTAAATCAAAATCAAGGGTTCTGTCATCAGCGAAGCTATAGATGGGATTGAAAGTAAGGGAAAGCAGATCACTAATGAAAATTAAAAAAAAGAGTTTTACAGATAACAGAGCCTTGAGGCACACCTGGCATTTATGGGATGAGGTTCAGATGTAACGCCATCTAATACAACACGTATTTTGCGATGAGATAGGACTCTTTCAATCCATAATAGAAGAGGAGGGGGAGATCAAGTGCTTTAAGTTTAGCTCAAAGGGCTGGATGCCAGACTCTAACAAAGGCATTTGAAATATGTATGGCGACGATTTTGGACTCACCAAAATTGTGAAGACTATGATTCCAAGAGATTCCGTAAGAAAAGTTATCAGGTATCCAGATAATCGTCCAGCTTGGAAGCCATATTGGCGATCGTTGATGAGATGATTAGTTTCTAGATACTTCATTAACTCCTAAATGATAGATTCAAAAAACTTTGAAAGAATCGAAGTGATTGCAATTGGTCGATAACTAGTGGGATCGCTACCCTCTCCTTTCTTGGGAATAGGCTGAACGTGTGCTAGTTTCTAAGCAGTTGAACGAGTAGCTCTCTAATTTTGTTTGTAACGCATATAGAAATAAGGTAAAATTCTTAAATTTTTTGCATGATTGTTCATGTGTCTATAAACACCCCCTTGCAGGGGTGTATACAAAAATTTTACACTTTCACTATATACATATAAAAATTTGAACACTGTTTAAGAACACGTTGCCGTAAATCATTGAAATTTGGCAAATTTATTAAAATCGTTGTTTCGATAATGGATGAAATCAATTCCAACTAAGATTCCTTTGTCGGATTGCAACATAAATAATTAATTTGACATAATGATTGAAAGCCAATTTGCCTAGTTAAAAACTGAAATTGTTTACATGGCCCATTTTGTAAAAATTGGCTTATAAGTTCGAATATTAACAATAGCAAAAAGACGCACTTATAGATGGAAAGAGGAGGCGGATGGCAGGTGTGAGCTGGATTTTTAAAATTTAACCTACCTTTTTGTTGTTGCGAGGACTTGGTATTAAGGGTAACCCTAGTCCCTGCCATCTGGTGGACATCCCAGGCAAAGATATGTTTCACAAAAGCTCGCAAAGATTCGTAGAGCTTAGAGGTCGAATCTACGGCTCAATCTTCTTACTTAAAATAGGGAAAGATCTGTAGGAATTAGAAAAACTAACTAGTCGACCTAGTATAAAGTAAGGTGAGCATTGTGGGCTTCGGGGGACTATTTTCTATTACTCTTAGATGAATTAACTATATTATACAATATCAAAAAATTTCCAAATGTTGCAACAATTTTTGTTAATTTTATTTATTCGAATTTATAGATTTGGATTTATTTTCTTGTTTTTTTGTTTTGTTTTTGTGCTTTTGTTTTATGTAATGATATAACGCACCCCTTTTTGGATCCTGGATGAAGTTTACTGGAGACTGGTGTGCAAATTAATATTATTTTAATCTTTCTTTTAACTTTTATTGTATTAGTTATAGTAATTCAACTTTCTAAAATGAAACCTATAAAAAAAAACGAATGATTGAGACAGAAAAGTAGCCTAAGAGGGAATACATACAAAAGTCCCAGTGTTGGCAGAAGTACTAGTTTTTTGTGTCCTCATAAACCTTGGAACCATGTTTTTTTATAAAGAAATTAAAAGTCTGTGGATAAATTAGTGGGCAATCATGGCAGATTACCTAATGCAACACCTTTAAATGTATTAGCACTATTTAGACCAAGTCACACTGCTAGATTACCAAAATATTGCAAGAATTCTCATCAGAATAAAATCTGCTGACGGTATTGCACAGGAACATCTTCAGTAGATTAAAATTTTCCAATAATTCATAAAACACCTGTAAATCCAAAAAAATTTCGATGCCAACTCCTACGAAGGAACTGTCCGATTTTACAAATTTTTGGACGTTTTGCAAAATTTCATTACTCTGCTTAACATCTTAAGTAGTATTCAGAAATATCAATCAAAACTTTTATATGGCAACACTACGAAGGAGTTACCTGATTTTAACTACTCATCTGCTAACTTATCTTAACATTTCGTTCCGAATTACAGATGACCTGTACCCTGGCAGTAGTACAAAGCAAATGTGGTACCCCACAAGATCTCTATTTTTTTCTACCAATTTAAATGGTATATACAGGGTGTTTCCGTCTAGGTGATCCTAGGAACTGTAAACTATGGACTATCCCTATGTGCCATCTGGAGCCGTTAAACTGTTATTAGTTCATATACTATTCAGGTTATACCGAAATTAGGCGTTTTTTTTAATTTACGCTTTTCAGTCGCTAAGGAAACAAATTATCTTTGAAAACAGGTTTGAGAATGGTTAAGAGCTTATAACTCTTTAAAGACTACAGATAGCACATAGGGTGTACTAGGTCAAATTAAGGAGGAGAATCTACAGTTTATAGTTTTTATATAAAAAAAGTTACGTCAAACACCTTTTTGCAAAAAATTGAGGTCAATGTAAATAAAAAGGTAAGAAATTCCGAAATTTTTAGTTTAGCCCCCCATAACTCCTGAGAGAAGAGGAGTACGGCGCTAATTGAGCAGTCGTTGGAAATGCCATATGAAGTTCTGAATACAATCAGCTTTAGACGGTAACCATACATCCTGTGCCTTTTAAGATACATGGTGTTTTGTGAAAAACTATCATAATTTCTTAATCACGCCTGTATCTCACAAACTGTTTATGTGGATCCTCACCCCCCCCCCCCCCCCCCCCACTACCAAATATTTTTTTGTTCGTCTAGGTAAGTATTCTCTATGGACCACCTAGACGGAAACATCCTGTATATATATAGAGAGAAAAAATTAATTACTATTTATATAAGTAAACATTCAACACATAATACAAATCAAAGAATTCCCGGAAACGTCACACATTCCAACACATAATTTCTCATTAACTTTTATGAGCAATGAAGTGAATAAATTATGGACTAGTTAGGAGCATTTTGTAGTTACGGGTGCCATTAGCGAATGACTAGCGGGTCGGGGTAATATTAAATATTCGACGAAAACTTCTTTTGCCAATTTGCATGTTAGCAAAATTTAGTGTGACCTATAAACATTTTTATTGCATTTTTTACAACCATCAGGGAACATTTGAGTACAGCTTTTTATCTCTATTATGTTCAAGGGCATGTGCATACATAGATATTTAGGTAGGAGCTGCTAAGAATATATGTATAGCTTCCCAGCGAGAATTGAAAGCATCACAGGATGCAAGCGGAAGCTCTACTCAGATGGCATAGTGGCATGGCATTTCGTTGGACACCTAATCTCTTTTTGACGTTACCATGTCATTAGGAGGAAGCAATAGAAAAGCTTTTCTACCGTTTCCTCCAAGCTTCCATTAGCAGGCCTGTCAATTACTTCCGCTGAGTTCCCTTCCACCAAGTTTCAATGTGACTAACATGGAAGTAATTGAGAAAAAGTACTTTGTTTCCACAAGGCTTCCATTAAAAGGCTTGACAATTTTTCCCACTGGGTTGGGATGAAAGATACGCACTATATACACTTTTGTATTATGAATCATTTTTCTGCTTTTTATATGCAATAATTTAAAATTTTCTCAGATATTTATAATGGAGTACATTTTTTGCTGTTGCGGGAATATTATACTTCCTTAACCGGTGGTTGTTTTACTTTAGAAGTTGCTAATATTAAAAAAACATCCATTATTAAAAAAATTCTAACGTTATTTTAAATATTTTCCATTTCAGGTAAGTTCCTGAATTTTGATTATATACAATAAATCAGAGCTCAGTACTGAGTAAGTAAAAGATAAATATTGAATTGTTTCTTAATTTTTATTATATGTATAAGCAGTCCTTAAAAATCACATTGTGTTAGTACACAAAAATTAATATGTACTAGAAACTCAAATTTACTAGTTCTAAGTATATTGGTTATCATCAAATTTACTGGGGACCTGCCTAAGTTGTATGTCAACAGTGGGTTCCTGGTCGTATGGGAAACATGGGGAATGAAACGGCTGACCTTTTCGCTAGGGCTAGCTCTGGTTCTCTGTTCCTAGGATCGGAACTCACCCTAGGCGTTGCCAGCTCGAGTATCAGGTCTCTCATTAAAGTGGATGATTATAGGAATCATCAGCAGAGATGGCCGAAGCTGAGGACTTCCAGAAGCACAAAACTGTTTCTTGATGGGCTAAATAGGAATATCATTGATTTTTTCTTGGGGTTTGGAAGGAAAAAATGTAGAACTGTGCTTGGCATCATCAGTGACCGCAACTCGCTTCACGTTCATCTAATAAGGATGGGAGTTGTTGACAGCCCTGAGAGTCTGTCCTACCTGGAAGGATAGCTTGAGAGAACTTGTGACCTTGTCCGGCCTTCGCTTGAGCAGGCTGGCTGGATACTATAGGTTCTGACCTCCTATCTGTAGAGCAGTTGAAAAACCTTTTTCACCAAGACCTGGTACGCTTCTTAAAAGCACAGGAAGAATTTGGTGATAGGGCGCAGAATGTGCCGCTCTGGCCTCCGTACTTCGAATCTCTCATCTCCCTGCCTTTAAAATGAAAAAAAATATATATATTTTCTTGAACTTGTTTCATATAATATTGAGTTCAGTCATTGGAATAATCTCATTAAGTTTTGTTTTAAGAAATGCCAATATTACTTATAAATTCCACAATCGCGACTTACAACGTTTTTTCGTTCTCATTAGTATATTGGGTGTTTAAGGAATAGTAGCCAATTGGCTAGCTATGGATAGAGTTTGGTGGAAGGCATAGCTCATAGCTATATTAGCGTTTTCTCTGATCTTCGGTGGTTTAAATGCTGGGCGTACACAAGGTTCCTTTTTTCTAGATCACTGTAACTTATTTCAGATGTATCCGACCTGTGGCGGCTTGACGACACCACCTGCACGTCGTTAACGACCTTGGGCAATCACACTGCATTTGTACGATTTCTGCTAACCACATCGTAAGCCACTTTGATAACTCGAAGGATTGTGAGGAAGTAGGCGGCTGCGGTAAAAATGCTTCAAAACAGAACTATAAAAATAATTATTGTTGTCTTGTCTAATAGCAGCAGTTTTTAGAAATAAAAAAAAATAGCATATATTCAGAGTTGTTGTACTTCGTCACTATTATATAAGGAAAGATATAACACTCAGTTTCAAATGCAACAAGGACGTGTCATAAAATAAAAGAATCTACCCGATACTATGCCTTGGATTATTATGCCTTTTTATTTCAATATAAAGAAAACTTCCGTTCAGGGTTCCCGAGCTTGTCTCCTTTTGGATGCATTAGGACTTATCTAGTACCAAGCATAGCAAGAAGGACTTATTCAGAATTCGAGCTCATTGGCCGTATAGGCTGCCGCATCGACATAGGATCGATCGGGAGGGACTAATTGCTTGTCATCGGAAACCAACATTGGAGCCGTGAGTCAGTGTACATGGACTCCAACCGATGGGATATTCCTCGAGAATATCAAAGGCTCACATAGAGGAAACGCACACCCCAGGCTGTCATAAAGACAGTCTGGACTTTGACGGTCTATACTATAGGCTCTATAGGATCAGAGTGACACATTTTGATGTCATCAAATAGAAGTACTCGAAATAGCCTGGTCTACCACTCTTTTCAGATTTTAGCTGTAGTAATGGTAACGTGAAAACTCATCGAGTTTCTATCGAAAGTTACCCTATCGATCAAGACTAGATACAGCCGCCCGAAAGTTCCTCGAACTCATGGTCCCCTGTGAATCTATGAATGATACTCCACAGATATTAACGTCAACATTAAGAAGAGATTCTTCCAGGAGTCAAGTTCTCAGCCCCAACGGAGGAGTAACATTCACGCCTGAAACACAATTGGAGCTTTTCAGCTAGCTTGAGATTTGTTGACAATGTAAATTTCAAGTCCAATGGCTGCCAACTTGAAGGAATTTTTAATGATCCCAATTGTGCGAATGTCAAATATCACATGTGAATGGCTTCTGTTAACATAGTTTTTGAGACAGTTGAGAAGTAAACAGCTACCAAAAATATTAAAATGGAAGAAAACTTATCGAAAGTAGTTCCTTGTGGAACATAAAAAAAAACTCAGTATTATTTTTGCATATAATTGGTACATCTCGAAGACTATCCAAAAATGAATTTATTATCCTTTTTTGAAAATCGGATGCATTACTATCGTTTGTTAATAAAAGTTCTCACCATAAACAAGCTAAAGTTGCAAATGTCAAAACCCGCCAGTTGTGTTCAAATTGCCTCCAATTAGGTTTCTGTTGAGGCAATCATCTGAGCTGTCGAACAGATCCCTTAACATAGCAGTGACAACTGTGCCGCTCAAATTGGTATAAGTATACTAACCAAAGATTGAACTGTAGATTATGTCAAAGCCAAAGAAACACTTCAGCATTTAACTTGTATGTTACACTAGAATGGGGTTAGTCTCTTGAACCTTTTACATACAATTTCTAATAGACCCAATTGGTCTGTACAAACCTATTTATAAAAGACGTGTATAAGCCACTGACGCAGTCCATGTTACTTATCATGGACTGCTTCATTTTCTATTTCATGTGGGTCAACTTTTGTTCGCAGGGGTGTGACAATTATCATAATTTTAAGATTCATTTTCGCTGTAATTATTCATATTTCAAGTTCAACAAATTTCAAATAGATTCGATATTAATACTTTTATTAGAATCTTATTTCCTATAATAGCCTTATCTCCTGAAATATTCCTTAAATCCGATTTGTAAGGAAATAAATTTCAGCAATTTTTTGTCTGCCTATCCCTAAAAGTAGCTATGGGGGACAGAGAAAAGAATTCAAATGTTGTGTTGCCATCTATTTCTATTCTATATATGCATTAATTTGGAAAATCCATTAACTGAAATTGGACGATGCTGGATTTCGTATAGAACTTATTATTTCAAGTTCAGCGAACGAAAGTTAAACCAATAAGAGAAAACAGAGAAATCAGTTGAGGATATCATGAATTTTAATATTGTTGCATTATTTTTTTTTTGTTTGAAAAACGGAATGGTGTACACAGATTTAAGAGTCCATTCGAGGGTCAAAACCATCTCGAAAGGCCTTAGAAAATCTACAAACCTATCAGAACCAGCTTAACAAAGAGCAAATCATAAGAAGTTTCGCTGAACAGATTCGATACGGTCGATGTGTGTGCCGTAAAATGGAGACCAGAGCTGGTAATGGTGGAATTCGAGAGCTTTCGAGACCAACATTTTATAAAGCCCTTCATAGAACTAGTCTTTGATACCATGGGGTTTATATGGGGAGGCAAAATTCAATCTTTGGTCACATTTGACACACAAGTCCCAGACAGAACTAACACGGCGAATCGAATCGAGGAATCCGAGAACCCATAATCATAAGTGATTGGTGTTTGATACCTGTGGAAAGTCATAACCTCACATTTGTCGATATTGAGTACCAAATTATTGCGTTTGCACCAATCTTAAAATCTGTGAAGGTCACCCTGCACCTGTTCACAATCGCTGAAAGATTTAATCTGAGCGAAAACTTTATTGTCGTCAGCGTAAATCAAGATTTTGCAGTGCTTTTGCAGGGACAATGTCGTCAATAGATAGAATAAATAGCAGCTGGCCCAAATGACTCCCTTGAGGTATGCCGGACGAAGCTTTCAAAACTTTAGAGGTGGAATGGCGGAAATAAATTTGGTATATTCTGTTATCTAAATATAACTCCAACCTCCATCCATTTTATAAATGTTAGGAGAAACTCATACTTTTCCATTTTAAACAATATCGTGGTGTGGTCAGTATAAATAAAATCTAAGTGGTAGCCTTTTGCGAACCCGCCGATTGTATCCGAGACGAATCCCAATAAGTTGGTGGTTGGAGACCTGCCCGAAATAAACCCATGTTGGTTTGAAGAAAACAAATTCTTACAGGAAATTGAAAGCTGAGAGTACTTAAGTGGTTGATTCTAATAACTTGGGCATGCAAGATAATTTCGCAATAAGCCTATAGTTCGAAATTTTATTTGTACTATCTTCTTTGTGGATATATCCTCTTCTGAAATTGAAGGGATATTGAATGAAACGTAATGAAAATCGTTCATATGACAGTTGCTATAACGAGGTTGGAAATTTGACGAGGAAAATGCATTTTCAAATATCCGGCCAAGTGCGAGTCGGACTCGCGCACGAATGCGTTCCGTACCATTTGCCATTGAAAAAAAAGTGCCTAGTTATGATAATAATAATGAATGAGAATAAAACGAGGAAAAATCGCCGAAAAAATCACGTTTCTTATATGGGGGCCCCCTTGATTTTCAATTTTATTTTATTTTTATTATTTGTTGTTATAGCGGCAAGAGAAATACACACTCTGTGAAAATTTCAACTGTCTATCTATTAAGGTTCATGAGATACAACCTGGTGACGGACGGAGAGCGAATTATTAATAATACGGTTCCCGTTGTTACTTTTTGGGTACGGAACCCTAAAAATGAAGCAAACATATTGCAAATCTGTGTGTGACATTTCCTCGAAATCCGCAAGAGTGTCAAAGGAGGACGCGAAATAAAGGTACCTACTAACATTGGCAAAACTATGGATGAGATAGAAAGTAAGGGAAAGCAGATTATTAATGAAAATTAAGAGAGAAGACAGAGATATTAGACCCCTGGGGAACATCGGCATTTATAGGGTGAACTTCAGATGTAACACTCTCTAGGCGACCAGATCAAAAACTGTTAACCCATAATAAATTTGAGAGCGGAGACCAAGAGCTTCAAGCTTGGCTTAAAAGTATTTTGAACTAAATAAAGCTTTAAGGCAAACATTTTCTGTATTATTCTAATTTATAAAACGTTGAATTCCATTATGTTCTATAATTCCTTCTTGATTTGTTCCTTTTAATTAAATGAAATTGAAAAGTTGCTGTTATGTAAAACTACCCAATTTGAATTGAATTAGTTTTAATCTGAACAATGTTACTGTGAATTTTATCACAACTTATTATTTTTTAATGGCTTTTCAAATCAGGAATAACGAAAACGTAATAAATTCGTAGCTTTCAAAACGACATTTATTTAACGTCCCCATATAAAAGCAGTTTTTATAACTTTTTTTTTTTAACCTGAACGCGAATTGGAACCTTGGTGGATGCAAACTGAACACGTGGTGGACACAAACTGATGATCTCCGCATTCACTGATATTTTCAATTATTATGTAGACTAGATAAATATTTGGAGTTTTTAATTTAAATTAAAAGAAAAATATTCAGGTTACTATTGTACTATAAATGTTTAAACATCGACATTACGTAAATTCTATTAAGAACCCTTCTTGTAAGGATGGCATTTCCTTAAATGGACGCGAATTGGTGCGTTTACTCTACATAAAACTGGTTCATATACGTGTACCAGTCAAGTATTCATTCCTGAAGAGTTCCAATATTTTTTTTTTAGACGTCACTTTATTAATACTACAGCATTATAGCATCTATGCAATCGGTGTCGTCACTTATTGAATGTTATTCCTTTTTATTAGTAACCACTGTAAACTCTATTATGTTGTAACCGTCCACAAGAAATATCAAATTTATGGATTTTTTATACATACAAATATGATGAAAACCACCTTTGACATCTTCCAATAACTAAATTCGAATACTAAATTGATTTACTGTTTAAATATGAAACGAAAATGTTTAGTTCCTATAGTTATATAAAAAAAAGGGCCCTTAGCAGTCCTACAAACAAAAAAGACAATTTGTAACAGTCTTATTTGGATAGCGGAGTGCGATGGAATCCATACGTGAACTAATTGTTAAAAATGTATTAAAGGAATGAAACTTTCGGGATCGACGAAAGGAAGAGATAATGCGGGACTTCATATATCAATAAAATGGTATAAAGAAACATCCTCTGACAAGAGAAGTGGACGTTCACGCACTGCGTGTATTAGACAACGCAATTGAGATCGTAAGAGAGCAGATTCACAGAAAAAAAAGTCGTTCGGTGAGAAAAATAGCTGCGAAATTGGGAATCTCAAGATGTTGAGCACACCTGAAATAAATAAAAAAACATTAGAAATGGATATAGAATGTATTTCATACTTCCCTTAATTTCTGCATTCCAATTTCCTCCAGGTCATCCTGCAGTGTCAGGAACTAAACTGAAATTAAAAAAAAATACATAAATTAGTACAGATTAATTACAATAATGAATTAATAAGCAAACAATAACAATTTTGCAATATATATGTGAAATCTGCCAAGAAACGAATTTCTTGGCAGTACAACAACAATTGCATGTAAATGCAACTATCGAAAATTATCGCGAAATTCATATACTGCACATATTAAACATATGCAAAACATGCAAATAGGTTTACATATGCAAATTACATGAATTCGCAACCTGTAGAACCACTATAAAAAATCAACAATTTACACCATTGTTGACATTTCACAAATCATTTTCCAACATAAATTATTTATCAGAATTTGCATATTTCCTGCAAATTATTCATGCCGGAACTGACATATAATTAACAATAAACACTTAACGAGTGAAAAAATGTACTCAACTAAATAATTAATCCTTAATTGTGGCGAAAAACACAAAAAACAACGCGGCACTGACGAACTGAAATTTCGCGATCGCGACTGTCAAATTGACTCGCGGAAAAGTCAACTTGTTGAAATCAAATGCGCGCAACCTGTTGAGCAAACTTAGAAAGCGCGAATTTCACCAGGTAAGCAGATTTTGATAAAAAGTTGAAATTAATAACCCATAATGATTGGGAAAGAGAAAGATGTGAGAATGAGATGCAAGAAATTGGAGAAATATTTGCGTTCCACATTGGAAATTATCATAATATGGCAGGGAGCAGCCATCTTGATAATTTCCGAAAAAAATGAAATATCTAAATAAATAAATTAGGAAAATTCATCGATAATTTAAAATAAATTAAATGAAAGTAATGGGCACATATTAAAGTAACTGTAAAAGTCTAGGATGTACGAAAAGGATACTAAAATCGTATGTTCCTTGTGGAACCTATTGCAAAATGGCCGCTCAGAGGCTATAAAAAGAAGGCGAGCCCTAAGAACCCTCTCATTTGTTATAGCGATCTTACATGCATAAGTGGTTCTTCTTTTCAATTTTCAGCAATTTAGCATAGGATAAAAGGTGCCAAATCTTAAGGTACATTATTACACATGCTTAAATTTGTGTGCAGTTTGTATTGGCGAAGGGACAACATTTGTAAAGATAAGCATTGTGTGGAAAACTAACAAATAGTGTATAAATTTAGTGTTAGGTTTCTTGCATAAATTTAAACACATTCCAAATCTGGCATTTTAATAATACATGCAACGAAACAAATTACCCAGCAAACAAATTGAATCGCAAATAACTCGAAAGTAACTTGCCGTGGGCAAGCATAACCCTCGAAAACGATATTGCCAAATGCTCGTTTGTAATTTAGGCGGCGGACTAAACGGACATACGAAAGTAAGCTAAAAAAGGCAATTTATAAGTAGTTCGCATATTCCTTACCAAAAGCAAGTATATATATTTTATATACTTGCCAATTGCGAGGATTGAGTAAATTACTTTTAATTTACCAATTTCAACTTATTTTTAATATGTCTGGATTTACATTTTGTAATTCACAAAAGTAAGGGCAATCTTTTTTAAACATTTCCACAATATGTTATTATTATTTTGCTTCTTTTAATTACGATTGCGTTTTTGGACTGCACTTTCATAGCTGTAAAATAAACAAACAGAAAAAAAAAAACTTGCATAAAGCTTATGTTTTCTACGTTCTTTCCATTTCTTGAATTGATTTTCCACGAGGCTTGCTAAAGGCGAGAAATAGGCAATAGTTGAAAGAGAAGCAATCATATACACACTTTATTGCAATAATGCTGTCCCTGTTTCACAACTATTGCTCATTCCTTACTTTTGGCAAAACCTCGCCAAATTGTTTGCTGGGTAGTTAAGTAGGTTAAAAATTGAGGTGTAATATAATAAGTGAGTAATTCGTGATAACTTTAGAAGGGGCTATAAATTAAATTAATTAAACATATGTTAAGATACGGCATAATACTCACACATGCAATTGAGCAATTCTTAAGTAAAATTAAAAAGTATAGTGAATTTGTGAATTTTGAGTGTACTGAGAATAAGCTTCAATAAATACAACAGTAGACACAAGCCCTGGTTATCAATTACAGCTACATTACAAAACACAAGGTCTTCAGCACAATTAATACTCACCAAGGATCTAGGAGGAAACCCTTACAAAAAACAAAAAAATTCATGAAGTTTTAACTTCAACCAATGAAAAAAGAGCACCAAGAGTTGAAACCATACTTGCTTTGGTGGTGATGATTTCTTGTTTTTCGATGAAAAACTATTCATTCTGGAGCAACCACAAAAACCACAAAATGATCGTGTGTGGGCAGTGAAAATGGAGGATATTTCCAAAAATGAACTTTATGTGTCCAGATATCAAAATTCATCCTCAGTTATGGTTTGGGGCGGTTTTTGTAGAAGAGGCAAACTTCCCCATGTTTTAATTGAAAAAAGTGTGAAGGTCAACGCTGAATACTACCAGAAGCAAGTTCTTGAAGCAGTTGCTCTTCCAAGATGCAAAAAGTTATTTGAAAATTATTATTACTGCTTTCAATAGGAGAGAGCGCCTGCGTACACCGCGAATGTAGTTCAGAAGTGGTGTGCTGATAACTTTACCGAATTTTTACCGACTGGGCTCCAAGTAGCCCAGATTTAAGTCCTTTGGATTTCTTTGCTTGATGCTATATGGTAGCGAAGCTCAAGGACCAAATAACCAATAGAGCAGTTCAAGCAAGTTATCTCTAAAATTTGGGAGGAAATGCCCATGGAAAACGTTCGTGCCGCCTGTAACTCTTTCGAAAAGAGATTAATATTGGTAAAATAAGCAAAAGGAGGTATTCTCAAAAAAAAGTTTGTATTAGGTTTTTAACTATTGATGTACCATTAAATTTCAATAAAAATCTTTGTAACATATTAAATACTTGTTCATATATCTCAATATCTTTTTGTATTCAAATATATTGGACATTGTGTAATTACCTACTCGAAATAAATTCATTGGAAAGCTTAATTATCCTTTTCCAATAATTGCAACATATTTTTCGATTTTCAAAATCCTCAAGCTTATAAATACAACAAGTAAACGAGATTAAGCATCTCATCTTCCCCCATCATAGTAATAATTAATTTTCTCAGGAAAACTACTACGCGTTGGTTTATAGTTGGGAGGTAAACAAAAGAAATAGTTTCTCTGGTGGGAGTTTATAAATTTAATCAAGAAAGCGCTATAAATGAACGTGTCTAGCATAAAACGGGAACAAACAAAGTAATTACTTTTTATTACATTCTTTTTATCCTGCTCATCTTTCTGTGAAAATACAGTAGGTTGGTACAGGCTGAAGTATATAATGGATGGATCTGAACTTTTGAATTTAATAGGTGCATGTGGATTGAGCATTCTAACCTCTAAAATGGTACAAAACTTCAGTAGTATAGTATATGTCGAGACTCATTAACCACAAGCATAATTTAAGAATTATCTTATCTTTCTCAAAGCTATAGTTAAGTATATTGCATTCCGACCGGAAGTTCGTGTTTCATTGGAGAAAAATTATGTTACAACGTAAGCGTCTTTAATTAACTCTAAAATGTGCATTTTAGTATCATGCTGAAAAACTTTCAACCGGTTATATTTTAGCTGGAGGTTTAAGAATATTCATTTTGAGCTAGATAGATAGAGAGAGAGAGAGAGAGAGAGAGAGAGAGAGAGAGAGAGAGAGAGAGAGAGAGAGAGAGAGAAGAGAGAGAGGGATAGATAGATAGAGGAATAATGGAAGAAATGTAAATTAGATGAAATTTTTGAGTGCCAGTATTATCAATGATGCCTTGGAGACTACCAACAGTTAAGTTAGATGTTCTTTGCTAGTACCTAATAAAGGCAAGTCTATTCCATCTGGTGATTGATTTTTTTCTAAATATAGATGGTGTTGTATTCAAAATATCTTTTGTAAGTAATAAAATTTTAATTAGCACCAACATTTAATTTGGCAAAGTATCAAACGGGCACCTATGTACTAACGATTCATGCCAGTTTATCGTAGTTGACCCGTACTCACTGTTAGGATATATAGGATAGGATATTGCCAGCCTGGTGCGGAGGATGGTGTTCTCCACGTATCACGGTGGTATCGGAGACTTCTGGTGGTAATTGGATGGTGTTCTCCTTTTATTATGGTGGAAGAATGCATTAGTTACGTCAGGGTTTTCCGGTAACGATTGTAATGCACGTTGTTACGACAAGGTTTTCCGGTAACACAGTTTCTAATGTTATTTTCACAAAGATTACTTATAGTTTTCGGAAATTAAATTTAGCAGCTGGCAGCTGTGAGGACTCCCCTCCCTCCCCTGAAAAAGCCCCTCTATTTTTATGTTACGAAAAAGGAGGAAGAACTTGTCTAGTTTTGTTGTCACAGAAATTCTTTGTAAAATCTAAAATCAAAGTACAAACTGCTCAATTGGCTACAAGTGGTTTTAGGTGCATAAGAATCTTTGTGTGTTTGATTTTATTGTAGTATAAAGGGAAATGATGCAGTTGTAACAACATTTGCTAATGGGTTGCCAAGTCCTGGTACAGTAGGGTCGCACCGTCTTGGTGGGGTGTGGGGGGGGGGGCTGAGCCAGACCAATTCTCAATGGGTTTGATTGTTTATGAAATTTTGATTAATTTATTGAATATAAGGAAAAGAGTGGCTTTATGGTCCCTGCCGAGATTGTTTGGAAAAGAAGGAGTTCTTAAGACGTCAGATAGGCATGGGCATAGCACGCGATTTAGAGGACTATTTGCCATTTGCCGACCCGTCTTTGAACTTAGCACTCCTATACACCCCCCCCTCCACCCACGTGTGATATATTATACATAGATGGCCTGACAAATGTAGTGTTTTGCAGGCAAAATTCAAATACAGATTTATTACAGGCTTAACGTACAATAAGATTACACATCTTTTTAGTACAAAGAACGTTGGACTAACTAACTTACTAAAAACTTCAAGTAAACACTTTAAATTATATGTAAAATGCATGTGTGAAATATAACATAAAAATAAAAAAATAAAAATAAAGATTTATATAACACACAAGGAGATGCAAAATACAATAATAATAAACAACAAACTAAAATTATAGAAACTGTATACTAGATCATTGTCAGGACCACCCCCTTCAAAACGGGAGCATTTTTAAATGGTGACAGTGTAACTCTGTGCCATTAACCTCCAGAACATACATATGAGTCCAGCCCACACGCTACGCATCAGTCGGTAAATTACTCCAGGCACGAATAGCTCGAACAAAGTACGAATTATGGAATGTTGAAACCTAGGTATCGAACCTAGGTCCGAATGTTAAAGCTGACAAATGAAGCCACTAAACAATGACCTCACAAATATACTCGCTTGGGACAGAGTGAATCGGGTCTTGTTTAATGCTTCCAAAACGCAATGCTGTATGTTATCACTTAAACGTACTCCAACACACGCTCAACCCATTTCCGTCGATGGAGAAGATATCGCGAACTCACCATATTTTAACATGTTAGGCATTGAATTATCCAACAATCTTAGTTGGTTTGATCACATTTTTGGTATTTCCAAAAACGTGATGAAATGCCTGGGCTTCTTGCAAAGATGCAAGTTTTATATCAGGCCAAGATTAGAATATAATTGCCATATTTGGGCAGGGGCTGGACGCACTGTATTGTCCGAGTTAGACAAGGTCTAAAAGAAGGCCTTCCGGCATATTAGCGATGACATATGAATGGCAACTATTGATTCTCTAGAGCACCGACGTAATGTCTGTAATGCTCTGACGAAATGTCTAGCCTGATTCCTTGTAGAATTCTTCCCATGCGAACCACACGAGCTGTAACGCGAGCTCATCGTCACACCCTTGAAGTGAAATTCCGAGAATCATTCATAAGCGGAATAGTACGACTGTGAAACAGTTTGCCACCGCATACCCCCACCCCCCTTTAACTATGAGCCACAAACATTCAAGCGTAATTCGCACCGTCACCTACCTGACTCAACACAATAATCCTCAATTCCCTAACCAATATTCCTTTCCTGCCAAGGCAGTGCTACGGCATCATAGGGTATCCCATGAGATTTGGCAACATCATAAAAAAAAAATATACCTTTGCCTTGCCTACATATACTAAACTATGTACTTTATGGGATATATATACATATATGTAGGATTAATGTTTCTCCATCAATAAAAGTACAGACTAATACATCTCCATGCAAAGTGAATTTAATCGAAGAATTCGAGAATTGGTGAACAATTAGGTGTTAAGGTACAACTGAATAAATATTTTTTCTGGTACAATATAAGCTTTGAATCGGGATGGTGAGGACCTTACAAGACATTGAGTTTACATCGCCGGGAATGAAAGTTAGAAATGCTCGAGGTCGAGCATAGAAGTAATTAAAACATGGCCAAATTGTGGTTCGAGGCTTCTCTATCAATGAAAAAAACTTAAGCGAAGATTCGAATAAGACGGAATGGCCCAGTTGGGAGGCTATCTCGAATCTCGCTAATAACTAAATATTTTCAGCGATTTTTACATTGAATTATAATAGTTAACATACTCAGTTGTGCCGTTGAAGACTTCTCTCAGCTTCTATTTATATCATTCATTCGAGTAAGTATGTGTCTTTGTGGGTTTGATGCATCAGGGCTATAAAAGCTGTAGGGATAAGTACCTTGAATGTCATTATACACATAAATAATTATATACAGCCTGCAATCATGTGTGCATCTCACATCATGCTTAGATTTGAATATAATTATCGTACTTGATCTACATTCTGTTAAGGTATATAACCATCAGTAGCCTGCCGTAGTCGGGGTTTACAGATAATCCTATCTACTACTACTACTTCCATCGTTGAATGTTGACAGTTTACCACCTACTACTTTTTCTGTCATGTACCATGAGTGTCTAAGTGCTTTCCGTTATAATCGTCTCACAATTCGTCCTTTCTTCTCAAAGCTGTGAATTGCATTGAAAGGGTAAGTTCTCAACTTTCACGAGACTACATGAAAGGTACCTACGTTGTTTAACTATGTACATAACGGATGAACTAGGCAACGAACATTTGATGCTTTACAACTGTTTGTAAATTTCACAAAATCCGTAAGGCTATCAACAAATTCTTGTCACAGAAAACGTAAAGAGCTTTATTCAAAGATTTGTAGAATTTATTGCTCCCCCATACCTATTTACAGAAGGATTTTAAAAACATCTTTACTACCTCTGTGATTGTGTACGTACATCCTGACACTTACCTTTAAACTTATTTTTTTTCTAAACTCCACTATTTGTCTTTATTCTAACTCCTACACTATGTCATACTTTCATAGTTATACTATGAGTTAAAGACAGAATAAGACATTGCATAAAAACTTTAGTTTCCGCAAAATTAAAGCAGTTCCTTTGAGATAGAAATAAATTGCAAGCCGGCAAATATTCCCAACACATACCTTAAATTTTCCTAGAAAATGTCATCCACTTTTACTTTTGTTATTTTGTCCCTTAATTAAGCAATCCCCAGGGTAGTTTCAGATCTGATACCGGCCATAGTTAAGTAGGTATTTGAGAGCTTTCGTATATTTACCTTATTCCAGTATAGAGCCAAGGGATATCACGTGTCGGCTATTCAGTCTTCAACAGGATAACTGAAGTCTATCAAGTACCTAGATATCTTCAGGATATATATCTCTGGAGGAGTCTGAAGGTATTATATTATGTAGGTACTAAGAATATCAGCTAGGACAACATTCTTGCTGGTAGCATTAGACATGGGAAAAAAGAAACTCGCACCGTAAAATCTTATCCATTATAAATGGGCGGTTAAAGTGTATTTCAACACCCTGAAAAAAAAAGAAAGTTTCCCTAGAATATTTTATTTCTATTGAACCCAAAAAATTTTCGGCATGAAGGATTTTTCTATCTATGAGAAAATATATAAAATTCACTTGTTAGGGATTATAAAATGATTTTGGTCTAAGGTTTCATTCTGATCATTGTAGATTTAGTAACATATTAGTAGACCTTTACATGTATCACTAACTATTCATGACATTATCCCAAGACGTGTTCTGGTTCTCTACTTTTCAAATTGGTTATTACATCTACGTTTTATTAGGGCTTATGCCATTTGCGTTTAATATTGATTTTTCTATACCTCTGCGATTAATGAGGAAGATTGAAGAAATTTGTTAAGATCTGTTGAAAAGACGTGGTGGACATTTTGAGATAAATGGCGATGCTGGATTCCATTTGGTTTGTAATTATGTACATTTTTTGTTTTTTATAAAATACTTCACTGCTGACAAATATTAAGCGAAAATATCATCAACGTTATCACCATCTACAATCACCTACTCACCATCGTTTATTGTTTCATGGACGTCACCTCCATTGGGAACATTTTTCCGTTTACTGAAACTAGCCTGAGACATTATTATTCCTGGGGATGGCCCTGATGCTCTTCCAGCTATTTATTTTTGCAAATTCAGTCTGCAGGATTTTATACAGATGTATGTCAGAAAGTCTGAAAATTGTAGGAAGTTCGTTTATCGGTAATTATCATACAATGCACCATCCCTCAAAAGTCTCTACCGTACTATTGACGACTTCTTTAAAATTTTCATTAAAATGGGTGCTACCTAAAAAGAGACCAAACTGAAACCAGTTATTTTAAGGAATCCATACTGTCGAAGCTTAAATCAAGATTATTTCATTCTTCGTAGCGTGTAGTTTGTAGACAGTTAACAAACCTTGGTGTCGTTTCCAATCGTAGGGGAATTACGTACAAAATGACATACGAGCTACGGACATAATGACATACAACAATAGTAACTAATTATTAGGCACATAGCTCACAAATAAAGTTCCCTGTTATCGTAGGCATGTCAGTACAAGAAGCATGAGCCCAATGCGAACACATCATGCATCGTAACCAGCCTTCACCAGGATTAGAGCGCGAAAAAAGGTCGTTACAATATATGCATGGACATGCATGTCATCTGCAAAGTCTTCTTCATCTGCATCGTCACCAAAAAGAGCCTTTGTGGTCTTTCTTTTTCTTATTTTAGGTGGATTCTTGAACTCATTCTTTTTCTTTACTTCCTTCATATTAAGGGTTGAAGTTAATAACAAATTTGTTTGGAGACTCTTTGCTTTCCTTTTACCCTAGGCACTAACAAATGCGCCCTGTGGAGCTGGTGAAATAACTTCAACAGGGAATGATAACGAATCCTTAGAATAACGAAGTTTACAGTTATTGGCCGTTGTTGGATGTATATAATCTTTATTTATACAGGTATACGTGCAATATTTTTTTGAATTCTGTGGCTTAGGAAAGGGCTGGTTTCTTACAAGAAATTCAGAGGTTTGAGTATTCAGCGGAATGTTTATTGTCTCAGCGGGCTCAAACATATAATCAGGAAAGATATGAAGATTTACAGGCCAAAGACAAGTGCTTTTAAAACCATGGCACGCATTTCGAGCTGTCGCTGCCTTCCCATAAGCTTGGTTAAACAAATATCCGATTTGTAAATGAGTAACAACCCGACCGGGATGACATTTTGACCACTTTGAAATTTCATGATCAAAATAAGTTTTTAATGGTCTGTAAAAGCTCACATCCGGTGGTTGCATCCAGTGAGTGAAGTGCCCCCACACGCAGACATAAAATATCTATGCCATTCTCCTCTGCAAAATTTAAAGCCTCTAATCTTGCATAGCCATCGAGAATAAGAAGTACTTTATCTTCAACACTTGCCTTTGTATATACTTGAAAGTGTTTCAGCCATCTTAAAAACACTTCTGCAGTCATCCTTCCCGATTCTTGTGCTATTGCCAGTGTGCCAGTAGCTGCTTCGTCCACCAGATCATTTTTCATATTTTTTTGGGAAATATTATACATGGAGGGATATATGTACCAGCTGTATTCTTACAACACACAACTGTTATATGGGATCCACATTCAGAACTGGTGAGACAAACCACTTGCACTATATAAATTTTATTGACAAAATCTATGACTACTTAATAGCTCTTCATAAGCCTTAAAAATCTTGTGGTTTATTGAAAACCTGAGACCTGGCCGCAGAAGTGGGTTCAGGTGTACGCAGGGAAATGTCCTTATTTCTTTTCAAAAAACCGCTTAGCCACTCCTGTCCAGCTCTTTCTTTTTTCTAAATTGAAATTAATTGGAAGGCAAGCTTCTGAGCCCCTTTACGAGTCAACCCAAAAAATCGAGTTTATAAAATTTTAAAATGCTCAACTAAGGTCCTCTCAATGGCAGGAGGAAACGTCAGCTTATATCTTCCTAAGCTTTTGTTGTTACAGTCTAAAGTTTTGTTCATACCTAATGCATGCCTTCTGAGAGTAGCCTGAGGGCCACCAAATGTTTTAGTTGCCAGCCCATTTTTTTTTTGGACAGCTTTAATCGCCTTCTACATTGATACATGGCTCCAGGATTGTCGATCAGTTTTCCTTTTATAGTCTCGCGGAATTCTGTCACTAGTAACTGCAAATATAAGTCAAATTATTCTTTCAACTCACACACCTATACTTCAACGGGCAAAATGACATACGTATGTCATTTTGTACATACTACCGGTGTGTCATTTTGTCCTCACAGTATTCAAATAATATAAGTACATAGCAAAGTTAAAAAATAAGGTACTTGTGAAAAAACAAGTTCATATCGTAAAAAAAGTAACAACGTACCAATTTAATAACAATTAAACAATATTAGAAGCACTACACTTTGGAAAAATCGAAAGAAACTTATCTGAATGAAAAAAACTTGTGGCACTGGGAAACATGTTTTCTCTCGCTACACTAACGCGAATAAGTGGACTGCTGTGATGTTTTCACAGTTTGGTAAATATTGTTGGTGTCATGTATTTCGATAACAAATGGAGTGCTAAATCCAGCGAATTTCGAATTACGAGCACTATGTCATTTTAGCTGTATATGTCATTTTGTACGAACTTCCACTACATATAAAAAATAATTCGTCACTTGCGAAACTCGAATTTTCATACTTTTATTTCTACTTCTATGACTTTATTAACTGGTCCTCCAGCATCTTAATCGACTGTCCAATTAAAGCTCTTTCTTTTTTAATATAGAAGTCTGGATTAGAGATGGGCAAAATGTACTGACTCGTTACTTGACTAACGAGTATTAGATATATACCGAAGTAACGAATCGGTACTCATCAAAGAAATCGGTACTTTCTTATTTCGTTACTTTGTTTCCATGCTGTGATTCTCTTCTTGATTTCACCGAATAACGATTTCCTTGCATTTTTACATTTCTGCTTTTTTTCCTTTTGAGTAAAAGAGCAGCAAATACCGAAAGAAAGTTACAATGAAACTTGAAGGATATTGACTTGGCAAAAATTAAGACAACGTTCTAAATTACAAAAAAAGAGCGGAAATTTTTGACCGAAAATTACTGTAGCTTCCGCAAAACTAAAGGCATTGCAATACCAAATAAACCCTCATGGTCAGCCCTAAATGATATTATAACCCGTTGGAATTCAACATATTACATGTTTCAGCGAATAAGTGTCCAAAATTTATCTTTGTGGGAATGGAAAACATTAAGGGAACTGAACTGATAAAAGTTTAAAAGCCATTTGAGCAATTTACAAATGAGATAAGTTCTGAAAAAGATGTTGGATTTGGATGGTTTTTGATAATAGAGCATCCTTTGCAAACAGTGCTAGTACAGCGTCATCCGCCGCACATATTAAGGTTCGTCAGTTTTCTGAAGAGCCAGATATGGAATGCAAAAATGATCCATTATTGTGGTGGAAAACACGAGCGCTCACCTATCCCAGATTAGCTAAATTACCAAGGAAAAATCTTCGGATTGTGGCAACTTCAGTCCCCAGTGAATGTATATTTGCAAAAACTGAGCTCATAATACCGGAAAGCAGAAGCCGATTAAGACCGAATGTTCAAATGATAGTTTTCCTTAATGCCAATAAGGATTTGTTTAATTAATCTCTTTTTATTACTTTTAAATGTATGTATATTGGTATATTGGTTGAATTTGGTACATTTTATTTATTTTTTTATATATATTTTTGTTTATTTATGTGCAAATACATATATATGTATATATACACCTTATTTTTCTTTTTTGTATTTAAAAAAAAAATTATTAAGATAGCGTTCATGAAAAATCAAATTCTGAAACGAAAGATAATGGAATCACAACAGAATTAGTAACGTAAGTATCTAACCTATAGATAGATACTACCTATTTCATAAAAGCTGCCAACGTAAAAAATACATAAAACAAGCTAAGGCGCTGCAGAACAGAAATTATTATCAAAATTCTGAGCAGTACCGAGAGTAACGAAAGTACCGATTTCTGCCAGCGAAAAAATACAAAAACAAGCTAAGGCGCTGCAGAACAGAAATTATTATCAAAATTCTGAGACCAGTACCGAAAGTAACGAAAGTACCGAGTACCGATTTCAAAGTAACGAGTAAATGCTTCCCATGTAACGAATCGTTACAGGTACCGAAAAGTAACGATTTTTCCCATCACTAGTCTGGATTTCATGTGTGTACAATAGTGACTAATGGAAATGTTGTAGCTACCATTGGCGTAACGAGAATTTTTGTCTGGGGTTGGCCGGGTCCCAACAATTATTTTGTTTGCGAAGTATACCAGCTCATGTGTATTCCCAGCTATTGACCGAAAATTTTTATCCATTGCTCTGAGCACTTAGAAGATAGCATGCTGATATAATACCTAGAGCCAGTGAAATTTCGTAGATTATAAAAACCATAAAGTTGCTTAGAGTCTATAAGTTACAGAGTCCGCAAAAAACTAATTCTAAAACATAATTTCCGCCAAAGTAATAAAAAATAAAAATAAAATTAACTCAAACTTCAAAAATCAAACTTGCACAAATGGTTGGCCAAACGAAATTACATGTGGCATTCATCTAGGGTATCATCTTTGACAAATTCTAAATTTTTACTATGTATCTATATCTATATCTAAGTAGGTGCTGTATATCAAAATACATCTATGCTTTAATATCAAGTCTTCGTACGTGAAACCTTAACTCCGCTCCCAAGAAGGCATAAACAATAGATCAGAACTTTTAATCCACTGCAAATGTTGGAAGCTGTATTCGGGTCGAATTTAATGAGAAAAGCTTTTGAGATAGGGCACTCTTTGTCGAGGCTCCGATGTTTAGAGGCCAGACGAACAACGAACAGTTTTCAATTGTTTCCCATTCATTATTATAATTCTCGTTGAATTTTATTGAACGCCCGGAGATTGAGAAGCATGGTACATCGTTTATCAGTTAGTAAATATAAGTTTTAGATAACTAGTTAATCAACATTCGGGGATCGGGCGATAAGAAATTAAATAGTGATCAAGGACGACGAGTACTAACGAAATTATAGTAGATTCGTTTTCCTTCCTTTTGTTAATTTCAGTTTAGTCGGAGATTTAAGTTATTGTCTAAATAAATTTTTTTTTTGGGCAGGGGACGAAAGATCCCAAGCACGGAAGCCAAGGCGGCCCATTGTGCTAACCTGCTAATCTCCTACTTAGCAATAAAAAACTATAGAAGTCGACAGGAAACTAGATATTAAGAAACAGCGCAGGACCGTGTCGAGGTTGGTTCGAACGAATGACCCCTGGGATGGTAGTCAACGCGCTTAACAACTGAGCTACCGAGACCATGTGTAAATAGATTAGTACATAATGTAATTGGCGAATTGAGTGAAAGTGCATTCTTTTCTTTAATTCCAATTAACCTAAGCAAAATTCATATATTCCGCACTTCCACTGTTCACTTCAAATCATAGGAAGTAGTGTTTATTTGAAAAATAAAATAAAAGTTTTATGATGTTAAAAGAAAAATGAAAGAAATTAGTGTCGCTTAATTAATAGAAACTCTTATTTTCCACTTCCCATCCTTCCCTCTCACGTATTAAGGAAAATAAGTCAGAATCCTCAAGTTCTATACACGAAACTGATATATTTATGCGTTTCAAAAAATAAAGTTAGATACATATTTTAGAACAGTTATTTATGTTTTTGATAAGCACACTAATAAAGAGATACAAATAGTTAAAGTTTATATTAATTTTAGCTAACGTTGTTTTTTTTTGCAAACATATTTGGCACCTGCTACGCTTTTACTTATCTTTTAATTATTTCATTTTCAATGTTTAGGAGTGTCATATTCGAAAACCCCTCTCGTAGTATATAGTTAACTCGGCTCATAGTGGAAAAGCTTCATTCTTATTGACAATTTTTGCCTTGGTAAAGTGCAAAGAAAACTATTGTAAAACATATAAGATTATTATTTTATTTTTTAATTGAATAAATCTTTTTGGTATTATTTTGGTTTTTTATGCTCATTCCTTCAAAACAAAACTGACTTTCCTAAATATCTATTTTTTATGTTTTTTACAAACTTTTCTTCGCCTACCTAGCTAAAGCCACTTTGTACTCAACAAGGTATCTCAGAGTATATTTTGCTAGAATTTAAATATAGCGATTACAGCTGCGTTTACACGCACCCGTAAGTACAATCGTATAATTAATCAACCAAAGAGAACAAAAGCGTCGCCACAGAATCTGTCAAAAGGGCTTGCGGTTAATGTTGTATAGGCATATATCCCATACTATCACGCATATTTCTGCGTTTTTCAAGCTGCGCAATGTGACAAGTTATGCGAAAAACCTTCCAGCAAACATTACGATTGGCTTACGTATCGCTTTTTTAAGATTTCTTATTGCCGCAACGAGCATTTTTGTTGCCGGTAATAATGTATTTTTATCGCTTAGCTTGACTGACGGGGGTAAGTATGGTATCGCATATATGAATAGTGTAAGCGACTCAATTGAGCATCGCCATGGTAATAAATATTCTTATCTTCTTGTGTTTGCTTTTCAATCGCAAGTGAATCGTAATTTTATCGCATAAAATTTTTTTCCCGGAATTATATGCGTAGCTATCGTTTCCATTTAGTTAAACGGGGGTAAATGTTGCATCGTATATGAGTCGTGTAAGTGATTCATTTCCTGATCGTTATGGCGATAAATATTCTTATATTTTCGGGTCTGAAATTTTTTCTGCTTTCTACTCTACCGCACTTGAAGAAATAACAACTTCAAATGAGGCAATTTCCAAAGGAAGAGTACTGAAATATTGTCAATAGCGAGAAAATTTCTTTAAAAATGGTTAATATACATCTAGCTCTCATCTCCGGAAATCTAATTAAATTTAATGCTCGAGCTATCGCCAAAACATCACCATGGCAATAAAACGGCAACATAATTTTTATTGCCATTTTATCGCCACCGAAATTTATCGCCACAATTTTTGCTGGGCTATTATAAAGCAAGCTTACTCATTTTTTCTTAAATGGGATGGAGACCCACGTTTTATTTCGATGTATTCGCGTAGTTACATAACTTTATTTCATGAAGTATCAATTGTCTAGAGTGTGTCTCTGATATTCTACATTTCAACATGAGATAATTATAATATCAATATTTCAATATTGATACAGTAAGTCTATCTCCGGTATTATTTCTATATTTCTCTTAACGTAGTTTCCATAAAACGCATTTTCTGAATTGAGTTAATTTTGAGTGTCTTATAACACGGTTTCTATATAACGCGGTAGTAGTTAATCGAGTTATATGAGACTTGACTGTACATAATATGTTGTCAAACATCAAATATATATTTTTCAGACGAGCTAAAAAGGCAGAAATAATAAAGAAGAAGAAAAAAGCTTAGGAGTATTGTGGAGTTGGAGAAAAGTGAAAATTGATTAAAGTAAAAGACTGAATAAAGTTGAGAGCCGAAGTTCAAAGTTTATCTGGGGAAAAATTCAAGAATAAGGAGTCTACTACGAAGAAATGAAAAGTGTAATTCAGAAGCAAATGGAGGTAGAATAACGAAGTATATTTTTTCGTTCTCCTCCGAATTATTTTTTTTTTAAACATATAAAAATTACATATGTATGTGAAAAATTCAGAATTAAAGAGGGTCTCAATGAAGTTGCTGTATAAAATAGTTTCGAGCTCATGAATTAAAATAAATACATGATACCTTAAGATTAATTTATGGCAATATCACCTGCATTTCGAACAAGTCGACCTAGTCAGAACTACAACACACACAAAAATTGATGTAATAAGACGTTTTCTATATTTATCAATTTTAGAATCCTTTAATCTTTCGAAAATATTTTCCTTGGCCATGGTGATACAAATATTCTCAAGTTTACTGTATGAAAAGCAAAACTATACACCTCAACTGAAACTACTTCAATCTAAGTAAGACTTTAATCGAAACTTACCAATTCCACTAAAAGCCTTCCTTCAACACGTATTTATATTCTCTTACCTTTACAAAGTAAAATCTTCTTACTTATATAGAAAAAAAAAACTTAAACAACGATTTAAAGAGGAAAATTTCAATGAGAAGAATTTTCTTATCTCTATAAACGTACAGATAACAACAAATCTAGTTATGTCAGCAGCTTTGGTAAATCCAGATCATCCCAATGGGAACGGTGATGGTAAAAGTAGATGTTAGAGGCACGGAAGGGGGGGCTAAGAAAACCTTACGGATAATTAAATTAATTCAATTACCTAACTGACTATATAAATGGTGGGTTCCATTTCAGAAATTTAAGAACATTACGACTCCATTCAGATAATTTGTTCTTCGAAGAAAATTATATTGGTTGTTGTTGTTGTTGTTTTTATTCTTTTACGTTTAAGAAAATACAAGAACTTTTGGGACCAAATATTGCCTTTTTTTTCTGTAACCAGGGGAGTTATAAAGTTATTTCGGGAAAAATAAGTTCAGAATTAAGTAGGTAGTAGGTAATAAATGAAGGCATTTTCCCAATCGTAAACAATTCCCATCTCTCTTTCTCTGCCAACAATAAAGTCAAAATGTTCTTCTTAAAGTTCAGGATTTATGTAACTCGTCACTTTGTGAAATATAAACGAAAGAATCCCCAAAAGTTGCCACCATGTTCATGAGATATTTCATTATTTTTCAAGGGAGTGATAAAATAATATCTCTGAATTCATGAACATCCTTAAAAGTTTTACCTGTAGGATTGCAAAAAAAAAAAAACAAAATGTGCCTGTTTTTATCTAAATAACTTTTCATGCTGGTATCTGTCAGTATACCTTTTACCAGTTCGACTATAATCACCTTTTTCATCATCCCTCCAGTTATGTACTGAATAAAATTCTGAGTGCTCTTACCAGGTAGAAAGCTGTTATTTTTACTCCGACAACCGGCAAAGTTCTGTAAACGTAATTGCATCATCTGGCTCGCTACATCTGGTACTAAATGGATCACAGATTAACAGAACTGAATCAGAATAACACCCACAATCCTCCACTGTATTAAAAAATAAATAAAAATAAATAAATAAATTAAAATATTCCTGACACTCATGAATTCGCAAAAAACAAATAATGAAAATTTTTTCCACCTGAAAATCTTCCTATACAGAAATTCTAAAAAAAAAGGCTTTAAATATTTAAAAGTCTGGAAAAACATCCGAGTGAAATGTCCTCACAATTTCTGCTCTATGAAAATTCATTTCAGGGGCAATTTTCCTGCGGTTTTATAATATAAATCTCGCGATTTTCATGTATACCCCTGGATATTTATGGCTTTAAGCCATCGAGTACTGACAGATTTAAATATCGATTTGTTTTGTTTTAATTTAGCTCTGACGTGTACTTATTTAAAGTTCCAATCATAAATTTAAACGGCTTCGTGTGTTTTTGTGGTAAGATTGTGCTAACATCGGATGATTTGAGTTGGTGGTATTTAATCGATTTGGGATTATCAAAAAATAAAAATTGGGCTTCACGTGGCGTTATAGGCTATGCATATGATTATTTCAGTTGTTATATTTCTACGCGTTCGATATATATGGTGGTAGACTATGAGAATGGACGAGAAATACGCAGCTGTCCGTCTAGACAGCTTGAAGTTGAGCTAGATTTTACTATTAAACTGAAAATCTTAATTGGTCGAAATTGATGAATTCAAGAAGGAAGCAATTTTACAATTATATGAGAAATGCATAAGTTATGATAAGTTATTACCTTCTTTATGTTCCAAGCCGTGTCCTTAAAGTCGTTTATTGGGCTTTAGATGTGTGAAAGGTGTGCGCGATTAGGAAATTTTCAGACAATTGCGGCTTATGGAAGAATTGCATTTCTTAACTTTAAGCTCTTACACAAATTACACATTTTACAATAAAAATAATTTAGATTTTTGTTTTAACTACATTTATAATTTTTCACGCATATAAATACTTCATAGGTAGGCCATTAAGAAAATTTCAGAGTTTTTACCAATTATATAATAAAATAAATCTTCTCATTGAAATTTTGTTAATTTCAAAATTGGCGTTCTAGATCATTTGAAACCAAAATTTTTTCTCAAGAGGTTTGGACTGTGGGAGCACCTACGTATTAGGGAATTTCAATTTATCTAAAAAAAACTAAATGATGCAAAATTTAATATCCATTCTGAGTTAAGCTCATTGATCGGATATTCTGCTGATACTATTAGTAATTGTGTTTTAAAATGTTTCTATAATATTGCACCTGATTCAAAAATTTAAATAAAGATCAACTCATTACTGAATGAAGTGAAATGTTATGGAATTCCGTATTTGAATGCGACGTATTAGACGATAAAATTGAAATCTTAGTCGGTAAAATTTTATATTTATTCGATAAATACGTTCCTTTAAAAATTTGTAGCTCAGACTAGATAAATGTCCATGGATCATTCGAGACATTCATTACCTAATGGCAGAGCGTGATTTTCTCTAAAGGCAACATAAAATAAGGGTACCCGACGTGGCTGCATTTAATAGATACAAACTGGTGCGTAATAAAGTATCGTCTATGATTCGTGCTTCTAATCGCTTCTTTCTTTTCAAAAAGTTAAATGCAAACTTGCCTGCCAAAACTCTATGGAAAAACATGCGTAATTTGGGAATATATGGGCATACACCACCAGAAGTGAATGTGGATCCTAATGCATTGAACAGCTTCTTTAGCTCGGTGGCCTTAAGTCAACATGTTCAAAGTGGGATATTTCCAAATAGCTCAACAGACGGGTTCGGTTTCTAATGCACTGATCATCATGAGATCTTAAGAACAGTGTATTCAATAAAGTCCAATGCCACTGGCAGGGGCGGATTTGATCACTTGGCCGCCCTAGGCCTATGGAAGATTGCCGCCCCCCTACTCCCTGTAAAACACGAAAAATTGAATGATCTATATCCAGTGAAGGGACCCCAGGCTAGAATTAGCGGAGTAGGCTGCCTCATAAATCGGAGTAGATTTGAAAAAAATGGAGTAGAATTAAAAATAACACTTTCCAACGAATTATTTTATTTAAAAAAACGAAAAAGTATAAAAATGTAATGAAATACCCACAACTACAAGAAAAAATCAAAAATTATTCAAACATTTTGCCGCCCCCTAAATCTGCCGCCCTAGGACCGGGCCTACTCGGCCTATAAGGAAATCCGCCCCTGGCCACTGGCATTGATGGCTTACCTCCAGAATTCATTAAACTACTAGCTCCTTATATATGCAGTCCGCTGATGTATGTCATTAATTCCTGTCTCACCACCTCCCAATTTCCTACCAGTTGGAAGCAGGCTCTAGTGGTTCCAATACCTAAAAAGACCTCTTCCTCACAATTAAATGATTTTCGACCTATTAGCTTGCTGAACTACCTTGCTAAGGTGTTGGAGAAGTTATAGGTCATATTGAGGCTTACAACATGTTATTGCCGTGGCAATCAGGTTTTCGGCCAAAGCATAGTTGTGAGACAGCACTACTAAAAGTAGTAACAGATACTCACGAGGCTCTCGACAATGACCACCTATCAATTATAGTTTTACTCGACTTCTCTAAGGCATTTGATTCTGTTGATCATTCTAATTTACTTCTTAAACTATCCAATAGTTTTCATTTTTCATCATCAGCTATAAAATTAATTGGTAGCTTTCTTTCTGTACTGGTATGAGGTTCTCGTTCTACTCCATCTTTCCTTCATTCTGGTATTCCTCAAGGATCAGTCCTTGGTCCACTCTTATTCAGCCTATATATAAATGACCTTCCGCAGACTGCAAAGAGTTCATCTATACATCTGTATGCTGATGATGTTCAACTATACCTTAGTAGGCCAATCGGACTAATGGAAGATAGACAATAATTTGTTACTCAACCCATCAAAATCAAATTGCTTAGCTGTGTATAGAGGAGTTATCGACTGACATCTCACCGGTGATGCTCAGCAATATGATATTAGAATATGTTGATTTCATAAAGAATTTAGGCACTCAATTTAACTCAAAGTTCAGCTGCTGTAACTATACCACTCAAGTGTTGGGGAAAATATCTGGCAGTCTGCGCCAGTTGTGGATTAGCTCTAGCTGTCTACCAACATGCCTTCGTAAAAAATTAGCCCTAACGCTTGTTATGCCTCATTTTACCTATGGTAGTCTCGTTTACAGTGGGCTTGATTCTGTATTTCAGAGAAATTTGGTAGTGGCTTTTAATGATATGGTGCGCTACATTTTCAAGTTTCCGCGGTACGCTCATGAATCTGAATACGCAACACCACTTCTTGGAACCTCTATTGAGACCTATCTTGATCATCGTAGACTAATGTTCTTACATAAGCTAATTATTGGAAAAACCCCAATGTATCAGCATGAGAAACTGCACTTCCTGCAGTCGGCCAAAAATCTACAACTTCTTGTTCCGAGGTGTGCCTCTCGATACGGTGAGCATTCTTACTTTGTCTAGACTATCCGCAAATGGAACTTTCATCCAAGTAATGTTCAGCGTATTTTCTTTTTTTTTCTTTTTTTTTATATTATTATTAAGCCAAGCTCAGGGGATACCCTATGATGCAAAGCACAGCATGGCAGGAAGGAGATAGGCAAAGGATTAGGGGATGTGAGGAGAGTGGCGGAGGTGCCGATGTGTGTCGCCCTTAAACTTCCGCAGATTGTATGCCGGAGGAAAAACAGAAGATGGTAAGCTGTTCCACATTCGCACTGTTCGGGATAAAAAAGCATCTCGGAATTTTACTGTACGGCCGAAAGTAATGTGAAGGGTTAAAGGATGTGCGCGGTTTGCAGCGCGAGTATTGCGTGCAGGAATCATTCTACAAGGGATTAGACTAGATATTTCATCAGAACATTGACCATGCATATAGCGATAAAGGAGCGAAAGGCATCCAACATTGCGGCGGTGCTCGAGTGAGTCGATATGACAAGTTATTGCCAAATCGCCAATGAGCTTGAAGGCTCTCTTTTGGACAATATCCAATGAAGCTAAGGCTGTGCGACCAGCCCCGGCCCATATATGGGAGTTGTATTCCATTCTAGGTCTAATGTAGGACTTGTAGAGGAGCGCTAGATTTGACGGGCTGAAATATTTCTTACACCTTTTCAGAAATCCAAGACATTTCGATGCTTCTTTGGCAACAGAGAAGATGTGATCTGTCCAGTTTAACTTACTGGAAAAATTAATGCCAAGCATGCTTAGTGACGGTGAATCAGAAAGTAATGCTCCATCAAAAGAAACGGGTGTGGTTAAGTTATGATCTTGTTTTAATGAGATGAGACAGCTTTGAGTCTTAGATGCATTGAATTCGACGCGATTCGCTTTGCCCCAAGCGAGGTACTGTTAAGATCGTTATTCAATGATCTAGTCTTGCAATCTCGTTTAACACATGCGGCATTCCCCCTGGATTCCGCAAGAGTGTCAAAGGAGTAAGCGAAATCAAGAGTACTGTCATCTGCGAAACTATGGATGGGATTGAAAGTAAGGGAAAGCAAATCATTAATGAAAACTAAAAAGAGAGTTGGAGAGATAACAGAGCCTTGAAGCACACCGGCATTTATGGGATGCGGTTCAGATGTAACGCCATCTAATACAACACGTATTTGGCGACTAGATAAAAAACTTTCAATCCATAATAGAAGAGGAGGGGAGAGACCAAGTGCTTTAAGTTTGGCTAAAAGGGCTGGATGCCAGACTCTATCAAAGGCTTTTGAAATATCTAGAGCAACGATTTTAGACTCACCAAAATTGTGAAGACTACGGTTCCAACGTTCCGTAAGAAAGGTCAGCAAGTCTCCAGATGAGCGTCCAGCTCGGAAGCCATATTGGCGATCGTTGATGAGATGATTAGTTTCTAGATACTTCATTAATTTTGAGTTAATGATAGATTCAAAAACCTTTGAAAGAATCGAACTGATGGCAATTGGTCGATAATTTGAGGGATCGCTACCCTCTCCTTTCTTAGGAATAGGCTGAACGTGAGCTAGCTTCCAAGCAGTTGGAAATTTTCCTGTCGAATAAGACAAGTAGAAGAGTTTGCGCAGAGGTTTAGCCAAGGATGAGGCGCACCTTTTAATTAACAGGGGCCAAAAACCATCAGGACCTGCGGCTTTGGAGACGTTGATCCCCTTAAGGACCCTGAACACATCCCTCGTACGAACGTGTATTGGCTCTTGTACACATTCACACGGGCGATGCAAAACAGGTGTTTGTGAAGTTGGTGGAAGACGAGAATTTGAAGCGAATCTAGCAGCTAAAATATTAGCTTTATCCAGGGAGTCAACAATCACTTCACCATTATTAAGTAGTGAAGGTATAGAGGAACTGGTGAAATTGTTCCTGATGGTTTTGACCAGGGACCAGAAACCTTTGCTACCTTTGCGGCTTGTCAAGATTCTTTGTCTAATATTCTGGTCAAAAAGAAATTTTTCTCTCTGGATAATGGACTTGCAGGTGTTCCGTGCAGTCTTGTAGACTTGTTTCATTTCCGGACATGGATGCAATTGATAGGCGCGAAAAGCTTTTATAGCTTGGTTGCACTTATCGTTAAACCAGGAGCGATAATGCTTTTGTGGAGACCTGCTGTAAGAATACGGAATGTATTCACGCATGCCAAGATTTAGTATGTTACTAAATTGTAATGTGCATTCATCAGCATCCCTCGAAGCAAAACAGACCGACCAATCAATTTCTCTAAGATACTTATTGAGACTTTCCCAATCAGCATTCTTATAGTGCCAAAGAAGCCTACTTGTAGGTGGAGCAGTTGGGCGGCACAGGTTTGAGGTGGTAAATTGAGCCGTGATTAAACAATGGTCTGAATTTCCAAGAGGGGAACCGACTGAAATGGAATATTTGTCAGGATGAGATGTTAGAAACAAGTCGAGTAAATTAGCTTTATCTCCAGCTGCATCAGGAATTCGCGTTGGTGCATCCACTAGCTGTTGCAAATTAAATGATTCACAGAAGAGTTCAACGAAACGGCCCGCAGGACTTGTGGTAGAAGAATGTCTGAGCCACGGTATATTATGAACATTAAAATCGCCTGCCAGGACGATTTCGGAAGAGGGGGAAACAGAAAGCAAATGATCAATATTGTTGGAGATATTGTCAAATACGGATACCGTGTCGTCATCAGACATATTTGGGCTGCGATAAAGGAAACAGAAGTAGATGATGTGCTTGTGTAGTTTGAACCTAATCCAGATATAATTAAACTCTGGATTAGCAGAAGGAAAATCTTGAAGAATAGTAAAGGCCACATCATTCCGAATATATACTCCGATCCCTGTATGCTGAGAAAAAAAAGGCACGAAGCTGTATCCAGGGACGTGATACTGATTAATATCAGCATCAGAAACGATCTTGGATTCACTTAGCGCAAAAATTGCCGGATTTTTTGAGTTAAGGTGGCAGTACACCGAAAACCGATTTGCTCTTAATCCGCGAATGTTGCAGAAATCTAAAATGAAATTCTGCATGCTGAAGGCAAAAACAAAAAAGCAAAAAAAAAAAAAGCGACACACAACAACACAGGGAATTTGCCAAGTTATTACAGGACTTATAGTTTGAAAATGGCCTTCATATTTTAGAATAGCTGTAGTATTTCTTAAATCTTAATACAGATAGTTTAGTAGTTTAGTATATTTAAGAATTGAACTGAAGTTTTCTATATTTTTATTTTTATTTTATTTGATTTTTTCCACTTGTACAATTTTGCACAGTTTTCAAGGTATAAGCCGTAAGAGCATATAGAAAATAAAATCGACGATGCCTCGATCCAGTGAAGGGAAGACCACACTTTTTTCTTAGAAATTTACTGTAAATTGCTTCCATTGAATATTTATGCATTGGTCGAGGCCGACAGCAATGTCTCGCTACAATATAATATAAACGATCTCGGCCTGATATAAGGAAGCCCTAAATTTTTTCTTAGAAAATTTACTGGAAATTTTTCTTAGAATTTTTATGCATTAGGGGATGCCGACAATGGCACACATGTAAGTAATTGTATCTAAAAATAACAGCTGTAGATGAATAAAATTTCTGACGAAACATTTTTTGTAAATTTCTATGAAGAAATGAATGCCTATTACTCATCACCGCGTCTACGCTCATAAAAACTGTTAGTGGCCCAGCGATGAACAAAACTAAAAAGAACAGGAATTAACAAAAATCAAATTAATTTAAAATACTAAACTTAGCCCGTTTCGCCCCACTGATCATTCCGTCTTTGAATTCGTGTAATCTATAGCACCTGACATCGACAGGGATAGCGATTACCTCCTCAAAACTATGCTGAACACCAATTTCAAATCAAAAATTCCATCTAGGGAAGAATTGGAATTACATTCTATTTCAGCCATTGGCAAAATCCTATAACCTATACATCGCTCCACATTTGAAAGAAACCCTGAAGCAGACGTTTTCTGTGAGCTGCTTCATGTGTAAATTGGCATGCATCGTGGTTTTTCAGGCGAAAATCCAGCGGAAGGTATCTCCTTAACACAGACACTGAGTAGAAGGAGATTGCAATCTGCTCAAACAGCCAAACTGCTGTCAAGGCTGTGTCAAAACCAATTATAACCTCCAATGTGGTACTAGAGTATTAAACCACCCATATTACTATTATTAATAACGGAGGATGCAGACAGGACCTCCGCCTCTCATCTTCTCACTGCAAACTATAAGATTTTTTTGTGACATTACCCTTAAATGCCCTAAGGCTCCCATTTGAACTTAAGGTCTTTGATGAAGCTTATAATGTTCTTGGAGGCCATCTTCCCGACATCCTCTGGCAGTGGGAATGCCTTTCCTAGATGTCTTAGCCTTATGCGGCACAGAGCTTCACAGTCACACAGGACATGTTCAGCGGTTTCATCGTCTTCCATACAGAATCGACATGTCTCATCATCGACATTACTCATCTTCTTAAGATGGTATCTGGGCAGTTCCCAGTTAGTAGGCTCGTTATGAGCCTTAGTTTCTTTTTGCTGAGTGTGAGGAATGCTTTTGTCCTCTGTTGCTAATACTTTATAAACTTCTTCGCTTGTCTCAGCCCCCGGGGTATTTTCCCAGTGTTTCTTCTTAGTCATGTCCTCCCAAAGCCTGATCTGAGCTGAGAGGTGATTCTTTGGGTGTCCAAAGACAGACTCACGCTCAATAAAGGGAGACTTGGCTCCTTCCTTTGCAAGGCAGTCCGCAATCTCGTTTCTCTTAATGCTTTCATGTCCTGGTACCCAAATCAGTGTCACCCTATTGGTTTCGGCCAGTTACTTCAAGACAATAAGACATTCCCAAACCAGCTTAGACGCAGAGATAAACGAGTTTAACGCTATAAGTGCTGCTTAGCTGTCTGATATTATGTATTTTTTGCCTCCACGCATATTTTTGGGGATTACTTCGCGAGTGCAGAGTTCTATGGCGTGTATTGCTGCCGGAAAAATGGTTGGTGAAGTCCCCAGTGCCTTTGCGAAATGCCAACTTGGCCCTTTTTCAAAGAATAGGTCCCCAGTGTGCCACTGTTGACGGTCCCCAAGATTACCTTAAATGTTATTTTAAAGTTATGGCGCTTCGGCATAACGTCTGAAATTGGGTTAGCCATCTACTCCTCTATGAAATCCTGGAGGACAATCAGGTGGCCAACCAATTAATTTGTACTTTGAAAACCACCCCTTAATTCGCTCTCTTTAAATAACAGGATAATCGTTCTTTGGGTACCGGTTCATAACAATATCAGCAGCAACGAAAAGGCGGACGAACTTGCTCGTCTTTGTGCAGCCTCTTAGTCATACTAGCCCACAATCGGGATTGTACTAAAATACCTTGCTTCTAGTATTTTGGTTTGGGCCAACCGCCAACACAGTCGTCTTTGGTTAGAAGAGATTTTGGATAGAACTATAGAGGAGCTGTGTTGTAAACCTAACCCAAACCCAACTAATAAGCTGTTGGGACTAAACAAGCCAACAATCCGAATAGCTCTGGTGTCAATTCTCACTGGACACTCTTTTCTCAAGGGTCACCTACACAGGATGGGATTTGTTGATGATCCTATGTGAAGCGGATGTTGAGAGGATCCCGAAATGGTAATTCAATTTCTTTGTACATGCAGCCGCCAAGAGAATTTGGGAGCAATACTAAACATTTTACGAGCGTCCAATTGGAGTCAATGAGTAATTGCTCAAATGTCTGGAGGGTGAACAATGGACCTTGTTGTATGTATATGCACTAGTAATTTATATATTCCTCTTACTGATATTTTTAATCTATCTTTAAAAACTGGCATGGTTTTGTATGAATGGAAAGTTTCCATTGTTACTCTTATCTGTAAAACTGGCTCAAGAAATCTATTAACTAGCTATTTCTTAAATGAATATTGTCCTTAAACTTTTGGATTCTTTAGTTATTTCGTAGATCCAATTTTTTGCAAGAAATATAGTAATTCCGGATGAACATGGCTACACATCCGGAAGGTCATTTGTATCAAACTTGGCTATCTTCTGAAAAGTATACCGATTCTTTTGAAAGAGGCTCTCGAGTTGATGCTATATATGTATATTCAAGGCTTAAGATCGTATCATTTTTTCGATTTTAGTTAATTAGATAAAATATCTCGGGTTTTGCTCAATGTTTCTTCAGTGGATCTGATCCTACTTAAGCAACAGGAATCAATATGTGAAAATTGAGAATACTAATTTGAAAATTATCGTAGCTTCTTCCGGAGTCCCCCAAAGCAGGAATTTGGGCCTATTATTTCAAAAAAATTTAAAACTGGAAATTATCTGCAATTTGCGGATGATTTAAAATTATTTACTGAGATTAAGAAATTGAATGATTTCATATATTTACAGCACGATTTGACTGCTTTATTTGTTTTGTGCATAAAAAATTATCTCAGAAAAGTGTTTCTATTTTTTAGGCTCGTGAAAAATTAAATGTTTTGTCTCGCAATTAATTTTTTATTGCCAGTATATCAGTCATTCTCAAATAAGTTTGAACTATGCAAGCCTGACACGCGGTGGGTGGTTTCTACAAGGGAAGATTTCTTGGTTAATTCTGATGAAAAAAGAGAAATAAAAACTCCATTGTGGGGGAGAGCGTCCATCTACGACGTTGAGGTCAGTATCGTCATCATATGTATATGGTTTTCTCGCCTTTAAATATTATCAAAGTTGCCTTGCATAGAGATGCTACTCCTTTTAGTTAGTTACACAAGAATCGTGTTTAAGAGAAGGCACAAAAGAAAAAAAAGGGGGATTAAAAACGCGCCCTGAAGATAGCCTTTGGAACATTGATTTATATAGGTAGGTAGTACTAAATTGCAAATTATGAGTTTTGCTTGAAATTAAAATTAAGTAGGGTTAAGGCTAATTTATTTAATGAATTTGAAATTTAATTACCTTTGCAAAAATGATATCAGTCAGGCAGGGTACTTTGTGAAGTGCTTATTAAATAATAAAGATAAATGAAAAAAGAATGGTATTTATCTCAATTAGGAAAGTACTTCTGTTATTTTGTAGAACCAAATTTGGGGCGAAAAATGTTCCGATTTTGCTATGAGTAATTACACTGTATTACAGCGAAAATATACTTTTGACGAGATATAGTCTAGGTTGTAGGTCTAGTGGAACTAAAAGCAGTGGCATGGTAGAAATTTGTCATTCACCCTCAAAATCTCATTTTAGACCACGAAAACCGTTATTGGGTAGGTCTATGTACTGGGTTGAGCAAAAGAAATGATCCTATTTGGTTCAGCTACAACTTTTTTTTCTAAACTAGAAAACTAGAATTAGTTTTTTATATATGTATATTTGTGCCATGAAATTTCGTCGCATTAGGATATGAAGATGATGCCTGTTAAATGGTGACCTCCAGAGTTGATAACTTGCCGTAACACTTCCTGACGAATGTTTTCTTTTAGCGCTGCGAGAGTCTGTGGCTTGTTCACATACAACAGTGATTTCAAATAACTCCAAAGAAAGAAGTCTGAACAAGCCAGATCGAGTGATTTTGCAGGCTAAGGCAAATCGCTAAAACGAGAGATAACACGGGCTGGAAAAGTGTCCTTTACTAAGTCCATAGTGTCGCGCGCTGTGTGTGCCGTGGCGCCGTCTTATTGGAACCAGATGTGCTCCAGCCCCAATTTATCCAAACTGGGTATTAAGAACTCACGTAACATAGCTCTGTAGCACTCGCCAGTGACAGTTATTGCATCGCCTGCAGCGTATTCGAAAAAATAGGGTTCGATCATTCTTTCAGCAGAGACGCTACACCAAAATGTAACTTTTAGTTCGTGTAAAAGTGTTACTTGAATAATGCGCGGATTTTCAGTGCCCCAAAAGTGAGTACTCTGCTTATTGACATGTCCCGAGAGATGGAAATGCGCTTCGGAAAAAAAAATTATCCTCTTCAAAGTTGAGGTTTATGACGCGCAGGCTGTACTCTAGACGAGCTCGGTGGCGAGTAGGTAGCAGCTGATGGGTCATCTGAGTTTTATACGGAATTATCTTCAAGTCTTTGACTAAAATACGATGCAGAGTTCACTGGAAATGTCCAATTGCGTGCCACGTCGCCTCGTTGATGTTTCTGGACACTCTTCCACATCTTCGCGCACAGCATCAATATTGTCGGCTGAACGGCGTGTTCTTGGTCTGCCAGACTTAGGTCTGTCCAATTCTGCGCCAGTTTCTTCCAGGCGTGTGGCAAAGCATCGCATAGTGCGACCAACCGGTACCGGACGGCAGGGAAATCGTGGACGAAATTTACGTTGTGTTTTTATCACTGACACATTGACACGATTTTTCCACGTTCTTGGGAATTATAATGGCCCATGTTTATTTTTAGTAATTTTACATTTGTTCACTACACAATTTTCAATATCAGAATGACAGGAGATGTCATATAGAAAAAATATAAGTAATTTCTATAGTGCCATTACTTTTGCGCCACCCAGTATATAGTAATTTATAGCTCCGGCATTTTTTATTCGATGTCGAATTTTGTGATATATGAAAGAAAAAATAGGCCTTTCTAACTTTATGTTCGTTATTTTGTTGCGATGAAAGGTCACGAAGTTACAGTAGAAAATATTTCGGAATTTACCATTTGCATTTTTTCAACACTAACAACAATTTTATGGCTTGTTTTGCTCTACAATATTTTATTTCTGTTCATATCACTACTAGCGAATTCGATTCCGCATCTAATGAGTGTTTGTTAACTAAAATCGATTGAAATTTGACTGAGTTATCGAATTTTTGCTAATTAAGCAGCTACATTTCCGTATAATATTAAACTACAGAGAAAGTTGAAGAAGCACTGGGATTTAATCGCGAAAACTGTGAAAACGTAAACAAATGCAACAAATAACAACAACTAAAACAACAACAACTGCACCAAATTCAAAAACCGTTGTCAGCAACACTAACTTAGAATATTTTAGAAAGATAAAGCCAATATCCAGCAGATAACGTCGAGTTTTATCATTTTTAGTGGCGGTTTTTTTAATCACTTGACTCTAATAGATATTTCGTTGAAATTTGTTGAAATACAAAGCAAAATAGAAAACTTAACAATTATGAGAAAAAAAAATTTAGGAGATTTGGGTTTCTGTCTTTTACGCTAGATGTCCCTAATGTGGTCTAGGTCTAGGCTAATTTTATATGAATTTTCTCACTTTCAGGATACAAACCTACGTATAGTAAATTTTATTGCCTACAGGCTCGCTGGTATCTAAATAGAAACTTTTGCTGAGTACTGACCCCTCTTAATGTACATACCTGGTAGTATATGAAGCTCAACTGCGATATTTTGTCAGTCATCCAAGGTCTTAAATCTATTGAACTTGGACTATGTATGTCGTGTTCTTCCGAAAGGATTACAATACACTTTATTACAAAAATGTGTTGTTGATTCGAACTCCATAACAGATGGTAGTCGTATTACTTTTTGATCAAAAGAACTCTGGAGGATGCTTTGTCAGCAATGTTTCACTGGAGTAGCAAAAGTAGAGCTTTAATAGTATGTTAGGACTCATCCCGCTAGGGTGGTTGGTTATACTATTAACCTTTGATCAAAGGAACTCTGGTCATTTGATGCAGTGGTTTGAAGAGCCATGTAATGTAGAACACGAGAAGAACCATGTACAGGCTCAAAACAGTGTGTTGAAAAGTCCAAATATAGGTTGACAGCGAAATTTGTTCTGTAAGACAAAACTGTGTATTAAGTCGAAATAATCTCAAGTCGCTCGATCGCTTCAATAGTATCTTGAATCTACGTACAACTAACTGTAGTGCGAGATTTTACCTCCGTCGTAGCGTTGCAGAAAAACTTATATCCGACAGTGTGCCGTAATTTGATTTACGATGGGTAGGTAAATAAATAAGAGTTCTTTACGATGGACCTCGCGACCCAGTCTAACAAATAATTGGTGTAAGTCACCAAAGACTCATATGCATCTGAAAGCGCAGCATAAGTTTCAATCTTTTCTGAAGAGCTCTCTTACCATAGCCAAAGGAAGCTTTGTGGAAGCAGATCTCTTTTCTGAGTTTGGGTTTATTCATAAACTGGTGTCATTCGAAGTGAGCATTTAATGAAATTTAGTTTAATTTAAAATAACATGGAGCTCAATCAGAATAAAACTAAAATTATTAATAAAGCCCTTATCTTGATTCCCTCTGTATTCCTTAAAAGCGCTCCAAGACTTCTACGGCTACTTTATTAGCGCCACAACTGTGCTACCCTACAAGCGCTCCAAGAGTGCCGCCATACAAGCGCTCCAAGAGCTCTTTCCAAGAATCTAGAACTCAGCTCTTCTCTCTGCGGACATGTTCACATTAAAACGATATGAAGAGGGATACGGTGGGGAAGCGCTGCATGCTTCCAAAGAAGCGATCGTGCATTCGTCTATTACAGTCGATACCCGCAATAAAGTGGTTTGTATTAGTACATTTCTTATTACAGTCGAAACATGTAAAAAGAATCTTTATTATAGTCGATATCCGTGTTTATTGTTATTATATTTCTGATTACAATTGATACCCGCAATAAGTATAGTTATTACAGTCGATACCCACAATAAAGTGTGTTGTATTAGTTATCAAATCTTATTACAGCCGCTACTCACAATAAGAATCTTTAGTTTAGTCCAATTCTTTTATCTAGTCGGTACTACAATTATCACCAAAAGAAAGCCTCTGATTTGTTAATAAGAATTGGAACCCTAGGAAATAAATCACCAAGTTAATCACTGCACTGCCAAATTACAAAAGAGATCGAGTCAAATCAGATTTCGGTTTGAATAGCCATGGTTTTGAGCATAGCATCAAAGAACGGCATTCAAAGGTGCATGGAAACAATAAATTGGCATAGCAACAATAGCTAGAATAGCGAATGTACTTCTTTATCTGTTGTTTGAGGTGTGACCGTTTCATATAAAATTGTTTGTAAATTATTTTTGCCTAATTACAAATTTCTTGCTTTAATTTTATCTAAAGTTTATAATAAATGATAAATTTGTTGGTTGATTTGTTGAAGTCAATCAATGTCACCTTTTACATTTAATCTAGAACTCCACGATCTAGGGTTTTCCACTAAACCAAAAATGCCAAAAATTTGGCTCTGTTTCAATGGGATTTTCGACCGGAATTTTACACATTTCTATGACAGCTTTATTAAAAGTTTTTTTTTTACCTAAATGGTGGTCAAATCACTACATTATACTTAGCGATATCAAAGCATTTCTTTAATATAATCACTTATCCCAAAACAGCTTGAAGGATGTATGCATCATAATCTGAATTCAGTGATCTAACGCTTAGTTTAGTTGGAAGCTGAATTTTATGTGACTGGTACGAACGAGGTCTATTGAAAAATCAAGTAAAACACAAAACAATGCATCCATCCTTCAGAGCTACACACACGGTCCAGCTGTTTTTCAATATCTTTGTACTGGTCCAAAAATAGAATTTTTCAAGGGCTGTAAGATAGCCATTTACGACATATAGGTTAGCTCCTCAACCTCATTCTTTGAAAGTTAAGTCCGCATCCCGGGGAACCAATTTGAAGTCGAATTCATGAAATGCCAATGTTTGGGACGTCACATTTTCTTGATGGAAAAGATCAGTTTTTCGCGATAATTTTGACCGTTTGCAGTCAATCAGTATGATTTCTTGGTAAACACGAAAAACTGTCGCCGTAATTTTCCTAAGTAAAAAAACGATTTTCAGCTTTTTCGGCCCACGTTCAGAAGGCTTGATTGATTGATTGAAAAAGAGGTTGAAACCCCGATAGGGGTCCCCGATTGTAGGCCAAGCAAGGTCCATTGCTGACCATCCAGACCCACGAGCAAACGCTCATAGGTCTCAACAGAACGCTCCTCAACCCTCCCTGTCGGCTACCGTTTCGGATTCCTCTGTATATGGAATCTCATACTGTGAACGGCATCCCCTGAGCAAGAAGTACCCAGTGAGAATAGACACTATAGCTCTCAGGGTTGGCTTGTTAAGTCCCAAGAGCTTATTCGTTTGGGTAGGGCTGGGTTTCCCCCACAGTTCCTTTGTAGTTCTGCCCGAGGGGTCCTCTAAACAATGGCGACTGTGTTGGCGGTCGGCCCAAATTGAAATAATTGAGACAAGGTGTTTAGGTGCTATCCCGATCATGGAGGCTGGTTCTTCTGAGGCCGCACCAAGACGAGCTAGCTCATCAGCCCTTTCATTATCGCTAATATTACTGTGCCCCGGCACCCACTGAATAATTCCCTGTTTTTCCGAGTGAAGGATTTCAGGGTGGTTTTAGACTCCCATTACTTGCTTGGAAGTTATAAAGGTTTAACATAAAGCATTGACAGCTGCATGGTTGTCTGAGCTGATAGCTATCTCCCTATTCTCAGTGTTTGAGTTATGTAGATGTCTTTACAGCTTCAAAAATAGCCTTGACTTCTGCCTGGAAAACCATCGCATGGTCTTCAAGGTGAATGACGGTTTCCGTTTGAGGATCCTCGCAGAAAGCGCCTGCTTTCAGTAGGTTAAGTCCGATGCTATGTAATGATGATACCAAATCTAGTTCACAGTCACGAATCGGAGCATAAAGTCGTGCGGATTATATTTAAGGATCTCTTGTAGACACTGCTGGAGATCTTCTTTCAAGTACATTGCAGGTCGACTGTCAACAAACAAACAAGGCATCCATCATTTAATGACCAAATATTTTTACGGGATTTTCGCATCTATACTATTGAGATGCATAATCTTTACCATATGCACTCGGCACATACATCACGATGTAATGGACTGTAGTATCTTTTATAATTTTTAAAGAAAAACCTGGGAGCAGTCGTGTGACTTTGACTCCACTGGAGCGGCTATTAACAGCTCAGACTCCGAGATAAAATGGGGGTATGAATAGTAGGAGCAGCTGTACCGCTTAGTACTCCTATGTGGAATAATACACGACGGTTTGTAACTTTCTCGATAAATCAAGAGAACTGAATGAATTCAATTTATTGATCGTTCTTAGCCTATATATACATAATTAGTAACCTATGGTACCCTATTCTTACTATTCTAAATGCTGACGCTGGGCGAGTAAGCAATGTGCATAAAATTATGATGACATGCATTTACGCGTGAAACCCCTTGACGATGAATCGTTTGGGTCAGTGGTGCAATCGCTTGCTTGTTGCAAATAAATGTATGTCATTATTATCATCAATTATTTTCGATTATGAATGGTGTTGTAATAAATTTGTGCTGATTAATTTTAGCGTTTTACATTTGTTGTGAAATTTGTGTTTACAGCTTTTTAGTGTTGTTTGTATTTATGGTATTAAATGTATATCACACCTTTCCCCCTTAGGGAAAAAAAAAATTTGTGTTTACATAAATTTTTTTTTTTTTTTTTTTTTTTTTTTTTTTTTTTTTTTTTTTTTTTTTTTTTTTTTTTTTTTTTTTTTTTTTTTTTTTTTTATAGTTTGTTTACGTTAAACCTTAATTGTTTGCTCGCCGCAATGAAGCATTTTATCGCTTATGTATACTAATAGTTCATATGGTATGTTTTTGTATGTAGCTGATTATAATGAGTCTTAATTCCTAGTCGTATTTACATATACCTACTTATATATAGTTTATTATTATAGCTCTTAATTGCTCAATGGCATTAGTAATTGGGATCTTTATTGTTTACGTTTACTTATCTAGTTGATTACAATAATTCTTATTTGTCTACACCGGTGTGTAATCTAATTTAACATGCTAGAGATAGTTAGAATAATAGTACATAATTTTTAATTTTCTATCTTTCTTAGCCTATTCTTATGTATTTTGATTTTGTTCTTATTTATATCTTCGATAATGCAATTTACGTTGTCTATTGATTTAATTATATAAGGTCCGTTGTATAGAGGATCTAGTTTTCGTCTATTTTGTACTGTCATTAGTACTTTGTCGCCTACTTTGATTGATATTGGTTTGCAATTAGCATCCTTGACTTGCTTTCTTCGCACTTTAGATGCCTGGAGGTATTGTTTTGCCTTACCTATGGCTTGTTGAAGTCTGTATTTCATCTCTTTACTATACAGGTCATAATTATACACGGGATCTGGTCTATCAATTGTGAGTTCTGAAGGTAGGTCTATATTTTTGGCAAATATGAGTTCGAATGGTGTGTAGCCATGTACGGTGTTTGGTGTGGTGTTGTAGCAGAATGCGTAATATGGAATCCATGTATCCCAATCGTCTCTATTGTCATTAACAAAACATCTGAGATATTCATTTAGGCACTTGTGGTTTCTTTCTAGTGCTCCGATCGTTTCGGGATGTGCGGCGGTCGCGAACAGTTGTTTTATTTTCAGTATATTACATACTTCCGCAAAGACCTGGTTTTTGTATTCCGTTCCTAGATCAGTTTTAATTTTGCTCATAGGTCCGTATGTTAGTATGAACCCATTCACTATGGCTCTTGCTATGGAATTTGCTTCCTTGTCCTTTGTGGGTATTATTACTATATACTTGCTTAGATCGCATTGCATTGTTACTGCGTATCTGTTATCGTTGGTGGTTTTTGTAAATGGGCCGACTGTGTCAATGGATACAATGTCGAAAACTTTTGTTGGTGTTGTAGTTATTTCCATATGCTCTTTATTATGCTTTTGGTGCTTATTTTTCGCACAAAGCTCGCATCTGTTTATATATTTCGCTATTGTTTTCCTCATTTTCTTCCATTTGTACATTTCCTTCAGCTTTTTATACAGTCTTGATTGACCCAGATGTCCTCCTGTAGGTGTGGAGTGATAGTTATGTAGGATTTCGTTTATTTTCGTTGTTTCTGATATGTACCGTTGCGGTTTGAAAATTTTAACGTTTATATTTTTTAATACTTTGTTTCCTAGGATTTTAAATGCGGTTAAATTAATTATTTTAAATATCTCGCTTTCTGCAGAAAGTTTCAGAGTCTTGGTCTGAAATTGTTTATATATATCATTATCCAATACTTCGAGTACCTGCTCTAGTGCGGGCTCTACTGGTTGGTTGTTTTTTATATTTATATACCGCTTATATTTTATTTCATACTTGTGCACTATATTTATTTCTATTTGTGTTTCTTTATTACTGCAGTTCTCAATTTTTACTTTTAGTTCAGGTAATTTGGCTATCTTTGTTGGAGATGGTATCTCCCAAACGCGCAGTTGATCAGGCTGCGGGACTATAGGAGTATTTTTCATTTCATCGGACATTATGTTTTGTTCTTTTTGTTTTTTCATTGCTCGGGTTTGGACGCGTCGGACATTTATTTCCTTCAAATCATTAATGTCAAGTTGTATTCTTGATAACGCGTCGGGTCCGTTATTTCCTTTTCCTTTAATGTATTTGACTTCGAAATCGAATTCCTCTAAATCTAACCTCATTCGTGTTAGTTTAGATGATGGGTTTTTCATGCCAAAAAGATATGTTAAGGGTCGATGGTCTGTTCTTATTGTGAATTTTCTGCCATAAACATAAGGCTTAAAATGTATAATTGCCCAATGTATTGCTGCGAGTTCCTTTTCAATTACTGACTTATTTTTTTCTCCGGCAGTAAATGTTTTACTAGCGTATGCGATTGGGTGTTCTGTTCCGTCGACACTTTGTGATAAGATTGCTCCACATGCAGCATTCGAGGCGTCTGTGGAAATGGTGAATTGGGTTTTGAAATCAGGGTGCTGCAGTATTATTGGGGATATCAAACTTGATTTGAGAGCATCGAAAGATTTTTGTTGGATTTCTGCCCATTCGAATTTTGTGTTTTTCCGGAGTAGTTTGTTTAACGGTAGTGCTATTTCTGCAAAGTTGGGGATGAAACGGCGGTAATAATTACAGAATGCTACGAATCGTCTGACTTCGTCGGCGTTTTTTGGGATAGGATAATTTTTAACTACCTCGTATTTTGAACTGTCTGGGCTTATGCCTTGTGCTGATATTCGATGTCCAAGATAGGTGACTTCGGTTTGGAAAAATTTGCATTTTTCAGGATTTAATTTGAGATTACGCTCTCGTAATCTGTTAAATACTGTTTGTAAGTTTTTTATATGGTGTGACTGTGAACATCCGACGACTATGATGTCGTCAATGTACAGAAAGGCTATTTCCGGTGGTAGACCCGTCATGGCGATGGTCATCATCCTTTGGAAACTATTTGGACTTATATTAAGTCCGAAAGGAAGTCGTGTGTACTGGTAGTGACCTTGGTTAGTTGAAAAAGCTGTGAACTTTCTAGAAGATTCCTCTAATGGTATTTGGTGGAATCCGGACATAAGGTCAAGTGTAGAGAAGTATTTGGCTCGGCCCATTTGGTCGAGTATCTCTTCTATACGCGGTAAGGGAAATTTATCTGCCAGAACTTTTTTATTAAGATTCCTAAAATCAACTACTAAACGCCATTTTTTATTTTGGTTGTTGGATTTTTTGGGTACTAGTAGTATTGGAGAATTAAAGTGAGAAACAGAGTTCTCTATTATTCCGTCTACTAGCATTTTGTCTACCTGCCTATTAATCTCGGTTTTGTGTGCTTCTGGTATTCGGTAGTTTTTTGTGTATACTGCTCTATTATCAGTTAGTTCTATATTTTGTTTGTAGAAGTTATTGGTTGTTAGAGGTTCACTTTCTAACGCAAATATGTCTTCATATTCTCGGCATAATTCTTCGAATTGAAGTTTGGCGTAGTTTGGAATGCTGTTTAAGTTTAATTTGGAGATAGCTTGTTCTGTTCTTTTTGATTTTATTGTGTCTGTATTAATGACGTTAAAGTCTGAGAGGTGTTGTGTTATTATGTCGGAATGTTGTAGTGTGGTGGTTTTGTTTGTAGTGTTTAGTATCCTGACTAGTGGGTAATTTTGTGAAGTTACTGATCCTGCAATGAATATGCCTGGGTGGATTTCTTGTCCAATGATTACCATATCATTGGCACCTTCTTGTTTTTTAACCTTGAACTTTCTTATTATTTCACATCGGGGTGGTATGATAATAGAATTTTCGGATGGACCATTCAGTATTGGGATCTCTGCCGAACTTTCAGGTGTGTTTAATGTAAGGGTCCACGTATCATAATCGATAGTGGTCTTGAATTTTGTTAGGAAATCTAGTCCTAAAATTGCATCAGCCCCGAGGGAGAAATCATCTTCTACTATCTGGAATAAATGTTCGACCGCAAACTGGTCGTTAAAATGTAATTTTGTGTATGTTGCCCCAATCGACTGCCTCTTAGTATCCGTAACCCCTTGGATAATACAAGTGTTTTTAGGATAGTAAAGTTGGTCTTTATTAATTTTTCCCCTCTTGAATATGGATATTTCTGCCCCTGTGTCTACAATCAGAGTACATACTGACCCGCACATGTCGACATACGCTTTAATAAAGTTTGTTAAGGATAGGTTTAGGCAATGTATTCTTGGCTTGAATTCGTCGCAGCCCCCAACCGTGTTGTTTCTTCCTCTGGTTGGGGGGCTTGATATTCCCCCGATTCGAAGTAGTTTACATTTCTTCTTTGATTATAGGTATTATTATTATTTGCTCGCAGATTATTCTGGTAGCGACTACTGTTATTTGGTGCAGCATCACCGAAATATCTTTTATCGCGGTGGTTATATTGATTTCGTGGGTGGTTTTGTCTATTATTGGCTGCCATATTTCTATTGTACTGTTGTTTGGGCCAGCGCTCCCTGTTCCTGTTAAAATTATTTTGATTGTTGAACCCTTGCGTATTATTATAATGAAACTTTCTTGATGGGTTGGTATTATAATGCAGGACACTGCTTGGCTGCGGCTTATCTACTGCTATTGCCTTCGCTGCTAATTCTGAAAGTGTTCCTAGGCTACTAGCTTTTAGTATAATCGCTGTTTCTGTATTGGCAACATTGTTCATAAATGACTGTATTGAAAATTTTTCGGCCAATTTTTCAGCTGCTTCTCCAGCTGCTACTTTCTCTGTTATAAAGGCTCTAGTCAGCTGGCCTGATAGATTTTCTATCTGATTGGAAAAGTCTGCAAGTTTTCTGTTACCTTGCTGGCATGATCGCAGTTGTGCCAGAATAGCATCTGACGATAATTTTGCCGAAAATTTTTCTTTTAATTTGGCTTTGATCGTTGATACTGTATTTGTGCCCTCCGATATTACGTACTTGGCTTTTCCAGTTATACGTGTCTTGATGAATTTGATCATGATGGTTTTATGTTCGTTTGCTGTTAACTCGTCTAGTAGTTCCATAGACTCGATAAAAGAATCAGTTTCATCCAGCTTTCCATCGTAGGGTTGTATGAGCGATGTAGCTGTTTTTATGTCAAAACCCATCTTTGTTTGTTTTTGTGTATTTATGTTTTCTAAGATTTTGTTTGCTATACTTTCAATTTCTTCGTAGATAACTTTTATCTTCAATATTGTTTCGACGTCCGCTTGTTTAAGTGCGTTTTCTTTTGCCTTGGCACAGAGTTGATTTGTTAACTTTTCTTTCTCTTGCAGAGTTTTCTCAGAATATGGACGGTTTTTACTTTTCTTAAAATTGTCCAGAATATTTTCTAGTTCGTCCTTAATCTTTATAAGTGCTTCCATTTATCAGACGGTTGATATGTTTAATTTTGCTGGGGTACTGAGGTATCTTTTCCTTAAACCCCTCCTATGATCTTTGTACAGTATGTATACAAATTCAATGATTTTAATTGCAACCAATATGCATAAAATTATTATTATCTGATTATTCTCGACCGAAACTGTATCCTCTATAATTAGATTATTAACAATTTCCCCGTTGTTATCTGAAGTTTTGGATTGCGTTTTACCCATTACTGAAAATGTTTCGCTTATTTCCAACAACTTCAAGCAAACAGCAAAAGAAAAATTTTTTTTTTTTTTTTTTTTTTTTTTTTTTTTTTTTTTTTTTTTTTTTTTTTTTTTTTTTTTTTTTTTTTTTTTTTTACATATTAATTATTTAATTATTATTATACCTTTATACTACGCTACTTCTACTTTATATTTTAAAAAAAAATAAATTTTAAATTAGATCATTAAACCCTTATCTCTTCCTTTTGATGACGTTCAGTTGTTTTTTTGTCAATATTATTAGTTTGTTGTATTTTTCCCGTTCCTCCTCAGTTGCTGCTAACTCGACAAGTACCTTGTAATTTTGAAGTTCCTGTGCAATTTTTTGTCTCTTGCCTCCTCTTTTTCGTGGTTTTGTCTCCTGAGTTTTTACACTGCTTGTGTTTCTGCTTCTATACTCCTCGATGGTGATTCTTTTTGGACCCGCTTCGTATGGTGGAGGATTTTCGTTGTCCAGCCTTGATTTGGGGATGTACGGCGTCGGCTTCTTATTTACTGGATACAGTGTTATGCCTTCTATATTCCTCTCTGGTATCTTCTTAGTTTCTTCAATAGTCTTGAAAATGTGATTGAAGATGGCATCTATCTCGTTCATACTAAAATTTCTTCTGATTGGTACTGGTAGTGGATGTAGTCGTCTTCGCAGTTTTTTGGTGGTTGTTACTATGTCACCGTAAAAGTTTCTATTATTTATGAAAATTCCCAGCTGCACTTTTGATGATGATATTATGGTCTGCAGATTCGCAAAGTTACAAATTTCGCAGTTTCTACGATGTCACGGTCGCCATGTAGTATCTTTTATAATTTTTAAAGAAAAACCTGGGAGCAGTCGTGTGACTTTGACTCCACTGGAGCGGCTATTAACAGCTCAGACTCCGAGATAAAATGGGGGTATGAATAGTAGGAGCAGCTGTACCGCTTAGTACTCCTATGTGGAATAATACACGACGGTTTGTAACTTTCTCGATAAATCAAGAGAACTGAATGAATTCAATTTATTGATCGTTCTTAGCCTATATATACATAATTAGTAACCTATGGTACCCTATTCTTACTATTCTAAATGCTGACGCTGGGCGAGTAAGCAATGTGCATAAAATTATGATGACATGCATTTACGCGTGAAACCCCTTGACGATGAATCGTTTGGGTCAGTGGTGCAATCGCTTGCTTGTTGCAAATAAATGTATGTCATTATTATCATCAATTATTTTCGATTATGAATGGTGTTGTAATAAATTTGTGCTGATTAATTTTAGCGTTTTACATTTGTTGTGAAATTTGTGTTTACAGCTTTTTAGTGTTGTTTGTATTTATGGTATTAAATGTATATCACAGGACTTTTCCAATAATTTCCTCTGTGTTTGCCTCTATTGCCAGCGTCATTAATCCTTCAAGAAAAAACATGTTTTCGGAAATAAATTTGTTGCATGGTTGAAAAAATACAACAGTGGTACTATCAAAAATTACCTAACAATAAAGATGGAGTTAAACTAGAATTTTCTACGCAAGGCTAGTGTCGCATGCAATAAGTTGGAAAACATATCCTTTTAGATTGAACGCGTTAACATTTGGTATGATGATGATATGATACTGCCTATTAAGGCAATTTTCAATTTGACTGTCGCTGACAAAACTTCTTTGAAGGATAATACTTTGCCGCAGTTAAGATATTTTGTGACATGTGGTGCCATCTTATAGAAATTCACAAAATTCAAAATACCCGCATACCACATACATATATAAATATAGTGATTTTGAAATAATGTAAAATAAATTCAATTTGCTGTGTAAAACTGTGCAACAATACGAGTATATATGTATAAAAAATACTAACTAGTTGCAACCAGTGACTTTTGTGAGTGGCCTCTCTAAATAATTTTTTATTTTACTTTGGTGCAAAATCGTAGGGAAAATCTTTTTTTTTTGCACTTACAAGGGTTTTTTAGAAAGGGAATTAGGAAGGAAAGACGAAATAGGCACTCAGAGATAAGAAAATTAGGGTGAGTAGTTTGTTTTTTATAGAACAGGAAAAATGAACAATAAAGTATTTTTCGTAATCGCTGTTAATCTACAATCTCCTCGTTGACATTTAAAAAACAAATGTTCAAGTCGTTCCACATTGCAATGATGATAGTAAATTTGCAGTTACGCTCTTAATAACTTGGGTGAATCCGAGCACATGGTGTAGGCTAAAGCAATAACTTTAATGAAAAATGATCTCCAATAATCACTATAACCCGAAAAACATATATGACATACTCGAACATATTCTGGAATTTAACATTAAACATAAATATATTGTTATTTAATCCAAATATATTAGATACACCATAAATGATACTAAAATAGAAAGCTAAAAGCATTTGGACGTTATGACAAGCAAAAGGTATTAAAGTATGGATAGAATACATATAATTTCCTGTCAAAATTATGGATACCTAGTCTTTTGGATATACAAAGTTAGGTTAAAGTTTTATCTCAACCATAAATTTCCTCCTTGCATTTGTAAAACAGAAACTTTACGCCTTTATCCTTTGTAATGCAGACTCATAAAAACTGTCGATAGAGCTCTAAGTAACGTAAGTAGAAAATATTAAAGATGAAAAACTGAAATTTGTAAGATGTAATTAAGTAAATAAGTGCGAAAATTATTGCTGCTCCCGATCCGTTTTCATATGCAAAAAAAAAAAACAAACAACTATTATCACTGATAAAACACCAATGAGTTTGTCATTGATTTACATAAGTTCATTATTAGATGAATTACTGAGTGAGCTCGTTGATAGTCTCATTAATTTTTAGTTATGTATTGTTACTGATGAGCACGAATGAGTTTATCACTGATAATATCAAGATGTTCATTAGTTCAATATTTCATACTTTCATCGACTACGTACAAATGAGCTTACCATTGATTTTCGTAATACGATTCATCAATGAGGTACTGCCTTAGATCATCAGAGTAAGCATTGGACTGCTCATTTAATAGGGGAAAGTAAATAAATAGATTCAGTCCCCGAGCTAGAATAAAAGTACATATATACGTTGATGTAAGTACTCATAATGAGTTCATTAATGGACTCATAATGATTTGGCTGCCAGGGTAGTTCTTTCCATGCTTACGTATTTCCAAGACTCACAGCCCCGGTAGAAAAATCATGATGAGCTCATCAATGAGCTCCTCATTAATACTCAGATGAATGTCATGATGGAATATGTATATGTGTTCATCTCTTTCACCTCTTTTAGAAATACATACCGTGCTTGCCTTTTGTGCTTATTACAATATTTGATGATCACGTCGATGAGTATATAGTGAGTCTCATGATGAACATATCACGATCAGTTTAGTACGGATTCTACGATTGATTTCATATATTTTCTCCGAATTCAAATTCCGGTTTCAAATCAAACTCTGAGACATTAAGTGGTAAGAATTTTAGCATAACGTCCTGTTCAACATATAGGCGATAGTGTTCCTCCGGAAGAACAAATGAAAAAAAATTTAAAAATTCAATTTTAAAATTCGATAAATCACGAAAATTAATTCAAATTTTCCTATCAGAAATTTAATCAATGACACGGTGATGATGACAAAGAAACGGAAGTGTTTAATTATTGCTAGTTTAGTAGATATATAGAGAGCAGTTTCATCATATTTATTAAGATTTACTGAATGCTTGTCTGAAGGCTCCTCAAGACTTAATTTTTTATATGTTTCCTCAACAATTACAAACACCTTGATGATTTCCCAGTCAAATTAGTATTGGTTTACATAAAAGCTGCCCCTAGCGGAGCTGGAGACATGGTAAAACTATGAGCAATTTCCACCACGGAAGCTTTCATTCAATTTTACGAAAATCGTATATATTTGTGATGGAGATTCAAAAATATTCATACATGGTTACATAGCTTGTATTATCTATAAATTTCAATTTACAGGAATTTATTCATTGTCTAATGTATATAGGTACATAAAAAAAAGTCAACCATTCTTGTTTTGCAGATTTAATGATATGTATTCTCCAAAACCATTTGGGATCTGTGTTAACATAAAAAACATTTCAGCCTCCCAAAGAGTTTCGTAACTTTCCACATTATGCTTTATGGTAGACATACATAGAAAAATTTATTTCAGAACGTAAAAATTGTACTAAATATGCATATCATGGGAGAATTTATAGCTTGACTCTCATGATAAGTTTACGACCAATTTTATTCAAAGTCGCACAAAGGTTAACGCGAAAACAGATGAAAAATTATCCATCTATTGTCAAAAGTTTTCAGAGGTTGGATTGAATGCCATAAGCAGAAGTCAGCATTAGCACAATTTAGAGTCTGTCTGTTTGTATGAATTGTATACGTAATTTGTTTATATATGTAGTATTGAAAATGTATACAAGAATTGCTAAGTGGAATGAATAATAGACAACAAAGTTTTTAAGGTCGGATATAAAATAATTGGCGCTATCGAAAATTTCTTTATCACTCTGTTCAGATATGATTAGGTGAAATGTATTATGGAAGCATAAGATTCAGCACAATAATTAATGTTCTTAAGGTCAAAATTAATTTCTCCAGTGTGCGTGATTTAAAGAAGTTGAAAAAATAACCAGAAAATACAAATTTATAGATCCATAAATATGTATGACTCTATGAGTGTGTGGATGGTTTACTGTTGCTAAAGAGCTTCTCTAGTATCAATATTTTTACATAAATAGAAACCTTACAAACATTAAAAGTAAGCCTAATAATTGTAGAATGAAAATTTTTAATTAATTATTTTTATCATAAGGAAACTGCTCTACCTGTCTTATTCAGCAGGTAATTTTCCAACTGCTACGATAAGCCAATTCCCAAAAAAGCAGAAGGTAGTGATCTTTTAAAATAAGTTTTTAAATCTATCATTAAATTCAAATCAATCAACTCATCAACGATTGCCACTATGACTTCCAGTCTGGACGCACATCTTGAGGCTTGCCGAATTTTCTTGCTGAAAGTTTGAACCGTTGTCTCTACAATTTTGGTGACTTCAAAATCATTACCCAAGATATATCAAAGACTTTTGATAGAACATGGCATCCTGTCCTTTTAGACAAACTTAAAACACTTTCCGCTCTTCTTCATCTGGTGGCGTAATAAGGATTGTATTTGATGGTGATACATCAAAAGGTCCGCCTATAAATGCTGGTGTGCCTCAGGGCTCTGTTATCTCTTCGTTTTTTCTTCTTTAATTTATTACATTCAATTTCATCCATAATTTTGCTGATGAAAGTACGCTTGATTTCGCTTACATTTTTGATAGCCTCGCAAACTCCAGACGGAATGCCGCATGTGTTAAACGAGACCGCACAATTAGATCATTGAATAACTTTCCTGGAAATATCCTTGCTTAGGGCAAAGTGAATCGCGTCAAATTCAATGTGCTTGAGAGCATTCAGGTCAGAGTCTTCTGGTTTAGTTCAATCATCTGAAAGATTTTTTAACTGACTTTTTTTCGGTTGGGTGTCATCTATTTTCCCAAGTAGTGTGACGAATGTCTGGGATATGGACGACTCTTAGATAGATCTCATGACCTTCTCACATGATTTCCTGTAGTTGTACTTAGGCACAGTAAACATAATTTACCCAGCAAGCGTACTTAGGACGTCCTACGAATCTCCTAGTTTGTTTTTAGGATGTGCGGGGGAATATCTGTTAGTTGAGATTTTCTAGAATTGTAGAATTTTGTTTTGGGTAGGCATTTTTACAAAAAAACAAAAAACAAAAAAATGGCTCGAATGTATATTCCAAAAGTATGGACTTGCACAAAACTTAAATACAAAATTTTTAACACCTTTAAATGCAATTCCTATGGCAAAATCACAAATTTTCCCAAATTAAGACGAAATTCAATAAGCGAACAGAGTTCTAATATACATAGCTACTAGTGTTTGATCTCCAGAAACGACCCAAGATGCACACCAAACATGAAATTAGTGCGTGCCACGAGAATTATACCAAAATAAATTCTGGAAGGTGGAAAAGAACTTCGTCATGATTGTCACAAAATTGTCCTCCACATCCCGTATGTCCTTTTCTGTAAAATACTGAGAATATTCCCATATATAGTAGTTGTGGGATATCCAAGGGAATAAGTTATGGGAAATTTATAATAGCTCCTGGATATAAAGTCCTAAACAATACATACTGAATATATCCTGTTTATTTTGGGAATTTTATGGTATCTGTAGGAAAAGAGTGATGTTCGCCTTTGGGTAATTTTGTGCTGAGAGTATATATATACAGTATATCACAGTATGCGTGTTATTGTATGGCAACTTTGAGATGGGGTTGCCCGATTTCGTACATTATTGAAATTATACTTATAATTTTTATGAAATCGACATCTACAAAATTTCAGTAATCTGTACCAACGTATTCTCAGACAGTGTCCAAATGTATAGTAAAAAAAAAAGAAGTTTTTGTATGGCAATTCTATGAAAGAGTTGTCCACTTTGTCCAATTTTCGAACTTAAATTTGCAATTTTTTTTGTTAATATTATGGGTGCATGGTGTCCAATATATTTTGCTCTAACAGCATTATTTCTATCCATTATAACCCAGAAAATATTACGATTGGCCTACGAATTTTGCTTTCTTATGATTTTCCTATTTCCACAACGAGTATTTTTATCGCCTATGTTTAACTTGCATCGGTGAACGTCTGTTATCGAATGGTGAATCGTTCACTTGATTATCGTCATGTGATAAATATTCTTATCTTCTTGCGTTTGCTTTTCTTAGTCTACCTCACTTAAAAAAAGAACAGCCGCAAATGAGCCAATTTTCAAAGGTAGAGTAGGGGAACCCGGGGCGGAACCGGGTAGCTAAGCTTTGATTACAATATGGGAGATTTTGAAAGAAATAACATCATTATTTGTCAATTTGTACGTTTATTTACATCTTTCTCTACAAAGAAACTAAAGCTAAACTTACGTCAATTAATAATTAATATCCAAAATTAGTGTATGAAAAAAAAAAGTATATTTCCCATTCTGCCCCCTCCCGTGGAGGTACAAGGAGAAATAATCCCGGGGCACAATGGGGTACCAATTATGGGCACAGTTACAGATGAGAGTTCGTGATGAAAAAAAAATGTCTATTAATCTGGGATGTACAAATATTATCAGGGCGGCATGGGGTATACCCCATTGAACCCCACTGTACCCATTATGGTCGTTGGTTTTTTTAGCCTTTAGTTATCACTTGACATTTAAATAGTCAAAAGTATGTTGCAACAAACACGTGATATAGTGGTTGGTGTATTTATCTTGGTGATACAGAGCGGAAATTAGCCTTTACAAGCTATTTCTCTCGGCTTTCGGTAAAATCCAAACTAAGCACTTTCTCTTACTGACAGCGACCACTTTGTATATCGGAGCACAGCGAGCTAAAAGCTCTGCACGAAGGTGGCGCGTCTCTGTCGTCCATAGCGAGTACCCCAACCCTTTCCCATTCCTCCCCGGTAACCCCGTTCCACCCTGCGTTCCCCTACTGAAATATAGTCGATACTCGATAACGGTAAAATGTCTCGCTCGCTTCACATCTAATACTAGCGATCTAGGCAATAAAAATGCAATTATATGGCAATAAGGAAGCGACTCGCAGACCAATCATAATGTTTCCAGTAATCTAATTGACTTTAGTTCTCGAGCTATCACCACATCATCGCAATGGCAATAAAAGGCCAGCAAAATTTTTATTGCTGTTTTTAACGACACAGCTAATTATCGCGACAATGTTTGCTGGGAAACGGAATGGAAACTAGTAGGTATAACGCTATAGGTAGATTAATTTGTTACAAAAAAAAACAAAACCACTTAACCATGTGACGACTAACTCCAGCAATTAAAATATTCTTTAAATATAACATTTGCCCCGAATTTTTGTTAATGTTTTGGTTTTTGTTGAAACCAATATTAAAAGCCACCTTGAAAGTAAAATCGTTCAAAAGATTCTAATTCAAGTAATTCTAATTAC